>OZ030008.1:149463864-150029864 GCA_964023405.1 Apodemus agrarius
CTTCTTGTATTTGTTGACATCTGTCTTGTAACCAATTATATGGTCTATTTTGGAGAAGGAACCATGTGGAGCTGAGAAAAAGGTATATTCTTAACTTTAGGATAAAATGTTCTATATATATCTGTTAAATCCAATTGGTCCAGAGTTTCAATTAGTTTCACTGTGTCCCTGTTTAGTTTCTGCTTTCCTGATCGGTCCATTGAGGAGAGTGGAGTGTTGAAGTCACCCACAATTATTGTGTTAGGTGTAATATGTGCTTTAAGCTTTAGTATGGTTTCTTTTACGAATGAGGGTGCCCTTGCAATTGGAGCATAGATGTTCAGTATTGAGAGCTCTTCTTGGTGGATTTTCCCTTCGGCCAGCATGAAGTGACCTTCTGAGTCTCTTTTGATGATTTTAGGTTGGAAGTCAATTTTCTCTGATATTAGAATGGCTACTCCAGCTTGTTTCCTGAGACCATTTGCTTGTAAAATTGTCTTCCAGCCTTTTACTCTAAGGCAGTGTTTGTCTTTGACACTGAGATGTGTTTCCTGTATGCAGCAAAATGTAGGGTCCTGTTTCCGTATCCAGTCTGTTAATCTATGTCTTTTTATTGGGGAATTGAGTCCATTGATGTTGAGATATTAAGGAATAGTAATTATTTCCTCCAGACATTTTTGAAATTATATTTATTTATTTTATTTATTTTTTATATTCGAGAGGTTACCTTCTTTTGGGTTTGATGAGAGGAGGTTTCTATCTTGCTTCTTCCCGGGTGTAGTTTCCGTCCTTGTCTTGGTGTTTTCCCCCTATTATCCTTTGTAGGGCTGGATTTGTGGAAAGATATCGTGCAAATTTGGTTTTGTCATGGAATACCTTGATGTCTCCATCTATGGCGATTGAGAGCTTTGCTGGGTAAAGTAGTTTTGGCTGAAGTTTGTGTTCTCTTAGAGTTTGCATGATATCTGCCCAGGATCTTCTAGCTTTCATGGTCTCAGGTGAGAAGTCTGGTGTTATTCTGATAGGTCTTCCTTTATACGTTACTTGGCCTTTTTCTCTTGCTGCCTTTAATATTCTTTCTTTGTTTAGTACATTTGGAGTTTTGATTATTATGTGACGGGATGTATTTCTGTTCTGATCCAATCTGTTTAGGGTTCTGTATGCTTCTTGTATATTCATGTGCATCTCTCTCTTTAGGTTGGGGAAGTTTTCTTCCATAATTTTGTAGAAGATATTTGCTGGCCCTTTAACTTGTACATCTTCATTCTCGTCTATACCTATAATCCTTAGGTTTGGTCTTCTCATTGTGTCCTGGATTTCCTGGATGTTTTGGGTTACAGCCTTTTTGCATTTAGTATTTTCTTTGACTGTTGAATCAATGGTTCCTATGGTATCTTCGGCTTCTGATATTCTGTCTTCTATCTCTTGTATTCTATTGTTGATATTTGCATCTATGGCTCCTGATTTCTTCCCAAGGTTTTCTATCTCCAATGTTGTCTCCCTCTGTGATTTCTTAGTTGTTTCTACTTCTGTTTTTAGTGCCTGGATGGATGTGCTCAGATCTTTCGCTTGCTTGACTGTGTTTTCATGTATTTCTTTAATAGATTTTTGTGTTTCCTCTTTCATAGCTTCTACTTGTTGGCCCACGTTCTTCTGTATTTCTTTAAGTGATTTTTGTCTTTCCTCCTTATTGTCTTCTTCTTTTTGATCCATCTTCTCCTGCATTTCTTGAAGTGATTTTTGTATTTGCCTTGTAAAGGCTTCTAACTTTTGATCCATTTTCTCTTCTATTTCTTTAAGAGATTTTTCTATGTGTTCAGCTACCAGCATCCTGACCAGTGATTTTATATCCAAGTCTTGTTTTTCTGGTGTTTTGGGGTATCCAGGGCTTCCTGTTGTTGGCGAACTGGGTTCAGATGCTGTCATGTTGTCTTGATTTCTGTTAGTGACATTCCTTCGTTTACCTTTTGCCATCTGGTTATTTCTGGTGTTAGTTGACCTTGTTGTCACTGGCTGGTGTTTGAATCTCCTGTGAGGCTGGGCTTACCTGTTGTTTCTCTACTGGTGGTTATGTGTGATTGCTGCTCAACGGGATCACGAGCTGGCTGCCACCCGCTGACTTTGTGCAAGGCCTGAGGTCTCCGGGAAGTGTGGGGGAGTGCAGCAGAGCCTCGGCAGGCGCTGCTGGACCTGCCTAGTAGCGAGAGACTAGCAGATCCCCACACGTGGTAGCCCCTGATGGAATCTGTCTACCTGTGCCTTTCTAGCTGTGTTCTGGTTGCAGTATGGAGGCCTGCCGCTATCGCTGGTCCGGGGTCCTGGGGAGCTGGGTGGTTCCGGCTGCCTAGGTGCACGGTCTAAGCTCGCAGGGACGTGCTGCAGAGCCTAGGCACCTGGGCCCGCCTGTGGGCGAGAGTTTAGCAGCTCTCCCTGCTCTAGCCCCAGACGGAGTCTCTACCTGCACCTTTCCAGCTGTGTCCTGGTTGCAATATGGAGGCCTGCCGCTATAGCTGGTCCGGGGTCCTGGGGAGCTGGGTGGTTCCGGCTGCCTCGGTGCACGGCCTAAGCTCGCAGGGACGTGCTGCAGAGCCTATGCGCCTGGGCCCGCCTGTGGGCGAGAGCTTAGCAGCTCTCCCTGCTTTAGCCCCAGACGGAGTCTCTATCTGCACCTTTCCAGCTGTGTCCTGGTTGCAATATGGAGGCCTGCCGCTATAGCTGGTCCTCACTCTTCTTAATAAACAAGAATTGTTGCTTATCCTGGTTCTGCCAGCAGGGTCTGAGCACCTGGCAAGCTGGCTAGGTCTGGCTGACCTGCTACCGGCTGGATGGGAAGCTGCAGACAAGATGGCACTGCCTGCAGGGGGTTCGGGGTCTGGCCTGCGAGCGCAGAGCGCAGGCACGGCCGCTGTACTCCAAACTGCTAGTCTGTGCGCAGTTCCTGCCCCAGACCTGAGTCCCCGGAGGTCTTAAACTCGGGCTGTCTCTGGTACCTGGTTCCACCGGCAGGGTCTCAGCACCTGGCAGTCTGGCTGACCTGCTACCGGCTGGATGGGAAGCTGCAGACAAGATGTCACTGCCTGCAGGGGGTTCGGGGTCTGGCCTGCGAGCGCAGAGCGCAGGCAAGGCTGCTGTACTCCAAACCGCTAGTCTGTGTGCAGTTCCTGCCCCAGACCTGAGTCCCCGGAGGTCTTAAACTCGGGCTGTCTCTGGTACCTGGTTCCGCCGGCAGGGTCTCAGCACCTGGCAGGCTGGCTAGGTCTGGATGACCTGCTACCGGCTGGATGGGAAGCTCTATAATAAATATTTTTATTGGATATATTTTTTAATTGAATATATTCTATATTTTCAATTCATTTCCCCTTTTCTGATTTCCCCACCCCAAAGGTCCCACATGCCCTTTTCCCTCTGCCTGCTCCCTCATCTACTCCCTCCCACCTCCCTGTTCTTGTACTCCCCCACAATGATGCTTTGGTCCATTCTAGCACCAGTGTCCACTCCTTTCTTCTTGTCAGACATCACTTGGTATGTGATTTATGTCTTTGGTGTTCCAAGATTCTAGGCTAATATCCACTTATCAGTGACTGCATACCATGGGTATTCTTTTGAGACTGGGTCACCTCACTTAGTATGACGTTCTCCAGCTCCATCCATTTCTCTAAGAATTTTATGAATTCATTGTTTCTAATGGCTGAATAGTACTCCATTGTGTATATATACCACATTTTTTGTATCCATTCCTCTGTTGAGGGACATCTGGGTTCTTTTCAGCTTCTGGCTATTATATATAAGGCTGCTATGAACATAGTGGAGCATGTATCCTTATTGCATGCTGGGGAATCTTCTGGGTATATGCCCAGGAGTGGTGTGACAGCCACTCTTATAAAGAACCACATATAATTGGTTCTGTCTTGTAACTCAGATATTTAGTCCAATATCATCATCCAGGAATCATGGTCTCATGAAGAAAGTCATGTAGCTTCTGGAGAAGGAGCTGGTAGTTTTACTTCTGGGTCCACAGACAACAGGAAGTTATCTGGCTTAAGCTTCTAAGAATTCAAAGCTGAATTTCTAATATCACACTGCTTCCAACAAAGCCAAGACTATTCCAACAAATCCACATCTCTGAAAAATTGACACTCCTTATGTTCTAAGTATTCACACACATGCATTTATGGGAGCCATACCTACTAAAACCAACACAGCTTGTAAACTTAGGTCATGAAGCAGGCCTTAAGGGTCTGCTCCTGCTCACTGTTTCCTGTGTGTCATGATCTTACTAGAGTAATTATACTTCTCACTTTGAATCTATAATCCACTGCTGGCACTGGTGAGCTTAACAGCCTCTGAACTCAAACAAGTGCTTACTGATTACTTTACTATATCTATTTTCCATTTCCTAAGATATTATTAAAACAACATCATATCTTATTTTGCCTTTTCTAGTTGTCTTCTTAGTTTAACCACTAAGGATTGCAGATAAAGGGGATTAACATACCCTACAATTCAGTAGGTCTGCATGTAGAATTCATTGAATCTTTTCGATTTACATACTACATGTATGTACAAGAACAATGGCAGCACTGTCATTCATCATGACAAAATACTGTAAGAAAAAGCTTTGTGTCTATAAAAGTAGAACAAATGAACATTAAGTATTCATAACATAGAAGACAGTGATATCAGGAAAGTAGGAATACGATGTAACTTAGTGATTTGGCAACTGCCTGGCACATATGAGCCCTAGTTTGGTCCCTCTTCATACTCCAAACAAATTTCATGTCCTTATGACAATAATGATTATGGTGATAGTGAGGAGGAGGAGGAGGAAGAGGAGGAGGAGGAGGAGGAAGAGGAAGAGGAGAAAGAGAAGGAATATGATGAAACTTACCCCATGTCAAATCCAACTAATACTGACCATGTATGAATGGATTTGGTTCATCCACGGTAGAGATAGCCAACAAGAACCATCTCTCTCCCCCACTCTCTCTCACACACACACACACAACACACACACACACACACACACACACACACACACACACAGAAAGCTGATTCTCTCCAGCAATCATTTCCTGCCCATAACCCTTCAGCTAGTTGTGGGGCTCAGGAGCACTCTTCTCTCTCCTTAATTTCTGCTGGAGTGGTAACTTAGTTGAACGTTTGCAGATCTTATGCAAACAACCACAACTGCTAAGTGTTTCTGTGTAGATCATCTATGCCATGTCCAGAAGACAGTATTTCACAGCTCCCTTACTATCACGGACCCCCACGGACACTGTGAATTCCACAGGTAAAGCGAAAGTCTCAAGGAGACACTTTGAATAAGCACTATCTAAAGTGCAAGGTTCAGTGTATACCTTTTTGAGTAATCGCAGTCCCTGAGGGAACAAAGCTGTGAATTTCCCTGGCTGGAAAGGATGCTAATCTCAGGGCAACTCTATCTTTGCCTTTTCTTTGATCTATTTCTCAGGTATTTCTGATATCCGGAGCTATATGCAACCAGGCAAGAATGTTTATTAAAGATTCATTCCTTAAACTACAGTACTGGCCAAAACACCTCGGTTCTAGGCGCCATCGCTTTGCTTAGTAGTCTACATACTTCTATGGATCTTTTGTGGCTATGCTAATGAGAGTGGCACTGACATTGGGAGACTCTGATTTAACACAAAGATCTCAGGTTCCCTCAGAGAGAGCCAGGTGATAATTAGGTTACTCACTGAATCTCATTAAGACCTAAAGAGTCAAGTTTGCAGTCCGTTTATGGTTTGCAGTCCCTGTTTACGGATGTCCCAGAAATGTTTCCTACCTGGCTGATTTTACATTTCCTCTTGGTAAATGGTTATTGCTAATTGTCTTTTGTGCCTGCTGTACTGGATACATCCTTTGATATGTAAAGATCTCATGTTTATAATGCTCTGGCTGAGTGCAACAGGGCGCACTCAGACACCAAATACACGGAGATTCTACACCTTCTTCTGTGTCCTGGTGTTCTGTTTGCCACGCCGCCTGGAACCCGTACTTTCCTGCTTAGAAAAAGAATCCTAGCCCCGACTTCGAGAGAGTGTGGTCCGCAACACCTTACCACTCGCTTTGTGTCCTGTGATGGTTCCTCAGCCTTGAATGGGGAAAGGGTGATGTAGATTAAGCCATCTGTTGCTGAGCATTCAGTCACTTATTCATAGCATTACAGCGAGTTATGGCTCACTGCATTGCCCACCACACACTATAAAATGAAGCTTCTGTGACCATGATTGAGAGAAGAAAAAAATCTGTTGTCATAACTTCTAGTGTTCTCATGGTTCTTTTGTTTGAGATTTTTTTATCCTTTTGTATTATAATTCTGAGTACATATCCAGAGAATGAAGTAGCTCACTCTAAGGACCTCTGCTTATTGATTGATTGTGTAATCACTGAGGTACCTGTTACCTAGTCAATGGGCAGATAAAATGTGCCACATACAGTTGTAAGTATATATACATGTAATATTCTTCCATAAATGATAACTACCAGCCTCATTTAAAAAAATTTCTAAAGTTATAATTAACTAAATCAATTGTACAATTTAATAGGATTGTCTGAACTATCACTAGGGCTACATATATTGTACATTCAGCACACTCAGTCATGAAATGTCATAAAATATTAAGCTGTTAGTTTATAAAACTGATAGGTATGAAGTATATGCGTTGAGGTGGAATTAATTTAAAACTATGTAGGAACAAACTACACTAGAGTTTTCTCTTTGCTTTTTCAAATAGATCCTCTGAAAAAAATACAAGTCTACCTACCACAGGAGTGTAATAATAACCTCTGTACCGATGCCATATTTCTTACTTAGTGTAAATAAATAAAAATGTTTATCATTTGTAAGGTGATTTCCTCAATAAAGTAATGAAGACAAATCTCAAATAGATACAATAAAGTATCAAGCAACTGGAGATGACTTGAGGGTTAGGAACACTTCACATACTGGCTCACATCCACATGTAACTACAGTTCCAAGATATCTAATGCCTTCTTCTGGATTTCTTAGGTATTGCACACATTAATATACATAAAATAACTTTTTTAAAGATATTAATATAACTTTTAAGTTTTTAAATTTATTCGTTGTGAATTTTGAATGTGTATACAGTAAAAAATATCATTCTAATATATCTTTCTCCTGTTTAATTCCTTCCACATACCCACAAAACTAATGTCTCCCATCTTCTTGTTCTGTTACATTTTAATAACCTGATAAATTCAATTAGTATTGTCCATATGAACATTGATGTAGGACCATTCACTCGATCTTGGGCAACTTACTAGTGGTCAATATCCTAAAGAAGGATATTAACCTTATTACCTTCCATTAGCTCCTCATTTAGGGTATGACCTTGGTAGCCACTTCTCACTCCCTGTTAGAGTTTTAAATTCGCACATTCTAAATCAAGTAGCTACAGATTCTGTGCATTTGTGAGTATAACAGCTCTTTCATGTACAAAAGACAGGATTTCACAGTACTCCTCCTGATCCTGTGGCCCTTGCAATATTTCAATAATGGGAGGCACTTGAAATATAAACAATGCAAAAAGGATTACCACAATATATAAAGTGTAAAATAAAGTAAGTCTACAATACAACATGTAACAGGCAAACATCAAATGGGAAATTGGGGAAAAGATCATCATTATGATCATGGAGTTCAAATACATATAAATTCTCTAAAATAATAATAGAAATTAATGGATTTTCTTATCTTCTTGTGAGATGATAGCTTTTTGCTGTGTAGGAATACAGGGACCAGGCTTAACTATCTCCTACAACAGTAAGTGATCCACATGCTTCTTTATAAGGAGTCCAAGAAACAACAGTGTCTTTTTATTTGCAACATCCCTACCGCTGTCAACATCTGTACTAGCATTACAAGAAATGTAGATGGAGAGCAAGCTACCTCTCTCTCTCTCTCTTGTATTTTTCATGCAAATCTTCAATTTTATCAGAAAATGTTTGTAATTCCTCTTTTGATTAATTTTGCCAATTTTTATATCTACCACTTTATCTGCATTATTTTTCATGACACTCTTCAATTTTGACATGGTTTTCTATGTATTTCTATTTTATCAGAAATGTTTTCAATGTAAATTTCTGATTTTATCACAAAATGTTTCTAATTCCACCTTCAATTAATTTAGAAAGGTTTTTTTTCATTTTTTATTCTATATTATTTGATTATATTCCAAAGGCTTTCTCCTTTCCCAGATCCCCCAACCATACATGGCATAAGTCCTCTCCCCCCCCCCAACTATTCCACAATCAACCCCCCACCATTTCTCTGTTCTGGTACTCTCCTAAAAAAGTGGATCTAATCTTTTCAGGCCCAGGGTCCTCTCCTTTCTTCTTCTTGGGAATCATTTGACTTGCTAATTGTGCCTTGAGTATTTAGGGCTCCTGGGCTCATTAATATCCACTTATCAGTGATTACATTTCATGTGTATTCTTTTGTGAGTGGGTTAACTCGCTTAGGATGATATTTTTCAGATCTAACCATTTGCCTAAAAATTGCATGAATTCATTATTTTTTTTAATTTTTATTTTCTATATTCTATGTTTACATTCCAAAGGCTTTTCCCTTTCCCAGTTCCCCCCCAACATACGTCCCATAGTTCCTCTCTCCCCCAACAATTCCCCAATCATTCCCGCTCCCACCACGGTTTCTCTACAAAACTGGATCCAATCTTTACAGGCCCAGGGTCCTCTCCTTTCTTCTTCTTGTGAATCATTTGACTTGCTAATTGTGCCTTGAGTATTTAGGGCTTATGGGCTCATTAATATCCACTTATCAGTGATTGTATTTCATGTGTATTCTTTTGTGATTGGGTTAACTCACTCAGGATGATATTTTCCAGGTCTAACCATTTACCTAAAAATTGCATGAATTCATTATTTTTAATTGCTGAGTAGTATTCCATTGTATAAATATACCACATTTTTTGTATCCATTCCTCCTTTGAGGGATATTTGGGCTCCTTCCAGTTTCTGGCTATTATAAACAAGGCTGATATAAACATAGTGGAGCATGTGTCTTTATTGTATGCAGGGGAATCCTCTGGGTATATGCCAGTGGTATGCCAGGGTCCTCTGGAAGTGACATGCCCAATTTTCTGAGAAACCGCCAAACTGATTTCCAGAGCAGTTTTACCATTTTGCAATACCACCAACAGTAGAGGAGTGTTCCTCTTTCTCCACATCCTCACCAGCACTTGTTGTCTCTTGAGTTTTTAATCTTAGCCATTCTGACTGGTGTGAGGTGGAATCAGAGGATTGTTTTGATTTGCATTTCCCTGATGACTAATGATGTTGAACATCTCTTAAGGTGTTTCTCGGCCATCCGAATTTCTTCTGGTGAAAATTCTTTGTTTAGCTCTGTACCCCATTTTTTGATAGGGTTATTTGGTTCTTTGCGGTCTAACTTCTTGAGTTCTTTGTACATACTGTATATTAGCCCTCTGTTGGATGTGGGGTTGGTGAAGATCTTTTCCCACTTTGTTGGTTGCCGTTTTGTCCTTCTGACAATGTCCTTTGCCTTGCAGAAACTTTGTAATTTTATGAGATCCCATTTGTCAATTCTTGATCTTAGTGTGCAAGCTATTGGTGTTCTGTTCAGCAACTTTTCCCCTGTGCCCAAGTCTTCCAGGGTCTTCCCAAGTTTCTTTTCTAATAGATTCAGTGTGTCTGGTTTTATGTGGAGGTCCTTGATCCACTTGGAGTTTATCTTAGTGCAAAGAGATAAGAGTGGGTCAATTCGCATTCTTCTACATGTTGACCTCCAGTTGAACCAGCACCATTTGTTGAAAAGGCTATCTTTATTCCATTGGATGGTTGTGGCTCCTTTATCAAAGATCAAGTGACCATAAGTCTGTGGGTTAATTTCTGGGTTTTCAATCTTATTCCATTGATCTACTTGCCTGTTGCTGTACTAATACCATGCAGTTTTTAACACAATTGCTCTGTAGTACTGCTTAAGGTCAGGGATATTGATTCCCCCATAAGTCCTTTTATTGTTGAGAATAGTTTTAGCTATCCTGGGTTTTTTGTTGCTCCAGATGAATTTGAGAATTGCTCTTTCTAGATCTATGAAGAATTGAGTTGGGATATTTATGGGGATCGCATTGAATCTGTATATTGCTTTTGGCAAGATGGCCATTTTTACTATATTGATCCTGCCAATCCAGGAGCAAGAAATATTTTTCCATCTTCTGAGGTCTTCTTCGATTTCTTTCTTCAAGGACTTGAAGTTTCTGTCATACATATCTTTCGCTTGTTTGGTTAGAGTTACGACAAGGATCTTTATTAGTTGTTTGTGGCTATTGTGAAGGGTGTTATTTCCCTAACTTCTTTCTCAGCATGCTTGTCCTTTGAGTACAAGAAGGCTACTGATTTGCTTGAGTTAATTTTATAACCAGCCACTTTGCTGAAGTTGTTTATCAGCTGTAGAAGTTCTCTGGTGGAGTTTTTTTGGGTCACTTAAGTAAACTATCATATTGTCTGCAAATAATGATAGTTTGACTTTTTTCCTTTCCAATTTGTATCCCTTTGACTTACTTATGTTGTCTAATTGCTCTCGCTAGAACTTCAAGTACTATATTGAAAAGATATGGAGAGAGAGGGCAGCCTTGTCTAGTCCCTGATTTTAGTGGGAATGCTTCAAGTTTCTCTCCATTTATTTTGATGTAGGCTACTGGTTTGAGGTAGATTGCTTTTACTATGTTTAGGTATGGGCCTTGAATTCCTGCTCTTTCCAAGACTTTTAGCATGAAAGGATGCTGAATTTTGTCGAATGCTTTTTCAGCATCTAATGAGATGACCATGTGTTTTTTTTTTCTTTCAGTTTGTTTATGTAGAGGATTACATTGATGGATTTCTGTATATTGAACCATCCCTGCATCCCTGGGATGAAGCCTACTTGATCATGGTGAATGATCGTTTTGATGTGCTCTTGGATTCGGTTGGCAAGAATTTTATTTAGTATTTTTGCATCTATATTCATAAGAGAAATTGGCCTGTAGTTCTCTTTCTTTGTTGGATCTCTTTTTGGTTTAGGTATTAGCGTAATTGTGGCTTCAAAGAATGAATTGGGCAGTGTCCCTTCTGTCTCTTTTTGTGGAATAGTTTGAAAAGTACTGGTGTTAAGTCTTCTTTGAAGGTCTGGTAGAATTCTGCACTAAAACCATCTGGTCCCGTACTTTTTTTGGTTGGGAGGCTTTCTATAACTCCTTCTATTTCTTTAGGGATTATGGGACTATTTAGCTGATCTAATTGATCCTGATTTAATTTTGGTATTTGGTATCTGTCTAGGAAATTGACCATTTCCTCCAGATTCTCCAATTGTTTTGAGTATAGAACTTTTTAGTATGATCTGATGATCTTTTGAATTTCCTCAGTTTCTGTTGCTATGTCTCCCTTTTCATTTCTAATTTTGTTAATTTGTATACTGTCTCTGTGTCCTTTGGTTAGTCTGGCTAAGGGTTTATCTATCTTGTTGATTTTCTCAAAGAACCAGCTCCTGGTCTTGTTGATTCTTTGTATGGTTTCCTTTGTTTCTATTTGATTGATTTCAGCCCTGAGTTTGGTGATTTCTCATATTCTACTCCTCCTGGGTGAATTAATTTCTTTTTCTTCCAGGGTTTTAAGGTGTGCCGTTGAGGTGCTAGTGTATGCTCTCTCCAGTTTCTTTTTGGATGCACTTAGAGCTATGAGTTTTCCTCTTAGCACTGCTTTCATTGTGTCCCATAGATTTGGGTAGATTGTACCTTCATTTTCATTGAATTCTAAAAAGTCTTTGATTTCTTTTTTTATTTCTTCCTTGACCAAGGTGTCATTGAGTAGAGTATTGTTCAGTTTCCATGTGTATGTGGGCTTTCTGTTGTTTTTGTTGCTATTGAAGACCACTCTTACTCCATGGTGATCTGATAGGAGGCATGGGATTAGCTTGATCTTCTTGTATTTGTTGACATCAGTCTTGTGACCAATTATATGATCAATTTTGGAGAAGGTACCATGCAGTGCTGAGAAAAAAGGTATATTCTTTAGCTTTAGGATGAAATGTTCTATATATATATATATATATATATATATGTGTGTGTGTGTGTGTGTGTGTGTGTGTGTGTGTGTGTGTGTTAAATCCAATTTGTCCAAAGTTTCAATTAGTTTCACTGTGTCCCTGTTTAGTTTCTGCTTTCCTGATCGGTCCATTGAGGAGAGTGGAGTGTTGAAGTCTCCCACAATTATTGTGTTAGGTGTAATGTGTGCTTTAAGCTTTAGTAAGGTTTCTTTTATGAAGGAGGGTGCCTTTGCTTTTGGAGCATAAATGTTCAGCATTGAGAGCTCTTCTTGGTGGATTTTCCCTTTGGCCAGCAAGAAGTGACCTTCTGAGTCTCTTTTGATGACTTTAGGATGGAAGTCTATTTTATCTGATATTAGAATGGCTATTCCAGCTTGTTTCCTGAGACCATTTGCTTGTAAAATTGTCTTCCAGCCTTTTACTCTAAGGCAGTGTTTGTCTTTAACACTGAGATGTGTTTCCTGTATGCAGCAAAATGTAGGGTCCTGTTTCCGTATCCAGTCTGTTAATCTATGTCTTTTTATTGGGGAATTGAGTCCATTGATGTTAAGAGATATTAAGGAATAGTAATTATTTCCTCCAGACATTTTTGAAAATATTTTTATTTATTTATTTTTATTATTATTATTTTTATATATTCGAGAGGTTATCTTCTTTTGGGTTTGATGAGAGGAGGTTTCTATCTTGCTTCTTCCCGGGTGTAGTTTCCATCCTTGTCTTGGTGTTTTCCCCCTATTATCCTTTGTAGGTCTGGATTTGTGGAAAGATATCGTGCAAATTTGGTTTTGTCATGGAATACCTTGATGTCTCCATCTATGCCAATTGAGAGTTTTGCTGGGTAAAGTAGTTTTGGCTGAAGTTTGTGTTCTCTTAGAGTTTGCATGATATCTGCCCAGGATCTTCTACCTTTCTTGGTCTCAGGTGAGAAGTCTGGTGTTATTCTGATAGGTCTTCCTTTATATGTTACTTGGCCTTTTTCTCTTGCTGCCTTTAGTATTCTTTCTTTGTTTAGTACATTTGGAGTTTTGATTATTATGTGACGGGATGTATTTCTGTTATGGTCCAGTCTGTTTGGGGTTCTCTTGGCTTCTTGTATATTAATGGGCATCTCTCTCCTTAGGGTGGGGAAGTTTTCTTCCATAATTTTATAGAAGATATTTGCTGGCCCTTTAACTTGTAAATCTTCACTCTCGTCTATACCTATAATCCTTAGGTTTGGTCTTCTCATAGTGTCTTGGATTTCCTGGATGTTTTGGGTTACCACCGTTTTGCATTTAGTATTTTCCTATGGTTCCTATGGTATCTTCGGCTTCTGAGATTCTGTCTTCTATTTCTTGTATTCTATTGTTGATACTTGCATCTATGGCCCCTGATTTCTTCCCAAGGTTTTCTATCTCCAATGTTGTCTCCATCTGTGATTTCTTAGTCGTTTCTACTTCTGTTTTTAGTATCTGGATGGATGTGCTCAGATCTTTCGCTTGCTTGATTGTGTTTTCATGTATTTCTTTAATAGATTTTTGTGTTTCCTCTTTCATAGCTTCTACTTGTTGGCCCACGTTCTTCTGTAGTTCTTTAAGTGATTTTTGTCTTTCTTCCTTATTGTCTTCTTCTTTTTGATCCATCTTCTCCTGAATTTCTTGAAGTGATTTTTGTATTTGCCTCATAAAGGTTTCTAACTTTTGATCCATTTTCTCCTCTATTTCTTTACGAGATTTTTCTATGCTACCAGCATCCTGACCAGTGATTTTATATCCAAGTCTTGTTTTTCTGGTGTTTTGGGGTGTCCAGGGCTTCCTGTTGTTGGAGAACTAGGTTCAGGTGCTGTCATGTTGCCTTGATTTCTGTTAGTAATGTTCCTTCCTTTTTCTTTTGCCATCTGGTTATTTCTGGTGTTAGTTGGCCTTGTTGTCAGTGGTTGGTGTTTGAATCTCCCATGAGGCTGGGCTCACCTGTTGTTTCTCTACTGGCGAATATGCGTGACTGCTGCTTTAAAAGATCATAAGCTGGCTGCCACCCATGTGATTGTAGCCCCTGATGGAGTCTGTCTACCTGGGTTTCTCCAGCTGTGTCCTGGTTGCAATATGGAGGCCCGCCGCTATCGCTGGTCCAGGGGCCAGCGAGCTGGTTGCCGCCCACTGCCTCCGTGCACAGCCAGAGGGCACGGGAAAGTCCTGCAGAGCCTAGGCGGAACTCAGCCTGCCTGGTGGCAAGAGCCTAGCAGATCCCCCCGTGAGGGTAGCCCTTGAAGGAATGTCTACCTGGGCCTTTCCAGCTGTGTCCTGGTTGCAATATGGAGGCCTGCCACTATTGCTGGTCCAGGGGCTGTTATTTTTGTTTTTGAGTGGTTATCTTCTTTTGTGTTTGATGGGAGAAGGTTACTGTCTTGCTTTTTCCAGGGTGTAGTTTTCCTCCTTATATTGGAGTTTTCTTCCTATTATACCTTGTAGGGCTGGGTTTATGGAAAGATATTGTGTAAATTTGGTTTTGTCAGGGAATATTTTGGTTTCTCCATCTATGTTGATTGAGAGTTTGCTGGGTATAGTAGTCTTGGCTGACATTTGTGTTCTCTTAGAGTCTGCATGAGATCAGCCCAGGATCTTCTAGCTTTCATGGTCTCTGGTGAGAAGTCTGGTGTGATTCTGATAGGTGTTCCTTTATATGTTACTTGGCCTTTTTCTCTTACTGCCTTTAATAATTTTTTTTGTTTAGTACATTTGGGGTTTTGATTATTATGTGACATTAGGTATTCCTGTTCTGGTACAGTCTGTTTGGAGTTCTGTAGGCTTCTTGTATATTCATGGACATCTCTCTTTTCAGGTTAGGGAAGTTTTCTTCCATAATTTTGTTGAATATATTCGCTGACCCTTTAAGTTGTAGATCTTCACTCTCATCTATCCCTATAATCCTCAGGTTTGGTCTTTTCTTTGTGTCGTGGATTTCCTGGATTTTTGGGTTTCAAGCTTTTTGCATTATGCATTTTTTTTTACTTAGAGTCAATGGTTTCTATGGTATCTTCTGCATCTGCGATTCTTTCTTCTATCTCTTGTATTCTATTTTTGATATTTGCATCTATGGCCCCTGATTTCTTCCCAAGTTTTTCTATCTCCAAAGTTGTCTCCCTTTGTGATTTCTTAGTTGCTTCTACCTCTGTATTTAGATCGGGGTTGGTTTTGCTCAGTTCCTTCACTTGTTTGTGTTTTCCTTCAATTCTTTAAGAGATTTTTGTGTTTCCTCTTTCATGACTTCTGCCTGTTGACTCAATTTCTCTGCATTTCTTTAAGTGATTTTTTTCATTTACTCTTTATTGGCTTCTGTCTGTTGACCCATATTCTCCTGGAATTCTTTAAGTGATTTTTGTGTTTCCATTGTAAGGGCTTCTATCCTATTCACGTTCTTCTGTATTTCTTTAAGAGATTTGTTTATGTCTTTTTGTGTGTCTTCCTCTAGCAAAGTCATGACCAGTGCTTTTAAATCCAAATCTTGTTTTTCTGGTGTGTTGGGGTATCCAGGACTTGCTGTGGTTGAAGAATTGGGTTCAGATGCTGCCATATTGCTTTGGTTTCTGTTAGTAACATTCCTACGTTTGCCTTTTGCCATCTGTTTATCTCTGGAGTTAGTTGGTCTTGTTGTTACCGGTTGGTGTTTGAAGGTCCTGTGAACCTGTTGTTTGGATCTTGCTGTCACAGAGGGCATCTGTGCTCCTGAGGTGGAAACCTTCTGGTTTCTGCCACTGGGAACCGAATTACCTCCTCAGCTCTGCTGGGCTGGACTCAAGTATTCTCCTGGCTTGCTGCTGGGCACCTAACTGGCCTCCTGCCATCTCCTGCTGGTTTGTCTAGATGTCAGCTCTTAAGAATCAGTTCTTTATTTCCACCTATCTGGTCTGATCTGTTGGTTCTCTATGGTGACCTGGGCTCATCTGTTGGTTCTCTATCATGACCTAGTTAGCCTACCAGATCCAGATGGTGGCGGATCTCAGTGCTCTGTCTAACCATGGGATTACCTGCAGAACCGAAGCTTCCCTGGCTGGACTACTGGAGCCTAGACGATGGCACTCTCAGGC
This sequence comes from Apodemus agrarius, assembly GCA_964023405.1. Lineage (NCBI taxonomy): Eukaryota > Metazoa > Chordata > Mammalia > Rodentia > Muridae > Apodemus > Apodemus agrarius. The sequence continues at coordinate 149,480,013 of OZ030008.1, forward strand.
GGCAGGGCTCCATCTGGTTGAGCTGATCTGGCTAAGATTGTGGTGGACCACGGGGCTCTGTCTAACCACAGGGCTCTCTGTAGATCAGGAGCTTCCCTGGTTGAACTGCAGCATCCAAAATCGTTGGGGATCTCGGCCTGTGTGTCTCCATCAATCTACGGGACTTCCTACAGGTCAGCAGTTCCCCCGGGTCCCCAGGCAGCTGTAGAGCTGCCTGGCTCCCTAGTGTGGAAGGCACCCAGGCAGGCTATGCCCTGGGAAATCCTTCACTCTGATGCCCTCTGCGTACCTGGTTAGGCTACCAGATCCAAGATGGTGGCAGGTCTCCGGGCTCTGTCTAACCATGGGATTACCTACAGAACTGAAGCTTCCCTGGATAGACTGCTGGAGCCTAGATGGTGGTGCTCTCAGTCCACAGGGCTCCACGTGGTTGAGCTGCTCCCACTAAGATTGTGGCGTACCGCAGGGCTCTGGCTAACCGCGGGGCTCTTTGTAGATTGCTACCTCTCTCTCTAATAGTCAATAGGTGCCATAATTATTAAAGAAAAGAATAAAGTGTAAAGTGTAAAGTGATGCAGACAGTAATTTTCCATTCAATATTCTTTTTTTAAAAAAAGTGTCACTTACCAAGTATCACCTGAAAGATAACTTAATAAGAACTCTTAGGTACTCAGCAGAGTTTTCAATTACTACAGATTTCAAAAATTATGATTACTTTAGAGAAGTTTCAAAATTCTGATATTTTACAGAGTGAACCTTTGGCCCACATGTGCTTATGTATTTGAATGCTTACTCACCAGTTAGTGCAACTATTGGGGATTTGGAGGTATAGCCTTGTTGGAAAGCATTGTGTCACTGGGAGTCAACTGTAGAGTTTCAAAATCCCATGCCAGGTCCAGTATCTTTCACTTTCTGTGGATCAGGATGTAAAGCTACCAGCTACTCCTCCAATGTCATGCCTCTCTATTCTATGCCATTGTGATAATGGACTAAATCTCTAAAACTGTAGATAAGCTCCAAGATAAATAATTTCCTTTGTAATAGTTGCTTTCATTGTGGTATCTTTTCATAGCAGCAGAACACCACAAAAACACGACTATTGACTGTTTACATTGGTATTGTACATCTGTTCCATTTGAACTAATAGTGGTTAACAATCATTAACTAAATCTTGCTTGGTTTTCAGTGTTGTATTGTACAGAATTGTTTGGGTTTATTTTCTTTTGTTTTGTTTTTCTGTCTGTCTGTGTTTGAAATTTGCATAGCAATATTTATTCACAGTCACATTATCATATACAATGTATTTTTCTTCCCTAAAGTACCTTTGGCTAAACATATTTGTTCCTCTCTCTATTCTAAGGTATTAGAAACCACTGGTCACTTTCATTAGGATTATTGTTTTCTATTTTTGGAAACCATACAGCTAAACACACAACCTCTTAAAACTGCCTTTTATTGATCTATTTTACAGACTAACTTAGCATGTACTGGTTAAACTGACCAAACATTTACTCTATAATCCACAACTATCTGAGCATATAGTTTACAATATCTCCTGCACATACAACCTAAATACACATACAAGAAGACTTGTAAAAATGGTAAAAGTAAAAGCAACCATTATGTCTTAGTTATTTTTCGATTGCTATGATAAAAACTCAATGTCCATGGCAACTTATACAAGAAAGTGTACATGGGGATGATAGTTTCAGACATGCAAACTCTATGAGCATCCGGATGGGGAGCATGGAGGCAGTCACAGCAGTGGAGCAGCAGCTGAGAGTCTATACACCTGATTCCCAAGCAAGAGACAGAGAGAAACACTCAAAATGCTGTTAGCTTTTGAAACCTCAAAGTATACCCACAGTGAAAGACCTCCTTCAACAAGGCCACACAACCTAATCCTTCCTACACCATTCTACCAACTAGTGACCAAGTATTCAAATACATGTACCTATAAGAGCCATTCTCATTCAAACCACCACACAATGAAAGCAAATAGAATTATGTTCTCATCCTGAAGTGGAATATGAAAATATAGAGAATATTTTTCAGAGCCACTGGTATACAAGAGAAGCAAAGTATAAAAAGAATAAATATAGTCATTTCTCATAAAAACACCAAAACAAAACACTAGAACAGGTAAGTTTGAACAATGCACAACCCATGCATAACTTTTATAGTTCTAAGGAAAATATTAAAAGAAACTGAATAGATTCAAGAGATAATTTGAGAACACTGAGGAAAGACCAATGCAACATCAAAAACACTGACAGTTGTCTACTATTGAAGTCTAGACATTAATGAGTATTTTGTTAATATTATTAATATGTTATAGGTATTTGAATGCAAAAACATAAATATATAAAACAGCACACATATCTAAACTATGTATAGCTTGTATCACATATTTGCTTATTATTTCTAATGTGTAGGGACTGAATAAATATTTACTAAGAATGTAAAATATAGCTTGATTTGTAAACAAGTAGATGAATTTAACACACTCATACACATGCACACACTCATAGTAGCATAATTTCTGCTAAGTGCTACCTGAACTGCATTTACATTGCCATTAAACTCTCCTGTTCTGTGTTACTGAATTATATGTCATACCGTCAACTACTATCAACTGAAATAATTCCCTCTGCTTCAACAGAGGTTGATTTTCAGGGACCAAAGGCAAAATTACTTTAGGGATGTGACATTTTCATAGTTGAGCAAAAAACTTTTTTTCTCCATTTCATAATGAAATATATTTACATTACAGTGTTCTGAATACATTTTTGAACTCAATCCAATGATTTGTGACATGCTGATATCTACCTAGCCATCTTTCATCACACACTCAGAAAAGCAGAGCTTCCATCTTAGGATGCAAAAACTGCACATAACCACAGAACCATCTGGAGGCTTATGCCAAAATCTCACAACTAGAAATGATGTCTCAGTACATACCCCCTTCCCAGGAACTTCATGTTCCACACAGAGTTTGTTCTCTTTATTTTTATCTTTTTCAGAGAACAGTTTATTTTCAGTTTAGTTAGTTACCAGTGCCAATCGCTTGTCAAAAAACACAATGAATGGTGTACACCAGACTTGCACAAATAATCAAAATTTGATAATGTAGATAAGATTACAAATGTAATGTGTAAGAAATATGCAAAGATATGTTACTAGATACCAAATAGTGGTAAGAACAATAAGTTTTTTCATATAGTCCAATGTGCAGTGTTTATAAATACTATTTATATATTATTCCAAAAGCAAGAATAAAGAATTCCATACTGAGACAATGTAAATATTTGAGTAAATTACTTTTTTTCTCGATTTGGATATTATGCAATATGTACATGTATGAAAATTATATCATCCCCAGTAACAACTGCTACTTTTGAGTGTCAATTCAAACATTAAAACAATAAATGTAAGAGGCATAAAAGATTGGTTTAGTGGTTAAGAACACTGACTGCTTTCCCAGGTAGCCCAGGTTTATTTTTAGAATGTATATGATGGCTTACAGCCATCTCTGTGGTCCCAGTCCCAGAGGATCTGACACCCTCTTGTGATCTGGAACAAGGCATAAACATGATACACAGAGGCACATGTTGGGAAAACATCCATACACAAAAAAATAAGAATGAATAAAGGAATATATGTTATTTTTGTTCCTGACAAACAATCACAGAAAAAATATCTTTTATTTGATATTTAATAAGATAAAATATAAAAATGAAATTGAAAATACAATAACAAAATATTCTTGTTTTCTTCAAAGACAAAAAGGGTCTTTCCTATAAAAGCTATAATCCTGTTTAATAAAGAGACTTGGTTAAATTATGTAAACAATTAAAATATTTTCAAGACAAAAGAAAATATATATGACATTGGTTAAAAACATTCCCAAGACACTGAATGTCAGCATGAGAATTAAATATGGAGGAAAACTGTGCAAGGAGAAATGAGTGAAGGAAAGAGAGCCTCATGAGCATTCCATGGCAGAGAACAAAGGATGAATGGGAGGAGAAGGGAAGGGAAGGGAAGGGAAGGGAAGGGAAGGGAGGGAAGGGAAGGGAAGGGAAGGGAAGGGAAGGGAAGGGAGGGAAGGGAGGGAAGGGAAGGGAAGGAAAGGGGGGAAGGGAAGGGAAGGGAAGGGAAGGGAAGGGAAGGGAAGGGAAGGGAAGGGAAGGGAAGGGATGCTAACAAAGAAGACCATACCCATCACTGTGAACACAGTCTCCTACTGAGGATATTTCTCAGAGCTCCATTCATATCCCGATTCCTGAGACTATAGATAAAGGGATTCAGCATGGGTGTGACCAGAGTATACATCACAGACACAATGATATCCTTGTCATTAGTGTTATTAGATGAGGGGACAATATACAACCCAATAATGGCTCCATAGTAAAGAGAAACCACAGAAATGTGAGAGCCACATGTGGACAAGGCTTTGCAGATTCCCTTGATGGAGGGAGTTCTCAGAATAGTGACTCCAATTCGGCCATAGGATACCAGGATACATATGAATGGCAGAGTAATGACCACCATACCTAAAAGAAGTATGACCAGCTCATTGATGGTGGTGTCTGAGCTGGACAGTTTCAGCAAGGGAGAGATGTCACAGAAGTAGTGGGGGATGGCATTGCTTTTAAAGTGAGATATGCGAGCCAAGAGAAGGGTGTGAACAAGGGCAATGGCTGAAGATAAGGCCCAGGACACAGCTACTAATAGGACACAGAGGTTCTGACTCATGATTGTGGTATAGTGCAGAGGGTGGCAAATGGCCACATACCTGTCATAGGCCATGGAAGTGAGAAGAATGCTGTCAAGAGCAACAAAAAATATGTAAAAATACACCTGGGAAATGCATCCAGCATATGAGATGGACTGACTGTGTGTCAGCATATTCATGAGCATCTTTGGGGCTGTGACTGATGAGAAAGAGATGTCTGTGAAGGCCAAGTGGCTGAGGAAGAAGTACATAGGGGTGTGGAGGTGAGAGTCCAGCCTGATGAGAAGGATGATGAGCAGGTTCCCCAGCACAATTGTCAGGTACATGGTCAGGAACAGGGCAAAATACAGGCCTTGGTCCTCTGCCCGAATGGGGAGCCCCAGAAGGATGAATTCAGACACAGTGCTCTCATTATCTCTCCTTATGGTGTGCCTCTTCTGCTGTGAGTGGAAAAAGAAATGGGAACGAACGAGAAGTGATTTTATTATTACACTGTGGAAACATGCTGTGAATCACCAGGACTAAAAATAACATTAGTTGTTACATTTATTAATTGTTTATGGAGACTTTTGTCACAGTAATGGCCTAATGATGGTTTGGAAAGAGACATAATTTGTCCACCTTGAAAACAACCGAATGCCTTTCAGGAGGGAAAAATGAAACATCACAATAATTATCAAATCTACCAAGTTACCTGGATTTCACCAGGACAATTTTAGATTAAGGATTTAGTATGTTAGTTCTCAGAAGAAAATAGAAAAATCAACAAGATTTCAATGTTCTTTATCTTTTTAAACATCTCTTGACGCACATACCCAATGCTGCCTACCCACGAATTAAATCTGAATAGTGTAACTCAAGGAGAGACTTTGAATCTTCTAGATACCAGTATCAGTGGAACTTCTACCCCATCTTCTTTGCTCACACTGCCACCCTCTGCACTATAACACCATCATGAGTTCAGCAGTAGTTGAATCTGCCAGATATTAGTATCAAGCAGAGGTCAAAGCATTAAGTTAATCAGTGAAATCCAACTATTTAAAGTCAAAAACAGTTTAAAACCAGCTATGAGCTCTTCTCATAATAACAGTGTCTTATTCAATGAGTCCACTCTTCCATCATTCTTCCTAGGCTGCTTAAAATGACCCTGATTCCATATTACATCTTTAGTTTAAACCTGTGTATCACATGCAAGTCCATAAAACACCTGGGAATACTTGACTTTCCCACTATTTCGTAGATAATTCAAGAAAATTCATTATGTCTTTCTAGCAAAAGCAAATGTCAACTGACTTATTTTTTACTTAGGTTTTAAGCCAATGACTGTTACTTCTTATGCAATTTCTACATGTTCTCTTTGATACTAAAGTGCGATTCTCTTTTTTTCTGTAATCATTTCCTATGTGAATAATCACTAAAAATGGGAAAAGGAATATAATAAAGTTAGAGTTGATATCTTAGCCACTGAGAATATGATTTGTGGTTATATTCTATTTGAAGGCTTCTTTAGTAGCCTGTTTTTTCTGTGTTTGGTGGTGATCTCACTATATGCCTCTTTACCCTTTTCAAGCCTTAAAATCTATGAAGTCTCCCAACCTGATCAAAACCATCTTTAAAATGTCTATGTATCATCAATCTCACTCAGTAAAAAAATTCGCTTTACGTAATGTTATATTAAATTAACTATAATTTATTTCTTATACATTTCTGTATTAATAATAATTATCACAAAGGAAATGTTAATCATCTATCTGTACACAGATAATTTCAACTTTGTTATGCTCAACAATATTGCAATAAGCATTATTATCATTTTATTTTTGTATTTTATATAACAAGTTATATTTAGAAATAATTGTAGAGAAATAAGCAGCCATAATTTTGAGAAAATATAATGTCACAAGAGGTCAAGGTGATAAAGAGGCTGACATATGCTATATGAAAAATCTTTAGCAAAATAACCTAATTAAAAATTTTGTAAAACTGAGTCTCTATGCAAGTTTTTGGAAGGGTAGTGCAAGCTACTTTGAGAAATGAGGAAAGCCCAAGTAAGTGGCCAGACACAGACATATGAAAATTTCAAGAATTAATGAGAAGTGAGCTGATATAATGTATAATTTGCTCTGGTAGAAAAGTTTCCATCTGTTGAAGAATAGTAACACTCAGGAAAATGAATAACAGAAAACAGCAAATGGTTTGCTGGGTTCCAGGTAGAAAGTAGATTGAAGAAGTCAAGGACACTGCTAGCATATAAAAACCAGGGGTTATTATTAAAAATATCACAAAAATTTGGGGAGAAGTTGGAAGAATATACAACACAAATTGTGTGTGGACATTAAGTGTGAGCATAAAGATCATTTTCATGTTTTCTTTCAAAAATGGACACATTTAAGAAAAACATTACATGAAAGGGTTTTTTTGAGAGAGGGAGTGCCTTTTTATCTCAAAGTTTGGGCAGGTTCTCAGTAATGCTACATTACTATATAAAGAACTGTTCTCCAATTCATGATTTGATCCTTGCAATATGCAGGCAGAAAATGAGAAAGACAGGCATAGGCAGACAGAAACAGAATGAGACCAAGGCACCAAGACAAATAAAGAGACATACAGGGATACCCAAACATATGCAATAATACAGAAAAATGTTCATTGTATTCCTGATCTGAAAGGTTAACATAAGATGAACAAAAATACCTTAAGCTAAGAAGCATGGAAAATCTCTTCCATTTCTCTCCAGAAAGATAAAAACATAGTAAATGTGGTGCATCATACATCCATTGTAATGATCAGAAGAATAATCAGTTTGGAAACAGATATGACAGATACATGGATGTACACATTGTCATTGTCTCCTGGAAAATGCAAGTAAGTTCTAATTTTAAAATCATGTAGAGGACCTAGGGGTGTAATCTCTGTCTCCAGATCCAAATTAGAGTCATACAGGACAAAATTGTTTCATTTTCATTGACTCCCATAGGGAAAGAAGTTTTTTGAAGCAGACTTGAGATTCCCTTTTCCCTTGAGAAATAATGGTAGCAACCTTAACAAGATTCCCAATCACTTTGTCTTCTTTATGTCATGACCTCTGTGATTACTTGACTTTTAATAATAAAATACACTCATAAAGTCATAGACAAACATATAAGGGTTGAAAAAAGAGTCTAATATATCTTGGGGAATAATAATTCAAAGTGGGCTCATTACCACAGTCACATGTGGTCAATATTCATAATAACAGGGAAAGACTTGGAAAAATGTCTGTGAAGTACTCCCATTGCACATCAAGGAATTGGCAATTTACTCTTAAATATGCTCATTGAATACTCTGATTCATGTTCATTGGAAATCTTAGACACTTCCAACAAGGAAATAGTATTTAATATTTACCATTGAAAATATAGTTTCCAACTAATGTGCATTGAAGTATGAAATTTATATCAAATAATACTTGTCATATACAAGTAGAGGCATATTAAAGTAAGAACATTTTCATAAGAACAGAGAAAACTTCAACAACAAATGAATTTGATACTTTACATAAAGAATATCCCAAGCCAACTACATGGCAAAAAGGTTAATGATGTTTGAAAACTAATGCCTTCAACAGTATAGTAAAACATAAAAATAATTCTTGATAATTATGCATATTATCAAGCATTGCACACTAAAACCTGTTGAAGCCTTAACAATGAGTACAGTTCTATTTGAATATGATGTATATAACAAGCTAATGAATATTAATGGGAATGATTAATATAGGTCCCTAATCCAATGATATTAGTCTCTCCCTTATAATGTCCTTGCCACCTGTCACCAAAATATGATCATACTAAGCACACAACAGTCTGTAGTCAGTAAGATACTAACAAAATTTCATCACCAGAAGAAAACAGAGAAAAACATTGTGTCAAGACTTTGATTTTGGACTTCTAACTTCCAGAACAGTGGGAAAAAGTATTCCCATCAAGCTACTCTCTGGCATAGTGCTATGACAGTGCATGAAAATTAAGTGCATGTAAAAATTTTATAAATGTGGATGATGAGCAGAAATTCCCTGCTCTACTAGAGAACGCTCAGACTGTCCAGATAATCTGCTTCTCTGACAAACTGACCCACTATCAAACTTTGCCTATCCTAATCCCAGTTCACCAACCTTTCTATTCTCCATAAGCCAGATCCCCAACTAGGCAGGGATTTTCTGCTATAGCAGACATCAGCCTGTTAGGAAAGAGATCAGGAGTCATAGATGCAAGCATCACCAACAGAATGCAAAAGATAGAAGAGACAATCTTTACACAGGGCCTACAATGGATCAGCTGGGACATGAGCCTTCCCACGGAGGAAGGAGGCTCCATAACCCTCTGTTCCCAGTCCACCAGAAGAGAGTGATCTCCCAGCAGCACTTTCATTTCTGGGTGGAAAGGTTAGATCTCTACTTTCTTTCCAATAACTGTATGTAGGGAAATAGCTAGGAACACACAGGGCATATGGTCAGTGGAGCAGATGAGACAGGATCCTTCCAGTCAAAATTTGCACATGGGAGCTGAGCAGCTCCACAGCCATTTGCACACAGATCCCTCCAGAAGAGTTGGTCTCGCAGGAATGCTGACCCAGGCTTAAAGGCCCACAGGAAGGAAAAACTCCAGAGAGAGACACCAAGACCAGCTAACACCAGAGATAATCAGATGACAAAAGGCAAGCACAAGAATACTACAATCAGAAACCAAGGCTACTGGGCAACATCAGAATCCAGTTCTCCCAGCACAGCAAGTCCTGGACACATCAGAAAAGCAAGAGCTGGATTTAAAATTGCATCTCATGATGCTGATAGAAGACTTTAAGAAGAACATAAATAACTTCCTTAAAAAATACAGAAGAACATGTGTAAACAGATAGATGCTCTTAAAGAATTAGAGGAAAACAGTCAAACAGGTGAAGAAGCTGAACAAAATCATCCAGAATCTAAAAAAGGAAGTTGAAACAATAAAGAAATAACAAAGGGAGAGAACACTGGAGATAGAAAACCTAGGAAAAGAATCAAGAGTCATAGATGCAAAGATCACCAAGAAAATATTAGCGATTGATGAGAAAATCTCAGGTATAGAAGATACCATAGAAATCACTGAAACAACAGTTAAAGAAAATGAAAAATGAAAAAAGTTCCTGACCCAAAACATCCAGGAATTCCAGAACACAATGAGAAGACCAAACCTAAGGATAATAGTGATAGAAGACAGCAACGATGCCTAACTTAAAAGGCCAGTAAATATCTTCAACTAAATTATAGGAGAAAGCATCACTAGCCTAAAGGAAGAGATGCCCATGGATATACAGGAAGCCTACAGAACTCCAAATAGATTGGAGCACAAAAGAAATTCCTTCCTTCACATAATAATCAAAACACCAAATGCACAAAACAAAGAAATCTAAAAGTAGTAAGGGAAAAAGTTCAAGTAACATATAAAGGAAAACCTATCAGAATTATAACAGACTTCTCACCAGAGATTATGAAGGCCAGAAGATTCTGGGAAGAAGTCATACAGACCTAAGATAACATAAATGCCAGCCCAGGCTACTATATCCAGCAAAATGCTCAATTACCATAGATGGAGGAAACAAGATATTCCATAAAAAAACAAATTTACACAATATCTTTACACAAATCCATCTCTTCAAAGGATAATAAATGGAAAACTCCAATACAATGAGGGAAACTACACACAAGAAGAAGCAAGAAAGTAACCCTCCATTAACCAAAAAGAAGACAGCCACATAAAGAAAACTCCACTTTTAACAATAAAATCAAGAAGCAACAATCACTTTTCCTTAATATCTTTTAATATCACTGGACTCAATTCCCCAATACAAAGGCTAACAGACTGGATACATAAACAAGACCCCACATTTTACTGCATACAAGAAACTCACCTCAGTGACAACGATAGATACTACCTCAAAGTAAAATTGTGGGGAAAAAATTTCCAAACAAATAGTCCCAAGAAACAAGCTGGAGTAGCCATTCTACTGTCAAATAAAATCAACTTTCAACCTAAAGTTATCGAAAAAGATAAAGAAGGACACTTCATACTCATCAAAGGACAAATATACGAAGAACTCTCAATCCTGAATATCTATGCTCCAAATGCAAGAGTACCCACATTCATAAAAGAAACTTTAATAAAGATTAAAGCACACATTGCAGCTCATACAGTAATAGTGGGAGACTTCAACCCCTCTCCTCAATGAACAGATCATCGAAACAGAAAGTAAACATAAACAGTGAAACTAACAGAAGCTGTGAACCAAATGGATTTAACAGACATCTATAGAACATTTTATCTTAAAACAAAAGAATAAAAATTCTTCTTCTTCTCAGCACTTCATGGTACCTTCCCCAAAACTGACCATGTAATCAGTCACAAAACAGGCCTCAACAGATAAAAGATTGAAATAATCCCAAGCATCCTATCAGATCATTATGGATTAAGGCTGATCTTCAATACCATCAAAAACAGTAGAAAGCCCACATATGTGGAAGCTGAACAACACTCTACTCAATGATAATTTGGTCAAGGAAGAAATAAAGAAAGAAATTAAAGACTTTTAAGAAATATAATGAAAACGAAGCCACAACATACCCAAACCTATGGGAAACAATGAAAGCAGTACTAAGAGGAAAATTCATAGTCCTAATTGCCTGCCAAAAGAAACTGGAGAGAGCATACACTAGCATCTTGACAGCACATCTGAAAGCTCTAGAACAAAAAGAAGCAAATATCCCCACGGGGGATTAGATGACAGGAAATAATAGACCTCATGGCTGAAATCAACTAAGTAGAAAGTAAAAGAACTATATGAAGAATCCACCAAACCAGGAGCTTGTTCTTTGATAAAATTAACATGATAGATAAACCCTTATCCAGACTGACCAGGGGTTACAGAGACAGTATCCAAATTAACAACATCAAAAATGAAAAGGGAGACATAACAACAGAAACTGAGGAAATCCAAAAAACATCAGTTCCTACTACAAAAGTCTTTATTCAACAAAACTGGAAAATCTGGATGAAATGAGCAATTTCCTACACAGATACGAGGTAAAAAAGTTAAATCAGGAACAGACAAATGATGAAACCAGCCCCATAGCCTCTAATTAAATAGAAGCAGTCATCAATATTCTCCCAACCAAGAAAATTCCAGGACCAGATGTATTTAGGGCAGAGTTCCATCAGACCTTCAAAGAAGACCTAATATCAATACTCTCCAAACTATCTCACAAAATAGAAACATAAGGAACACTAACCAATTCATTCCATGAAACCATTATTCTGATACCTAAACCACAAAAAAATCCTACAAAAAAGGAGAATTTCAGACCAACTTCCCTTATGAATATTGCTGCAAAAATATTTAATAAGATTCTTGCAAACTGAATCCAAGAACACATCAAAACAGTTAGTTATTATGATCAGGTAGGCTTCTTCCAAGGGATGCAGGGATGTTTCAATGTAAGGAAATCCATCAATGTAATACACTACATAAACAAACTAAAAAAAAAACCCATGATCATCTCATTAGGATGCTGAAAAAGGATTTGACACAATCCAACAGCTCTTCATGGTAAAACTCTTGGAAAGAACAGGAATTAAAGGCCCATACCTAAACATAGTAAACATACAGCAAGCCCATAGCCAACATCAAACTAAATGATGAAAAACTTGAAGCAATCCCATTGAAATCAGGGTCTAGACAAGGCTGTCTACTCTCTCCATATCTGTCCTACATAGTAGTCAAAGTCTTAGCCAGAGAAATTATACAACAAAAAGTGGTCAAAGAGATACAAATTAGAAAGGAAGAAGTCAAAAATATCATTATTTGCAGGTGATATGACAGTATACTTAGGTGACCCCAAAAATTCCACTAGAGAACTCCTAAACCTGATAACTCCAACAAAGTGGCAGGATATAAATTTAACTCAAACAATGCAGTATCCTTCCTCTATTCAAAGGATAAACAGGCTGAGAAAGAACTCCCTTCACAATAGTCAAAATAATAAAAAAAATACCTTGGTGTGACTCTAACCAAACAACTGAAAGATCTTTATGATGAGAACTTCAAGTCTCTGAAGAGAGAAATTGAAGATCTCAAAAGATGAAAAGATCTTCCATGCTCATGGATTGGCAGGGTTAATATAGTAAAACTGGCCGTCTTGCCAATAGCAGTCCACTGATTCAATGCAATCCCCACCAAAATTCCAATCAATTCTTCATAGAGCTAGAAGGAGCAATTCTTACATTCATCTGGAATAACAAAAAACCCAGGATAGTTAAAACTATTCTCAACAGTAAAAGAATGTCTGGGGGAATCAGTATCCATGACCTCAAGCAATTGTGTTAAAAACTGCATGATATTGGTACAGTGACCGGCAGGTAGATAAACTTAACAGAATTGAAGACTCATAAATGAATCTACACACCTATGGTCACTTGATCTTTGACAAATGAGCAAAATCCATCCAGTGGAAAAAAGCATTTTCAACAAATGGTGCTGGTTCAAATGGAAGAAGAATACAAATTGATCCATTCTTATCCCCTTGTACAAAGCTCAAGTCCAAATGTTTCAAGGACCTCAACATAAAACCAGATACACTGAATCTAATAGAAGAGAATATGGGAAAGAGCCTCAAACACATGGGCATAAGTGAAACTTTTCTGAATGGAACATCAATGGCTCATGCTCTAAGACCAAGAATTGATAAATGGGACCTCCTGAAATTGGAAAGCTTCTGTAGGCTTAGGATATAGTCAATAAGTTAACTCAACAACCTACAGATTGAGAAAAAAATCTTCACTAATTCCACATCTGATAGAGGGCTAATATTCAACATACATAAAGAATTCAAGAAACTAATCACCAAAAAAACCAAACAACCAAATAAAAAATGGGGTATAGTCTAAACCAAGATTTCTCAACTAAGGAGCCTGGAATGATTGAGAAGCACCTAAAAACTATTCAAAGTCTTTAGTGCTCAGAGAAATGCAAATCAAAACAACCCTGAGATTCGACCTTACACCAATAAAAATGGTTAAGATAAAAACCACGGGTGACAACACACTGGAGAGGATGTGGAGAAAGAGGAACAATCCTCCATTGCTGGTGGGATAGCAAACTGGTAAAACTACTCTGGAAATTCCACTGAAGGTTCTCCAGAAAATTGGAAATAGATCTACCTGAAGACCCATATATACCACTCTCGGGAATAAAAAGATATCCTCCATGCCATAGACACACGTGTTCCACTATGTTCATTTCAGCCTTATTTGTGATAGCCAGAAGCTGGAAACATCCCAGATGTTCCCTGTCAGGAAAATGGATATAGAAACTGTAGTTCATTTACACAATGGGATACTATTGAGCTATTAAGAACAAGCACATCTGGAGTTTTAAAGGCAAATGGATGAAACTAGAAAATATCATCCTGGTGAGGTAACTCAGACCCAAAGGGACATGTATGGTATGTACTTACTAATAAGTATCTATTAGCCAAAAAAATTTACAAACTTTCTAGAACTAAAGCATAAATCCACAAAACTAAAGAAGGTTAACACACAGAAGTACTTAAGTGAGGATGCTTTAATCCCACATGGGAGGGAGAAGAAAGTAATCATGGGAGACAGAGGGAGGCATCTGGGTAGGAGAGGGGAGGGGAAAGAGAAAAGAGGAACATGATTGTGTATGGGGGAGACAGGAGAGAAGCACTGAGTTCCAGCAAAATGAATGGAAATAAGCAACCTCAGGGGAGGGGGAAGGGGAGAGGAGTGGACTCTCTAGAGGGTACCATAGACCTGGGAGATGAGAGACTCTCAGGACTCAAATGGAGGGACCTTAGATGTAATGCAAAAAAGTGAGGAGAGGGAACTTGTAGAGTACACCTTCATCCCATAATCAAATATTTGACATAGAATTGTTCCTGTCTAAAATACCTGCAGGGACAAAAATGAAGAAGACACTAAGGGAAACGTAGTCCAGTGATGAGCCTTATTTGGGTTCCATCTCAAGGGGAGGCTCTAAGACCCAACATTATTACTGATGATGTTGTATGCTTATAGACAGGAGTCTAGCATGGCTGTTCTACAAGAGACACAAGGAGCAGCTGACTGAAACAAATGCAGATACTTAGACCCAACCATTGAACTGAAGTTGGAGACCCCTGTAGATGAATTAGGGGAAGGTTGGAAGAAGCTGAGGAGGATGGCAACCCCATAGAAAAACTAGCAGTGTCAACTAACCTGGACCCCTGAGACCTTTCAGACACTGGGCCCCCAACCTGGCAGCATACACAAGCTGGTCTGAGGTCCCTGATACATATACAGCAGCTGCCTGGTCTGGCCTCAGCAAGAGAAGACGTGCCTAACCCCTTGAGAGACCTGAGGTCCAGAGGATAAGGAGACCTGGTGGGGATGAGTGAGACATCTTATTAAAGACAAAAGAGAGGAGGAATGGGAAGAGGAACTGTTAGAGGACAGACTAGGAGAGGAACAACTACTAGACTGTAAAAAAAATAAAAGTAATAAAAAAGAAACATTCAAAGTCCTTAGTGATCAGAGAAATACTAATCAAAACAACTCTAAAATTCCACCTTATGCCCATCAGAATGGCTAA
This sequence comes from Apodemus agrarius, assembly GCA_964023405.1. Taxonomy (NCBI): domain Eukaryota; kingdom Metazoa; phylum Chordata; class Mammalia; order Rodentia; family Muridae; genus Apodemus; species Apodemus agrarius. The sequence goes on from OZ030008.1 coordinate 149,495,413, forward strand.
GGACATCATGAATTTTGAAGGCCAGTGGAACTAGAAAACATTCTAAATGAGGGAACCCAGTCCCAAAAGGACATACGTGGTATGTACTAATTTATAAGTTGGCACTTGGGGAGAATTCTTGAAGAGTTAGGGGAAGGATTTAGGGATCTGAAAGGACAGGGACTCCACAAAAGAGAGCCAACAAACCTGGACTCTTGGAGGTTCCCATAGACTGAATCACCAACCCAAGAGTGAGCATGGGCTAGACCTAGCCTCCCTGCACATATGTAGCAGATGGGCAGCTTGATCTTCTAGCAGGGTCCCTAACATAAGGAGGGGGAGCCTGTCCCTGAGTCTGTTGCCTGCACGCCTGTGGATCGTGCTCACATGATAGGTCACCTTGTCTGGCCTCAGTGGGAGAGGATGCACCGAGTTTGGCAGCAATTTGGTGTTATATGGAATGGAGAGGTGATACTTAGAAGGTGATACCTAGAGGTAGACTCCCTAGTTTCAAAGAAAAGGATAAGAAGGAATGGGGGAGAATCTGAGTGAGGCAGGAAAAGAGGGGGATGCTTTGGGATATAAAGTGAGTAAATAAATTTAATTTTTAAAAGACAAGAGAAAATAAATAAATAAATAAATAAATAAATAAATAAATAAATATGAGCATGACTTTTCTGCTCCACTAGAGACATTACAAACTAGAAGAGCACAGGAAACCCCACAAACCTGTCTACTCTCACTACTCTGTGACTCTCCATCCCTAATCACTTGACCTCCTACGTGCTGTGCCTCAGCCCTCAACAGAGCCATAGACTTCCCCCTCTACTACAGATAGGGAAGACTGGGAGTAGTCCAAGTATGCTGCCTCCCCATCTGCAAAATTATCCCATCTCAGCCTCTACTTACCCTACTCCTGTTGCACATCCTTTTAGTTGCCATGCCCTAAGCCCCAGATGGGTGGAGAATCCCTGCTATACCAGTGACTACACTGGGGCAGAGATTCCTAGCTCTACTAAAGGACTTGCATACTTATAGAAATCCAGGGACGATACCTGCCTCCCAAATTCACCAAAATTCTAATTATTTCAGCAACCTGTCACTATATGCCCCTGTACTGTGCCCTCCTAGTTGCCATGTCCCATCCATTTACTGTGGTATATATTACTTACTCTACCAGAGACCAAACATTAGAGCTCCAGGTATGCTTCTTGCTGGCCAAACTCCACCATTCTCTATCTTGATGTCCTTTTCCCCCAAACTACTACCATAGATCCATCCTCCTTCTTGCCTTTCCCTAGCCTCTAACTGGGATTCACACTCCCCATCTATCAGAGTCCACATAGACTCAGAGAATAACAGGCCAAAGAGAGGAGAACCAAAGATAAAACAAACCAAGATATAAAATGCCTGTTCAACAAAGACAAGCTCAAATATCAGTACCTAGAACTTTAATTATCCCTAAATTCAGATGTCTAGAGACCAGTATAAGAACCCAAGCAGCAACAGCCAATACATAAGGTCATCACCAGAATCCACCCACTGAATGCAATCTCTGAATATTCCAATACAACAGAAGCACAAAAAAGACATAAAATCAAATATGATTAAATTCTTTAAGGAAATACAGAAAATATAAACAATTAACTTATTAAATCTCTTTTTAAAAGCCAAGAATACCCTCTTCTCTGTGTTCTACCTTCTTGACCATATCCCTACCTGAAATCGAGATTCTGTACTCTATTCCCCAGGCAGCAGCACTGTGTGCATCCCTGGAGGCCTGCTGCTACTGGAAATAATCAGTCCTAAAGCAATCAGGGATCACTAGCTTCAACTAAATCCTTGGAGGCTGTTGCTACCCAGGACAGTCAGCTCTATCTGTAATCACAGAGGCCTGTTGTCATCAAGGACTGCCAGTCCTGCCCACAGCCCCAGAGGCCTGCTACCATAGAGACAACCAGGTTTGCCAATACCAGGCACATATGGATGGCTAAAGGTCAGCATAAGAACACAATCAATGACCTGCTCAACCTGAACCATAGAGTAAAATACAGGTACCAAAAACTTCCAACTCCCCAAAGGCCCTCAAAAGAACTCAATCAACAAAAGCCAGAGAAATATGACACCCCTAAAGCACAGCTACCCTTCTACAGCAGCTCAGCATATCCTAACACAACCTAAGCACAAGAAAGTGACCTTAAATCCAATCTTATAGTGATGGTAGAGTCCTTTAAGGATGAAATGAATAAATCCCCCAAAATCTCAAAATAAACAAGTTACAATGCACCAAGCACAGGAAGCTCAAGAAGAAGGAGGACCAAGTGAGGGTGCTTTGGTTCCTCTGAGAAAGGGAACAAAATACAGGAGCAATAAGGGAGAAAATGTGTGGAGCAGAGACTGAAGTAAAGGCAACCCAGAGACTACCCTACCTGGCGATTCATCCTATAAACAGTCACCAAACCCCAACACAACTATGGACAACAAGAAGTATATATCAAAAGGGAGCATGACATGGTTGTCTCCAGAGGGGCCCTACCAGAGCCATACAAATACAGATACACCAGTCAACCATTGGACTGGGCATGGGGTCCCCAATGGAGGAGCTGGAGGGTGGTCTAGAGGATCTGAAGGGATTTACAGCCCCATGGGAAGAACAATGATCTCAGCCACCCAGAAGCCCCAGGACACCCAGGGACTAAACCTTCAACCAAGGGGTACACATGGTTCCAGAAAAAAATATGGCAGAGGAATACCTTGTTGGGCATCAGTGAGAGGAGTGGTCCTTCGTCAGCTAAAGGCTCAATAGAGATCCCAACAACGGGAAGTCGAGAGGGGCAGTGAGAGGGGGTCAGGTGGAGGGGCATATACATGGGGACTTGGAGTGGGAGGAGGGGTTGGAGTCTTTGGGGAGGGGGAGAAATTGGGAAAGGTTTTATGATTGGCAATGTAAATGAAGATGATATTCAATTAAAAAAAGGAAAGAAAGACAGGAAAATACAGTAAAAACAGGTAGAGGTCTTTAAAGAGGCTAAATTCCTTAAAGATATACAAGAAAATACAATTAAACATATGACAGAAATGAATAAAACTGCAAGACCTGAAAAGAGAAGTAGGAGCAATAAAGAAAACACAAACTGAGGGAATCCTGAAGTCAGAAAACCTAAGGAAGAGAACAGGAACAGATTTAAGCATCATCAACAGAAGGTGGAGACTGGAAGGTTTAGAAAATACAATAGAATAAATTGATTAGTCAAAGTAAATGTTAAATCTAAAAATGTCCTGAGACAAAACGTCCATGAAATATGGGATACCATGAAAAGAAATAATCTAAGAATAATAGGAATATAAAAAATGAAGAGTACCTGCTCCAAAGCTCAGAAAAAAGGTTGTCAATAAAATCATAAAAAAACCCTTTCCTTCCTAAAGAAAGAGATGCCTATAAACATACAAGAAGCTTATAGAACACCAATTAAACTGGACAAGAAAAGAAAATACTCTCACCAAGTAATAATCAAAACAAAAAAAAAATCTACAGAACAATGAAAGAATATTAAAAGCAGCAAGGGAGATGGGCAGGTAACATACAAAGACAAACCTATCAGAATTACACCTGACTTCTCAACAGTCTAAAATCCAGAAGAACCTGAACAGATACCTTGCAACCTCAAAAAGACACAAACACCAACCTAGACTTTTATACTCAGCAAAACTCTCAATAACCATTGTTGGAGACAAGATATGTCAAGACAATTCCAAATCCAAACAATATCTATACACAAATACAGCCCAGCAGAAAATTAGAAGAAAAACGACAACCCAAAGAGAATAACTATATTCAAGAATACAGGAAATAATACATTCCATACCTTCAAAAACAAGGAAAGCACACACATAGACACACACATGCACACACACATGCACACACACACAGATGCACACACACACACACACACACACGCCACCACCACACACACACACACACACACACCACCACCACCACCACCACCACCATCACCACCACCATCACCACCATCAAAGTAACAGGAAATAGCAATAAATGGGCATTAATATATTCCCCAGTAAAAAGACGCAGCCTAAAAAATGGACATGAGAACAGGATCCAGCATTCCATTACATATAAGGACCACACTTCACTTCCTCCTGAGACCCTCCCACCCTCTACCTCCTGTGAGTATTTGTTCCCCCCTTTTCCCAATTTTTATTATGGTTATTTGGTTCTCTGATATCTAATTTCTTCAATTCATCGTATATTTTGGATATTAGCCCTCTATCAGATGTAGGGTTGTTAAACATATTTTGAAATCTGTAGGTCCTGGATGGTTTTCTTCAAGTCTTTCACCTATTTGATTGTTTTACTATATTTCTTTAAGAGACTTAAGTGTTTCTTTAAGGGAGTCTACCCATTTACCTGTGTTCTCCTGTATTTCTTTAATGGAGTTTATTATATCCTTCTTAAAGTACTCTATCATCATCATCATAAAATGTGACTTTGAATCAGAATATTGTTTTTTCAGTTGTTTTGGGGTATTCAGGGCTTGCTGTAGTGGGAGAACTGGGTTCTGATGATGCAGGTAGCCCTGATTTCTGATGATTGGGGAACAGGGGAAGGGAAGAGGTCTTATGCGACTTTTGTGGAGGGGGAATCCAGGAAAGGGGAAATCATTTTAAGTGTAAGTAAAGAATGTATCTAATAAAAAATAAGTTAAACAAAAAACAAAAAAAAGAAGAGAAATGGTGGTTGATGGTAAGATTAGGTAGTATGAGCAAGTGACCTTATTCGGATTCTGGGTGCCAGTTTGGCCTCTAGTAGGACATGGTGCTTTTGCAAGAAGTATGGGGCAGGATATGTTGATGAGGACAGGAGGAGTACTTGTGTATAAGTTGGGGATAGGTTGGTATTGAGGCAAGATTTACCTGAATTTCTTAACCATCTAATTGCTAAAAAAAGAAAAACAAAAAAAAAACGTTATTTTCATCTTTCCTACTCTCTGTAAATGAAATGAATATTATAAGAATGTTTATACTAAAGCACATTACAGAATAATAAAATTGTACTTATTCTTATAGCTTCCACTATGTATCAAATGTGGAATGATCCATTCCTTGACAGTGCCTTTGCCTTACTAAGCTTCTAGGTGTCATGAGTATCCATTTAATTTTTGTTTTTAGTACCTGAGCTCTTAGTATTTGGTTCAAGAAGTTGTCTCCTGTGCCATAGCATTCAAACCTATTGCCACTTTCACTTCTATAAGGTATACTGCATATGATTTTGGTTGAGGTCTTTGATCCATCTGAGAAAAGGGGGACAGGATCAAGTATGGGGTTATGATGGTTTGAATATGCTTGACCTAGGGAGAGGCACTATTATGTCTGGCCTTTTGGGAATAGATGTGGCCTTGTTGGAGAAAGTTCATCATTGTGGTTGTGGGCTTTAAGACCCTCATTCTAGTTGCCTTAAAGCCAGTCTTCTGTTTGCCTTCAGAAAAAGATGTAGACCTCTCATCTCCTTTTATACCATGCCTGCCTATATGCCAACATACTTCTGTCTTGATGATACTGGAATAAACCTCTGAACTTGTAAGCCAGTCCAAACTAAATGTTGTCTTTATAATAGTTTCCTTGGATTTGGTGTTTGTTTACATCAATAAAATTCTCGTGTACTGGCTAGTCTTGTGTCAACTTGACACAGGCTGGAGTTATCACAGAGAAAGGAGCTTCAGTTGGGGAAGTAACTCCATGAGATACAGCTATGGGTTATTTTCTCAATTAGTGAACAAGGGGCTAGGGCCCCTTGTGGGTGGTATCATCGCTGGGCTGGTATTCTTGGGTTCTCTAAGAGAGTAGGCTGAGCAAACCAGAGGAAGCAAGCCAGTAAGAAACATCCCTCCATGGCCTCTGCATCAGCTCCTGCCTCCTGACCTGCTTGAGTCCCAGTCCTGACTTCCTTTAGTGATGAACAGCAGCATAGAAGTAAAAGCTCAATAAACCCTCCCCAACTTGCTTCTTGGTCATGATGTTTGGGCAGGAATAGAAACCCTGACTAAGACACCTTAGAAAGGAGTTGGTAACAGGGGCTGGGTATTTCTGTGATAGGTCTGACCACACTTCTGTTTAAAAGAATGTGAATTTTGGAACTTTGGAATTGGAAAGCAGTGGGATCATTTATGTGGGGCAAAATGTGGGCTAGTCTAGTAGGAATATGGAAGACCTTGTTGCTGAAAGAGACTTGAACTGTGTATACCTGGTCCAAGTGGTTTAAGAGGAGAAGAATTTTAGTATGTAGTCTAGAGACTATTTTGTGGTATTTGGTTGAAGATTGTAGCTACCTTTTGCCCTTGTCTGAACTATCTGAGGCTAAGTTAAAGAAATTAATTACTTTGGAAAAGGAAGTCTCAAAAAAGCCTGGGAGACTTTCTTCTCTGGTTTAGTCTTATGAAGAATGTTTTAATGAAAAGAAGCAACCTGAAAAAAATAAAATATAAATTGTGTGGTTCAAGTACTAAGGGGTCACCAGGAACTGAAATGGATCCGAATCCTGTATTCAAGAAAATAATGATATTCAGGGAGTGGTGACTTTGGGACAAGATCCCACCAAGCTAAGTTTAGGTACAAGCACAGTAATACACACATGTAATCCCAGGAGAAAGAAAGGCAAGTAGATCTGAGTTTAAGGCCAGTCTGGTTCAGAACAAGTACAAGAAGAGAAGGTTTAAATCCAGGCTTGGCGATACATGCTTTTCATCACAGCATTCCAGAGAAATAGCCATGGAGATATCTGAGTTCAAGATCAATTTACAGAGCAAGATCCAGGACAGCCAAGCTTTGGCAATGAAGGAGTTAGAAAACAGAATGCTGGTGAGAATGTAATAGTACAAGGGGGCCATGTTCCAGCTCCAGCAAGCACCAGAACTTGGCAGCTTCCACCATGTGGGTCTGACTTTAGAGGCAAAAATACAAGGGATTACTGGGAAAACTGATGCTGGACATCTGGAACTAATAAATTAGTGGTGATTAAGAGACCAACATCACAGATGTGGGAAGTTTTCTGAGAGCATGAGGAAGCCATGTTCTAGAGATATCTAAGGTTGTATCTAGTGCTTTAGCTGAACTTGGTTATGTTTAAGACTCACCAGGGTGGTACTAGATTGAAGGTATGAAGGGGTCATGGACAGTAGCTGTTGTTTGACACTGTTAGAGGCCAAGAAAGGCCATAGGTAAAGATAAAGCCTCAGTTGCAGTTGAAAGCCCAGGACTGAATGGATCGTGAAAAGAAGTTGAGGTTTAGCACCATAAAGAGAACCTATAAGAGACTATTAGTGAAACCCACTTGCAGGAGAAGACTCCAGTGTAGAGGAGATTCTAGTACCATGGGATGATCACCAAGAACACCAGCAGCAATGAAGTGGAGTCAGCCAGTATCTACAGTGCTACAGAGGGCAGAGCTGGAGAAGTGACCCAAGTCCTTCAGAGGAACCCAGAAGATCATAAGTGGATCACAGATGTTGAAATAAGAATATGTAGCATTGACTTTGCCTTGTTGATCCCAAGAATTTTGAGATGTCAGAGCTGTGGGATATCTGCTGAGGAAAGCTTCTAACATGGAGTGGAAACAACCCAGAGGAGAGAAGATTGTTGAAGTCAACAAAGATGAAAAATGGGTTTATGATCTAAAGACCACCACTTCAACATCAGACACAGAGATGCAGAGTTTGGAGACTGGCCAACTGGTTTCTTGTCTGTTTTAGGAGATTACAGCTAAGTGATTTGATAAACCTTAGAAGAGACTTTGAACGTTGAACATTTAATATTGAGTATGTTGTACCATGGGGTCTTTTGAAGTTGGACTAAATGTGCTTTAATTATGATGTGTTTAAGTATGGCCCACATAAACTCAAATGTTTGAACAAGCCAATTGGAACCAGAAAGTAGAATGTAATGACTTGAATATGCTTGGACCTAGAGGTGACACTATTAGGAGGTGTGGGCTTCTTGGAGTATGTGTGGCCTTGTAGGAACTGTGTCATTTTGGACTTAGGCTTTAGGACCCACAACCTACCTCCCTGGAAGCCAATCTTCTGTTTGGCTTCAGACCAAAATATAGAACTCTTAACTCCTCCTACAAGATGTCTGCCTGGATGCTGCCATGCTCCAGTCTTGATGATAATGGACTGAACCTTTGGAACTGTAAGCCAGCCCCAATTAAATGTTGCCCTTATAATAGTTGCTTTGGTCCTGGTATATGTTCACAGCAATAAACCCTAACAAGGGAGCAAGGAGAAAAGCCCAAAGGGCCAGGAAAATGAACAGAACAAAGCAGCTGCCATAAATAGGAAGTGGGGAACCTCTAGAAAGTCCCAGATATCTGGAATGCCTGAGGCTCACAGGACTTAATGGTGGTGACAATAGATGAAATGCTCAACAATGGGGAGATGAACCCTGAAGGGCCTACCTCCAGTAGTTAAGACAGGCCAGCAGTGAAGGGATAGGATTACCAACTCACCTACAATTTTTTTGAGCCATAATTGTCCCCATCTAAAAGAAATGCAGAGACAAAAACAGAGAAGAGACTGAAGGAAAAGTCATCCAGTGACCAGTTCATTTGGAAATCCATCCCAATGGAGGGCACCAAAAACTAACACTACTATTAGTGTTGTGCTGTACTTGCAGACAGGAACCTAGAATGGCTGTCCCCTGAGAATCTCTTCTAGAAGGTGATGGAGACAGATGCAGATACTTAGAGCCAACCAATGGACTGAGGTTGAGGATCACTATGAAAGAGTTAGAGGAAGGATTGAACGAACTGAAGGTGGTGGCAACCCCATATGAAGACCAATGGTGTCAACTAATGTGGACCCCTGGGAGTTCCCAGAGACTAAGCTACCATCCAAAGAGCATACAGGGCCTGGTCCATGGCTCTAAACACATATGCAGCAGAGATCTGCCTTCTGTGGCCTCAGTAGTAAAGGAAGTGTGTAATAATGTAGAGAATTGATGCCCCCAGGGACAGGGAAAGCCTAGGGGGAACACCCTTTAAGACAAAAAGGGGAGGAGGATTGGGTAAAGAACTCTGGAAGAAGAATAGAATAGGGGATAACATTTGAGTATAAATAAATAAAATAATTAAGAAAAACAATTATATATATATGTATATATGCCAAATGTACATTAACAACACTGAAAGTTTTCTACTATTTAACTCTAGAAATTAATGACTATTTTGCTCAATATAATTATTAAAATGATATAGGTATAAGAATGTGAATACATATAAATATAAAACACAACACACATATCTAACATATGTATAGCTGTTATGGCTTATCTGTTTATTTATTATTTCTATCATTGTGTAACAACTAGTAAAATGTCCAATAAGCATGAATGTTTTTTAAAAAGTATCAGAATTTTAACACATAGTAGATTAAGTTATGCTAAGTGCTGTTTGAGATACATTAAACTCTGCTATGCTATTTTACGAATGTGTATGTCTTAGAGCCAACTACTACTAAAAGTTCCTTTGCATCAGCAGAGGTTGATTTTTCAGGGACCAAAGGTGAAATCACTTCATGAGATGTAAATGATTGTTGTAGTTGAGCAAGTAACTGTCTTTCTCTTTTTCATAATAAAATATATTTGGGTTAAACTGCTCTAAAGACCTACTTGAACTTGAGTCAAGCATTTGAGACTTCTGAATATTTACCTAACTACTGTCACTGCGCACTCTGAAAAGCAGAACCTCCTCCTTAGGATGCAAAAGCTGCACATAACCACAGTGCCCCTGGAGGCTCATACCAAACTCTAGCCAATAGGTGTGATACTCCCCCTTCCGGGGAGCTTCATGTTCCCCAGAGAACTTATCCTTATCCTTGGTATTCTCTTTTATAGGAAACAGTGTACTTTCATTTAGTTAGTGACCAGAACCAAGCACTTTTCAAAAAACATAATGAACTGAACACTGCCATATTTATACAAGTAATAAAACTTTGAGAAAATGGATAAGATTAAAAATAAAAAATAAAATGAATGGGCCTCGGTTGATCAGGAAGTACTAAATTATGCTAAGAAAAAAATGTTGTTTTCATATGTTTCACTGTGTAGTGATTATAAATACTATGTAATATACTTAAGGCTAGAATAAAGAAATTCATGCTAAATACTTGAATAAATTACTATAGTTTCTTTTATGTGGATTTTATGAAATATTCACATGTATCAAAATAGTTCAACATATCCAATAAATATCTTTTGATGCACTCTTGAATATCAACTACAAAAACAAAAAAATTTAAAAATCTAAAGAAAAAGTAAAAGATGGCTCAGCAATTAAGAGAACTGAACCCAGGTTTGAATTCTGGCACGTATATAGTTACTAACAATTATCTGCAAGCCAAATCCTAGAGGAGCTGACACACTCTAATGACCTTTGCAGCCACTAGTCATAAACACGATGCACACACGTATGCACAACACCAACACACCAAAAGGTAAATTAAAATTAATAAATGTTAATAGTAGCAGCCAAAACCCTCCAAGTATGTTATAAAATAAAACATAAAAATACACTTAAAAATCTATGGCAATAAATACTTCTGTTATCTTCAGAGAGGAAAAGGCTCTTTGCTATATGCCCAGCAGCCAGCGAGGAAGAGGCAGCCTGTACAGGTGAGTCAGGCCCTCGGAGGATCCAGTCCATAGGCCTCTAGCAAGAGCCTTCAGGTTTCCACCTCTGGATCAAAAACACCCTTGGCCACAGTGCACCATCTCCAAGCAGTGCAGGAAGCCAGCTATACACCCAGCAGCCAGTGAAGAGGAGACAGCCAGCACAGTCAGCATCCAGAGCAGATCTGGGCCACAGAAGTTCATACCCAAATATAACTACAAGAGAGGGGGTCTCGGCTGCCATCTTTGCTTCTGTGACTGTGCAACAGATAGGTAGGCAGGTTTCAACAGAGTAGAGGATCACATGGGACACACCACACCAGGACTCCACCTAGGTGCACCTGTGGTACACCTAGGAACTCTGCAGCACCACAACAAATTTATGCCAGGAGAAAGCAGCTCACCCAGGGTTGCTGTGGTAGACCTGCAGGCACACACACAGGAGGGGCAAGCTCCAGCTAGTGACAGGAGGCCGAACTAACACCAGAGATAACCAGATGGCAAAAGGCAAACGTGGGGATGTTGCTAAAAGAAATCAAAGCAATATGGCACCATCCAAACCCAATTCTCCCACAACAGCAAGTCCTGGATACCCCAATACACCAGGAAAGCAAGATTTGGATTTAAAATCACAGCTCATGATGTTGATTGAGGGCATCATGGAGGGCTTCAAGAAGGATATAAATAACTCCCTTAAAGAAATACAAGAGAACACAAGTAAACAGCAGAAGCCCTCAAAGAACTAAGGGAAAACACAACAGAACAGGTGAAGGTATTAAACAAAGCCATCCAGGATCGAATGAAGGAGGTAGAAACAATAACAAAATCACAAAGGGAGACAACTTGGGACAGAGAAAACCTAGGAAAAAAATTAGGAGTCATGGATCCAGCATTAACAACACAATACAAGAGATAGAAGGGAGAATCTCAGATGCAGAAGATACCATATAAAGCATTGATACAATAGTCAAAGAAAATGAAAAATGCAAAAAGCTCCTGACCCAAAATATCCAGGAAATCCAGGACAAAATGAGAAGACCAAACCTAAGGATTATAGGCGTAGAAGAAAGTGAAGATTTCCAACTTAATGGGACACTAAATATCTTCAACAAAATTTCAGAAGAAAACTTCCCTAACCTAAAGAAAGAGATGTGCATGAACATAGAAGAAGCCTACAGAACTCCAAATAGATTTGACCAGAGAAGAAATCCATCCTGTCACATAATAATTAAAACACCAAATGTACTAAACAAAGAATACTAAAAGCAGTAAGGGAAAAAGGTCAAGTAACATGTAAAGGTAGACCTATCAGAATTACACTGGATTTCTCAGCAGATATTATGAAAGTCAGAAAAGCCTGGGCAGATGTCATGCAGACCCTAAGGGAACAAAAATGCCAACCCAAACTGCTATATCCAACAAATATCTCAATTACCATAAATGGAGAAACCAAGATTTTTCATGACAAAAAGAAATTTATACAGTATATTTCTACAAATCCAGTCCTTCAAATGGTAATGAATGGAAGTCACCAAGAAAGGGAGGGAAACTACACACAAGAAAAAGCAAGAAAGCAATTTCTTTTGAACAATCCCAAAAGAAGATTACCAAACATAAAAATTACAACAAAAAGAGCAGAAAGCAAAAATCACTATTCCGTGATATCTCTTAACATCAATGGTCTCAATTCCCCAATAAAAAGATATAGACTAACACACTGGATTTGTAAACAAGACCCAACATTTTTGCAGCATGCAGTAAACGCATCTCAGTGTCAAAGACAAACACTACCTAACAGTAAAAGGCTGGAAAACAGTTCTCCAAGCAAATGGTCCCAGGAAACAAGCTGGAGTAGCCATTCTAATATCAGATAAAATAGACTTTCAACCAAAAGTCATCAAAAAAAGCTACAGAAGGCCACTTCATACTCATCAAAGGAAAAATCTACCAGGAAGAACTCTCAATTCCAAACATCTATGCCCCAAATACAAGGGCACCTGCCTTCATAAAGGAAACCTTACTAAAGCTTAAAGCACACATCACAACCCTCACAATAATTGTGGGGGACTTCAACACTCTCTTCAATGGTCAGATCAGTAGTCACAGTGAAACTAACAGAAATTTTGAACCAAATGGACTTAATAGATATCTATAGAACATTTCATCCAAAATCAAAAGAATATACCTTCTTCTCAGCACCTGATGATACCTTCTCCAAAATTGACCATATAATTGGTCACAAAACAGACCTCAACAGATATAAGACGATAGAACTAACTCCATGCCTCCTATGAGATCACTATGGAATAAGGGTGGTCTTCAATAGCAACCAAAACAACAAAAAGCCCACATACACATGGAAACTGAACAATTCTCTACTCAATGATATCTTCGTCAAGGAAGAAATAAGGAAAGAAATCAATGACTTTTTAGAATTTAATGAAAATGAAGGCACAACATACCCAAATTCATGGGACACAATGAATGCAGTGCTAAGAGGAAAACTCATAGCCCTGAGTGCCTCCAAAAAAAGCTGGAGAGAGCATACGCTAGCAGATTAAAAGAACACCTGAGGGCTGGAGAGATTCATGAAATTCTTAGAAAAATGGGTGGAGCTGGAGAACATCATTCTAAGTGAGGTAACCCAGTCTCAAAAGAATACCCATGGTATGCAGTCACTGATAAATGGATATTAGCCTAGAATCGTGGGACACCAAAGACACAATTCACATACCAAATGATGTCTGACAAGAAGAAAGGAATGGACACTAATGCTGGAAAGAATCAAAGCATCAGTGTAGGGGAATACCAGAACAGGGAAGTGGGAAGGGGTGTATGAGGGAGCAGGGGGAGGGAAAAGGGCATGTAGGACCTTAGGGGGGTGGGGAAACAAAAAAAGGAAAATGAAATGTAAATATAGAATATATCCAATAAAAAAAGGAAATAAAAGAACACCTGAAAGCTTTAGAAAAAAGAAGCTAATACACCCAAGAGGAGTAGAAGGCAGGAAATCATGAAACTCAGGGATGAAATCAACCAAGTTGAAACAAAAAGAACTATACAAAGAATCAACAAAAGTAGGAGCTGGTTCTTTGAGAAAATCCACAAGATAGATAAACCTTTAGTGAGACTAACCGGAGGGCACAGAGACAATACCCAAATAACAAAATCAGAAATGAAAAGGGTGAAATAGCAACAGAAACTGAGGAAATCCAAGAAAAATCATATCCTACTACAAAAACCTATGCTCAACAAAACTGGAAAATCTGGATGAAATGGACAATTTGCTAGACAGATACCAACTACCGAAATTTAATCAGGATCAGATAGACCAGCTAAATGGTCCCATAACCCCTAAAGAAATAGAAGTGGTCATTGACAGTCTCCCAACCAAAAAAAGCACAGGACAATATGGCTTTAGTGCAGAATTCTATCAGACATTCAAAGGAGACCTAATGCCAATACTCTTCAAACTATTCCACAAAATAGAAACAGGACTATTACCCAACTCGTTCTATGAAGACACGATTTCACTAATACCAAGACCACACAAAGATCCAACAAAAAAAGAGAACCTTAAACCACTTTCCCTTATAAATATCAATGCAAAAGTATTCAGTAAAATTCTTGCCAACCAAATCCAAGAACACATCAAAGCAATCATTCACCATGATCAAGTAGACTTCATCCCAGGGATGCAGGGATGGATCAAGATATGGAAATCCATCAATGTAATCCACTACATAAACAAACTCAAAGAAAAAAAAACATGGTCATTTCATTAGATGCTGAAAAAGTATTTGATAAAATTCAGCATCCTTTCATGTTAAAGGTCTTGGAAAGAATAGGAATTCAAGGCCCATACTTGAACATAATAAAAGCAATATACAGCAAACCAGTAGCCAACATCAAACTAAATGGAGAGAAACTTGAAGAAATCCCACTGTACTGGCTAGTTTTGTGTGTCAACTTGACACAGGCTGGAATTATCATAGGAAAAGGAGCTTCAGGTGGGGAAGTGCCTCCATGAGATCCAGCTGTGGGGCATTTTCTCAATTAGTGATCAAGTGGGGGAGAGCCCCTTGTGGGTGGTACCATCTCTGGGCTGGTATTCTTGGGTTCTATAAGAGAGTAGGCTGAGCAAGCCAGGGGAAGCAAGCCAGTAAGTAACATCCCTCCATGGCCTCTGCATCAGCTCCTGCTTCCTGTCCTGCTTGAGTTCCAGTCCTGACTTCCTTTGGTAATGAACAGCTGTGTGGAAGTATAAGCTCAATAAACCCTTTCCTCCCCAACTTGCTTCTTGGTCATGATGTTTGTGCAGGAATAGAAACCCTGACTAAGACACCCACTAAAATCAGGGACTAGACAAGGCAGCCCTATGTCTCCATATTTATTCAATATAGTACTTGAAATTCTAGGCATAGCTATTAGACAACATAAAGAGGTCAAAGGTATACAAATTGGAAAGGAAGAAGTCAAACTATCACTATTTGCAGATGATATGATAGTATACTTAAGTGAGCCAAAAAAAAAAAAACTCCACCAGAGAACTCTTACAGCTGATAAACACCTTCAGCGAAGTGGCTGGATATAAAATTAATTCAAGCAAATCAGTAGCCTTTCTATACTCAATGGATAAACAGGCTGAGAAAGAAATTAAGGAAAAGACACCATTCACAATATCCACAAACAATATAAAGTACCTTGGTGTGACTCTAACCAAATAAGTGAAAGATCTGTATGACAGCAACTTCAAGTCATTGAAGAAAGAAATCAAAAAAGACTTCAGAAGATGGAAAAATCTTCCATGCTCTTGGATTGGCAGTATTAATATAGTAAAAATGGCCATCTTGTCAAAAGCAATCTAAAGATTCAATGCAATCCCCATCAAAATCCCAACTCAATTCTTTATAGACTAAGAAAGAGCAATCTTCAAATTCATCTGGAATAACAAAAAAACCAGGATAGCTAAAACTATTCTCAACAGTAAAAGAACTACTGGGGGAATCAATATCCCCAACCTCAAGCAGTACTATAAAGCAATTGTGTTAAAAACTGCAAGGTATTGGTACAGTAACAGGCAAGTAGATCGATGGAATAGAATTGAAGACCTGA
Organism: Apodemus agrarius; assembly: GCA_964023405.1. Classification (NCBI taxonomy): domain Eukaryota; kingdom Metazoa; phylum Chordata; class Mammalia; order Rodentia; family Muridae; genus Apodemus; species Apodemus agrarius. Next base: position 149,511,187 of record OZ030008.1, read on the forward strand.
AAATGAACCCACAGAATTATGGTCACTTGATCTTTGATAAAGGAGCCACAACTATCCAGTGGAAAAAGGATAGCCTTTTCAACATATGGTGCTGGTTCAAATGGAGGTCAGCATGAAAATGAATGCAATGATCCATTCTTATCTCCTTGGACTAAGCTCAAGTCCAAGTGGATCAAGGACCTCCATATAAAACCATACACACTGAAACTAATAGAAAAGAAACTGGGGAAGACACTTGAGGGCATGGACACAGGGGAAAATTTCCTCAACAGAACACCAATAGTTTATGCTCTAAGATCAAGAATTGACAAATGGGACCTCATAAAATTACAAAGTTTCTGTAAGACAAAGGACATTGTCAAAAGGACAAAAGAGCAACCAACAAATTGGGAAAAGATTTTTATTAACACCACATCTGACAGAGGGCTTATATCCAAGATATACAAAGAAATCAGGAAGGTAGACACCAGAGAGCCAAATATCCCCCTTAAAATGGGGTACAGAGATAAACACAAAATTTTCACCTGAGAAACATTGAATCGCTGAGAAGCACCTAAAGAAATGTTCAATATCCTTAGTCATCAGGTAAATGAAATCAAAACAACCCTGAGATTTTACCTCACACCCATCGGAATGGTTAAGATTAAACACTCAGGAGACAGCAGTTGTTTTCAAGGATGTGGAGAAAGAGGAACACTCCTCCACTGTTGGTGGGATTGCAAATTGGTACAACCACTATGGAAATTAGTCTGGCAGTTCCTCAAAAAACTGGAAATGATATTTTGGGAGGACCCTGTTATACCACTCCTGGGCATATACCCAGAGAATTCCCTATCATGTAATAAGGATACATGGTCCACTATGTTCATAGCAGCCCTATTTATAATAACCAGAAACTGGAAAGAACCCAGATGTCCATCAATGGAGGAATGGATAAAGAAAATGTGGCACACACACACACACACACACACACACACACACATACACACACAGTTGAGTACTATTCAGCCATTAGAAGCAATGAATTCATGTAATTCTTAAACAAATGGATGGAACTGGAAAGCATCATCCTAAGTGAGGTAAACCAGATGGAACTGGAGAGCACCATCCTAAGTGAAATAACCCAGTCTCAAAAGAACACTCTTGGTATGCACTCACTGATAAACGGATATTAGCCTAGAAGCTTGGAATATCCAAGACACAATTCACATATCAAATGATGCCCAAGAAGGAAGGAGTGGCCCCTGGTCCTGGAAAGGCTCACTGCAGCAGTGTAGGGGAATACCAGTACAGGGAAATGGGATGGGATGGATTGCAGAACAGGGAGAGGGAAGAGGGCTTATGGGACTTTCAGGGAGGGGGGATCCAGGAAAGGGAAAATCACTTGAAATGTTAATAAAGAATATATTGAATAAAAAAAGCAAAAACAAAAAGGAAAAAAAGAAAAGACTCTTTGCTATGAAATACATGAACATATCCAATAAAAATCAAACACTATTGATAGTATAAACAAGTAAAATATTACAAGAAAAAATATGTACGCTTGTGAAAAACCTTTCCTAGACAGTGAATGTCAGCAAGATAGTTAAGAAGAAAACTGTCCAAGAAGAAGTCAATGAAGGAAAGGCAGCCTCATGATTCTCTGACATGGAACAAAGGATGAATGGGAGAAGAGAAGGAAAAAGGAGTGCTAAGAGTGAAGAGCATGGTCACCACTGTGAACACAGTCTCCTGTTGAGGATATTTCTCAATGCTCCTTTCATATCCCGATTCCTCAAACTATAGATAAAGGGATTCACCATGGGTGTGACCATGCTATATATCACAGACACAATGACGTCCTTGTCATTGGTGTTATTAGATGAGGGGACTAGGTATAGCCCAATAATAGCTCCATAGTACAGACAAACAACAGAGAGGTGAGAGCCACATGTGGACAAGGCTTTGCAGATTCCCTTGATGGAGGGAGTTCTCAGAATGGTGACCCCAATCCAGCCATAAGATACCAGGATACATATGAATGGCAGGGTAAAGACTAGAGCACCTAAAAGAAGGATGACCACCTCATTAATGGTGGTGTCTGAACTGGACAGGCTCAATAAAGCAGAGGGTTCACAGAAGTAGTGGGGTATAGTATTGTTTCTAAAGTGAGATAGGCAAGCCAAGAGAAGGGTGTGCACAAGGGCATTGACAGAGGATAAGGCCCAGGACACAACTACTAAAAGGACACAGAGGTTCTGACTCATGATGGTAGTATAATGCAGAGGGTGGCAGATGGCCACATACCTGTCATAGGCCATGGAGGTCAGAAGAAAACTGTCAAGATGAGTAAAAGTTGAAAAAAAGTATACCTGGGAAATGCACCCAGGATATGAGATGGACTGACTATGTGTTAGCATATTCATGAGCATCTTTGGAGCTGTGACTGAAGAAAAAGAGATGTCTGTGAAGGCCAAGTGGCTGAGGAAGAAGTACATGGGTGTATGGAGGTGAGAGTCCAGTCTGATGAGCAGGATGATGAGCAGGTTCCCCAGCACGGTTGTCAGGTACATGGCCAGGAAGAGGGCAGAGTATGTGCCTTTGTTCTCTGCCTGAATGGGGAGTCCCAGGAGGATGAACTCAGATACAATGCTCTCATTACCCCTCCTCATCCTCAACCTCTTCCTCTTCATTTTCTGCTGTGAATGAAAGAAGAAATGGGAACAAAGGAGAAGTGATTTCAAATATGACATTGTGGAAACATTTTATGAATAACCAATACTGGAATTAATATCGGTTTGAACCATTTAGTATGTGTGTTTTAAGCCTAATCTGAAGATTACAGTGAGAGTAATGGCCTGTGATGGTTTTGAAAGGGACACAATTTGTCCACCTTGAAATTAACTGAATGTCTTTTAGAGGTGTACAATATAACAGCAGGAAAATTATCACATCTATTTCCAGATAAAGGTGTCTGGACTTCACCAAGAGAATTTTAGATTTAGGATTTAGTATGTAACTTGGTGCCAGTCAATAGAAAAATCAACAGATTTCAATGGTTGTTGATCACTTTGAACCTTTCTTGAATACACTTACCTAAGGCTTTCTTTTCATGGACTGAAAACAGATAGTGGAACCCAGGGTGCATTTTTGTATCTGAAAAACAAAACAAAACAATAATAAAAACAGGATCTGGGGAATTAGCAGAAGCAACATGTACATATGGTCAAAGGATTAAGTGCCTGAGTCTGAGCCAAAAATATTAAGACCAATAGCAGCTTATAAGCAGCTATGAGACCTTCCTGTTATTACAGTTTCTCAGTCAACGAGCTTACTCTTCCATCACTCTTCCTAGGCTGCATAAAACAACCCTGATTCCATATGAATGTCATCAGATCCAACCTAAGCATCTCATGCAAGTATACAGAATACCTGGAAATAGTTGACTTTCCCACCAGTTCTTAGTTCAACCAAGGAAATTCTTTGTGTTTTTCAAGCAAAATCAAATGTTACCTACTTTATTCTAAACCTAGGTTTTTAAGTTGAAAATGGTTACTTTTTATGCATTCCTTGTGTGTTTTCTCTGTTACTAAACTGCCATTTCTAGCTTTCTCACTTAATCATCCCTATCTGTGTGAGTAATCTCTAAACAATAGGAAAGGAACATGATAAAATTAGAGTTGATATTCTAGTGGCTGAAAGAGTTTGTTGTTATCTATGGGAAGACTTGTTTAGTGGTCAGTATGTCTATTTGCCTCATTGCACTTTATAGTCTTTCAAGACCATCTTTAACGTGCCTATATATAATCCATCTCACTCTGTACATAAAAAAGTTCAGTTAATCTGACATTGCCTGAAATTAATTATAATTCATTTCTTACTCATTTCTCTGTAGTAATATTTACTTTATAATGATGAAAATGCTAATCATTTGTCTGTATTGGGTAGATTGTTGTTAAAACTTTCCTACTTTGAGAAATATTTCAATAAACAATATTATTTTATGTCTTGTATATACTATATATGATTTATTAAAAATTAGTTTAGAGAAATAAGCATCCATGGTTTTCAGAATATGTCAAGTTACAAGAGGTCAAGGTGATAAAGAAGCTGAACTATGTTCTTTGGATAGCCTGTAATGGAATAACATAGAAAATTATAAAAATAGATCTTTAGGCAAGTGAAAGGAGAGTTGAGGCAGCTTTGAGAGTCAAGGAAAACCCAAGGTAATTGCCAATCACAGAACTGTAAAGGTTGAAGAATATATGAGGAGCAGGAAGATATAATGTCTAGTTTGCTATGATAAAAATTATCCATCTATTCAAGAGCAGAAATAACATAAACTAGGAAAAGGCTTCCTGGCTGTCAGGTAGAAATCAGACTTGAGAAGCCTACAAAACTAGCTGCAATATAATCATCAGGTGCTATTACAGCAAAAGTCACAGAGAATTTGGGGAAATTTGGAAGAAAACATGGCAGAAATTCTGTTAAAGATAAATGTGAGCAAAAAAGATAATTTTTCACATATGTTTCAAAAATGGATACGTTTTAGAAAAATACATTTTTGGGGGGATGTGAATTTAACTAAAGGTTTGGAGAGGTTAGCAGTACAAGGTAAATTACTCTATAGAGAACTGGTTGCTACTTGATGATGTTATTATCCTTAGTATTTGAAATATATGCTTTACAGAGAGATAAACAATTAAAAATAGAAATAGAGAAGAAACAGGGATAAACAAAGGGACAGAGAGTCACAAAGAGAGACCAAATGTATGAGTTGTACTGAAGAATATGCATTCTATTCCTGATCTAACAGGGTAACTTAGATGTTGCACACACATACCTTTAGGTAAAAATTATAGAAAAGCACTTCCATTTCTCTCGAGAAAAAGTACAAGATAAGGAAACATCTGAAGCAGTCATGCATCTTTTGCAACAAACAGAATAGTAATCAGTTCATAATCAGATATTGTAGGTACATAAACATATGCAGTGACCACATCATGGGTAGTCTGTGTGAGCTGCAATTATAAAAATTATGTAGAGAACCTAGGGTATAGTCTCTGTCCCCAGATCCAAATTAGAGGCATAGAGCATAAAATTACTTTGTTGTCATTTACCCCCTAAGGGAAAGAACTTTTTTGAAGTGAGCATAAGAGTCTCTTCATCCTTGTGAAACAACAGTAGCAACCATAAAAATATTTTCCATCATTTCATACTGTTGAAAACATGTCTGTGATTAAATGGCATCTAATAACAAAATACACTCATATAGTGTTGAAAACAGCTTCTTATATTTTTGGGAGATAATAATTCTAAATGGGGTTACTATCACAGCTAAAGATGGTCAATATCCATTATAAAAGAGAGAGAAATATCTGTGGAAATATCTGTGTAGTTATTCCTCTACATATCAAATAATTGGAAATTTCTTCTTGAATATGCTCATTGGACACTCTGATCAACATTTGTTTGTCTTCTTAGCCACTTCTAAAGAATAAATAGTCTCATATAATTTACCATTGAAAATATGCATTTATTTCTTTCTATTATATATTTTATTTATTTACATTTCAAATGTTATCCACATTCTGTTTTCCTCTCCAAAAACATCCTATCCCAAACCCTGCTTCCCACTGCCCACCAACTCACCCACTCCTGCTTCTCTGTCCTGGCATTCCCCTACACTGGGGCATCAAACTTTCACAGGGCCTCCTTTTGATGTCCAACAAGTCCATCCTCTGCAACATATGCAGCTGGAGCCATGGGTCTCTCCATGTGTACTCTTTGGTTGATAGTTTAGTCCCTGGGAGGTCTGGGGTTACTGGTTGATTCATAATGTTGTTCCTCCTATGGGGCTGCAAGCTCCTTCAGCTCCTTGGGTCCTTTCTCTAGCTCCTCCATTTGGGACCTTGGGCTCAGTCCAATGGTTGATTGAGAGCACCCACCTCTGTATTTGTCAGGTGCTGGAAAACTTCTCAGGAGACAGCTATATCAGGCTTCTGTCGGCAAGCTCTTGTTGGCATGCACGTTAGTGTCTTGATTTGGTGACAGTATAGGGGTTGGATCCCAAGGTGGGACAGTCTTTGGAAGGCATTTCCTTCAGTCTCTGCTCAGCACATGGTCTATGTAACTCCTCTTATGGGTGTTTTGCGCCCCCCCTTCTATGAAAAAACAAAGTATCCATAATTTGGTCTTCCTTCTTGAGCTTCGGTTGGTCTGTGAATTGTATCTTGCATATTTCAAGCTTCTGGGCTTATAATCACTTTTTAGTGAGTGCATACCGTGTGTGTACTTTTGTGATTGGGTTACCTCACTCAGGATGATGTTTTCTAGTTCTAGCCATTTGCCCAAGAACTTCATGAATTCATTGGTTTTAATAGCTGAGTAGTATTCCATTGTGTAAATGTACCACACTTTCTGTATTCGTTCCTCTATTTAGGGACATTTGGGTTCTTTCCAGCTTCTGGCTATGATAAAAAACAAATGTCTACTATGAACATAATGGAGGACGGGTCCTTATTACATGTTAGAGAATGTTCTGGATATATGCCCAGGAATGCTATAGCTGGATCCTCCTGTAGTACAATGTCCAATTTTCTGAGGAACTGGCAAACTGATTTACAGAGGTGTTGTACCAGCTTACAATAATACCAGCAGTGGAGGAGTGTTCCTTTTTCTCCACATCCTTGCCAGCACCTGCTGTGACCTGAGTTTTTAATCCTAGCCATTCTGACTGGTGTGGGGTAGAGTCTCAGGGTTGTTTTGATTTGCATTTCCCTGATGACTAAGGATGTTGAACATTATTTTAGGTGATTCTCAGCTATTCAGTATTCCTCAGTTGAGACTTTTTATTTAGCTCTGTATCCCATTTTAATAGGGTTATTTGGCTTTCTGGAGTCTACCATCTTGAGTTCTATGTATGTCTCTCAAGATAGGCAAAGACTTTCAACGTCTTTTCAAAGATATAAGACTTTCAACAGAAACAGTCCACCTCAGAGGCCTTTAATGCAATATTCTTCCAGATGTACAAAGACATAATACCTATATTCCTGAAATTAGTCAACAAAATAGAAACAGCAGGAACACTGTGAAATTCATGTTATGAGGCCACAGATTCTCTCATGCCCAATCCATATAAAGACTGAAAAAAGAAAGAGAATTTATAATTCATTTCCCTCACAAATATGGATGAAAAAATATTGGATAAAATAGTCACAAACTGAATCCAAGAACACATCACAATCATCCACCATGAACAAGTATGCCTAATCCCAGAGAAGCAGGAATAGTTCAAAACATAAAAAAACTGTTGACATCATCCTCTATATTAACAAACTTAAAGATCAATTATGATCTTCTCATTTGATGCTGACAATGCCTGTGACAAAATCTAACACCCCTTCATGGTCAAAGTCTTGGAGACATCAACAATAAAATAGATAAAACTAAACATAATAAAAGCAATTTACATTAAGTTGCTAGTCAACATCAAATTAAGTGAAGAATAATTCAAATTAGGAAGTAAATCAGGAACAAGATGAGGCTGTCCACAGTCTTGAAGTTTTAGATAGAACCTTAAAGCAACTAAAGGGGAACAAATGATATGAATTGGAAAAGAAGAAGTCAAAGTACTAGTTATTTGAAGATGATACCCTCAAAATTCTACCAGGGAACACCTACATCTGATAAACACATTCATCAAAGTAGCTAGATACAAGATTAACTCAAACAATTAGTAACCCTCCTATATAAAAAAGACAAAGAGGCTGGGAACAAAATCAGGGAAACAAGGTAGGTGATAGTGGATGGAGCCCAGAGCACTTGAAAGGCACAAGTAGATGGGACTCTTTAAGTTTGAGGCTCAAAACCAAAACTTCACAGAGAGACTCTGTCTTGAAAAACAACAAAATGTCAGGTAAAAAGCACCATTCAAAATATCTACAAATATCTCCTGCAAACTTTAACCAAGCAAGTGAAAGACTTACATGACAACTTTAAGTCTTTTTTTATTTGATATATTCTTTATTTATATTTCAAACTATTTCACATTTACTGGATCCCCCCTCTCTGAAAGTCCCATAAGCCCTCTTCCCTCCCCCTGTTCTCCAAACAACCTCTTTGCGTTTCCCTGTCCTGGAATTCCCCTACACTGCTGCACTGAGGCTTTCCAGGACCAGGGTCCTCTCCTTCTTTCTTCCTGGGCATCATTTGATATGTGAATTGTTTCTTGGGTATTCAAAGCTTCTGGGATAATATATGTTTATCAGTGAGTGCATACCATATGTGTTATTTATGTTTAGGTCACCTCACTCAGGATGACATTCTCCAGTTCCACCAACGTACCTAAGAATTTCATGAATTCATTGTTTTTAATAGCTGAGAAGTGGCTTCATAGAATGAGTTCGGTAGTGTTCCTTCTGTTTCTATGTTGTGGAATAGTTTGAAGAGTATCGGTATCAGGACTTCTTTGAAGGTCTGATAGAATTCTGCACTAAAACCATCTGGTCCTGTGCTTTTTTTGGTTGGAAGACTTTCTATGAACCCTTCTATCTCTTTGGGGGTTATGGGTCTGTTTAGACGATCTATTTGATCCTGGTTTAATTTTGGAATTTGGTATCTATCTAGGAAATGGTCCATTTCCTCCAGATTCTCCAGTTGTGTTGAGTATAGGCTTCTGTAGTAGGATCTGATGATTTTTTGAATTTCCTCAGTTTCTGTTGTTATATCTCCCTTTTCATTTCTAATTTTGTTAATTTGAATACTGACTCTGCGCCCTTTTTGTAAGTCTGGCTAGGGGTTTATCTATCTTGTTGATTTTCTCAAAGAACCAGCTCCTGGTTTTGTTGATTCTTTGTATCGTTCTCTTTGTTTCAACTTGATTGATTTCAGCCCTGAGTTTGATGATTTCCTGTCTTCTACTCCTCCTGGGTGAAATAGCTTCTTTTTGTTCTAGAGCTTTCAGGTGCGCCATTAAGTTGCTAGTATACGCTCTCTCCTGTTTCTTTTTGTAGACACTCGGGGCTATGACTTTTCCTCTTAGCACTGCTTTCATTGTGTCCCATAGATTTGGGTATGTTGTGCCTTCATTTTCATTAGATTCTAAAAAATCTTTAATTTCTTTCTTTATTTCTTTCTTGACGAAGGTATCATGGAGTAGAATATTGTTCAGCCTCCACGTGTATGAGGATTTTCTGTTGTTTTTGTTGCTATTGAAGAACACTCTTACTTCATGGTGATCTGATAGGAGGCATGGGATTAGTTCGATCTTTTTATATTTGTTGAGGTCTGTCTTGTGACCAATTATATGATCAAATTTGAGGAAGGTACCATGAGGTGCTGAGAAAAAGGTATAGTCTTTTGCTTTATGATGAAATGTTTTGTGTGTGTGTGTGTGTGTGTGTGTGTGTGTGTGTGTGTGTGTGTTAAATCCAATTGGTCCAACATTTCAAAGAGTTTCCCTGTGTCCCTGCTTAGTTTCTGTTTTCCTGATCGGTCCATTGAGGATAGTGGAGTGTTGAGATCTCCCACAATTATTGTGTTAGGTGCAGTGTGTGCTTTGAGCTTTAGTAAAGTTTCTTTTACGAATGAGGGTGCTCTTGCATTTGGAGAGTATATATTTAGAATTGTGAGTTCTTCTTGGTGGATTCTTCCTTTGACTAGCAAGAAGTGACCTTCTGTGTCTCTTTTGATGACTTTGGGTTGAAAGTCAATTTTATCTTATATTAGAATGGCTATTCCGCTCACTTCCTGTGACCATTTGCTTGCAAAATTGTCTTCCAGCCTTTTACTCTAAGGTTGTGTTTGTCTTTCACTCTGAGGTGCATTTCCTGTATGCAGCAAAATGTAGGGTTCTGTTTCTGTATCCAGTCTGTTAGTCTATGTCTTTTTATTGGGGAATTGAGTCCATTGATGTTAAGAGATATTAAGGAATAGTGATTATTTCTTCCTGTCATTTTTGATGTTATTTTTGTTTTTGAGTAGTTATCTTCCTTTGAGTTTGATGGAAGGATACTATCTTGCTTTTTCTTGGGTGCAGTTTTGCTTCTTGTGTTGGAGTTTTCCTCCTATTATCCTTTGTAGAGCTGGGTTAGTGGAAAGATATTGTGTAAATATGGTCTTGTCATGGAATATTTTGATTTCTCCATCTATGTTGATTGAGAGTTTTGCTGGGTATAGTAGTCTTGGCTGACATTTGTTTTCTCTTAGGGTCTGCATGAGGTCTGCCCAGGATCTTCTAGCTTTCATGGTTTTTGGAGAGAAGTCTGGTGTGATTCTGATAGGTCTTCCTTTATATGTTACTTGGTCTTTTTCTCTTACTGCCTTTAATATTCTTTCTTTTTTTAGTACATTTGGGGTTTTGATTATTATGTGATGGGAGGTATGGGAGGTATTTCTGTTCTGGTCCAGTCTGTTTAGAGTTCTGTAGGTTTCTTGTATATTCAGGGGCTTCTCTCTGTTTAGGCAAGCCACAATTACCCTGATACCAAAACCACACAAAGATCCAACTAAGAATGAGAACTACAGGCCAATTTCTCTTATGAATATCGATGCAAAAATACAAAATAAAATACTTGCCAACTGAATCCAAGAACACATCAAAACGATCATTCACCATGATCAAGTTGGCTTCATCCCAGGGATGATGGGATGGTTTAATATAGTTAAAATGCCAATCTTGCCAAAAGCAATATACAGATTCAATGCAATCCCCATCAAATCCCAACTCATTTCTTTATAGAGTTAGAAAGAAAAATTCTCAAATTCATCTGGAATAACAAAAAACCCAGGATAGCTAAAACTATCATCAACAGTAAAAGAACTTCTGGTGGAATCAATATCCCAGACCTCAAGCAATACTACAGAGCAGTAGTGTTAAAAGCTGCATGGTAGGGTTTTGCTTCTTTACTCTGCTGGGGAAGCTGTAGCCCCCCAGAGCTCTGGATATTAAAATCCTCTTGCGAAATTGCATCAGGTCTGTCTCTCGTGAGTGTTTGGGGTGCCGGTTTCCAAGGTATGGGGGTACAGAAGTACCCTGTTTTTTCTTTCGGTTCTTACATTTGGTTCATGTGGCCGGGAAATGCGGACACCCCTACACACTCGAGAAACAACTTGGAGGTAAGGGGACCCCTTCTGAAGTGTGTGTGTGCGCCGGCCGGCCGATGTGATGTTGTTCGTTCGTCCTGAGTGTTCTGTTCTGTTCTGGGATCTGAATCTGATGAGACACACGCTTTTAGATATGCAGCTCTCTCCTCGGACCGTGATGTCCAGGAGACCGTGGTATAGGCAGACGTGCTAGTGGGCCACAAGCTGTAACTCAGGGAGGCGTCCCACGAGTGAAGGGAAATCCAGGGACGCCTGGAAAGTTCCCATCTGGGTGTCGGGAGGATAAGGTTGTTCTAAATTGGAGAACTTACATGCCCTTCCGGCCGTCTGGTTTTCTGATCTGGTTCTGTTTTCTGTTTGTTTCACTGTTTTGTCAAAAGCCTGACTGGGGCGGAGAGTTCCGCCTGGCAATCGAAACCTCGGGGGTCTGGAGGAAGCTAGAGAAGGCCGAATAGGGTTCTTCTCTTCTCTGTATTTGTGTCCTGCAACTGGCGGGAATATTCGGTATCTGAAACTGGGTTGTCTAGAGGCAAACTGTCTTGAACTGAGACGCCTGATGGTGGCAGCGTCAGGCTGTCTATGTGGTGATTGTTTCTGTTTTGTATAGTCTTGTGTTTTCGTTGTTTGTGTTTTGTATAGTCTTGTGTTCTCAGACTTAGATGACTGACGCATAGGGATTTAGACCGGCTGATAATTTTGTTAAGAGTTTAGACCGACTGAAAGGACCGCCATGGTGGGCTCTGTGGCGGCAAGATCAGGTCCCGTGACTCAGGCCCGCCATGTTAGGGTCTGGCGGCAAAATCAGGTCGCGTGACTCCGGCCCGCCATGTTGAGGTCTTTGGCGCCAAGATCGGGTCCGTGACTCAGGCCCGCCATGTTAGGGTCTTTGGCGCCAAGATCGGGTCCCGTGACTCAGGCCCACCATGTTAGAACAAGAGACAAAATATTTAAGCTGTGAGGCCCCCTAGTGGGAAAAATAATTTCTAACAAGACACTCAAAGTGGCGGATGTAGGAATTCTGAATTTAAGTTACAGATGGCTTATTTCATTTATTTTAAATTGTTTAAATTATTATAATAGATATACTGTTAAGCTGTGGCTTTATTGTTTCTCTGGGGTAGAGGTCAAAAATAAGGGGGACCTCTAGAAGACTAGATTCTGAAACATTAAGCAAAAACCTGTCTCGGTGACACTAAAATCTTGTTTTGAGAATTATATTATGTTCAAGGCATAAATTCTTATTTGATACTGATTTTATTTTGATACAAAATCAAGGTTTTCACTGGTATAAATACTAAAAATGTAAACATGCAGGATTTACACCCAGTCCTTTCTTGCTGTTATTGTTATAGATCTGAAATGTTTAAGCCTATGAGTTTGGGGCCATACAAAAATATAAGGCTCTGAGTTTATTATTAGGGTGTTTTCAATGTTTTAATTAGCGTTGCTTCTGTTATGGCGAGAGAGAGAGAGAGAGAGAGAGAGAGAGAGAGAGAGAGAGAGAGAGAGAGAGCAACGAGATTGCCTCTCTCCATTTACAGACAAATTCAATGTGTCTATAGATTATTATATGACTTAATAATTCCTGATTCTTTAAGTCTGTCAGATGTTCTTGTGCCAAAAGGCTGAAGATCAATGTTTCAACATTTTAAAGTATAAACTGTTCAGGTATTTAGCAATCTCTATCATTTGGCTAATTCTTAAAAGGTGTGTTAAGCTTTCTATATATTTTCAGTTAATATTGGTCACTCTTGGATTTCTGACGGGGATAAAAACTGTTAGTCTCATAGTCAGCTCAAGCTCTTTAATCATGAAAGCTGATATAGGTTTACAGAAATGATTTTCAGGTGATATAAAATTTATAGCCAAAACATGAGTCAGGTGTTAATTCTTATAGTCTTTCAAGATAGTAAAGATGACAAAGGTTCTGTTTGACAGAGATTGGATGTTATGCTCAATTTACATTTAGAGAAGACCACAGAATGGAGCAGAAGATCTGAGACCACCTATCCTGATTCACGGTGACACCCTCACTAAGGACGTATTTCCCAAAAGACTGATTAATCTCTTTGAGACTGTTTTATTTGTAATACAGGAAGCCAGAAAAGAATACCCCTCAGACGAAAGGTAAGAGGCACCTGAAGGACCGACACCAGACTCCACTGGCAGGTCTTGAGGGCATGATAGCCCACAGATTTGGCAAAGGTATGTGAAGCAGGGACCAGAGGACTCACTGGCAGCCTTTCTAGTGCAGCTCAGAAGCATTTTGCTATACACCCCAGACTAGAAGGACTTTAGTTTGCTGAGAAAGTATGTAGAGGGATTTGGTACAAGTTATTTAGAAGGTCTGTAGAGAGATTTGGTGGTGCAGGTTGTTAGAAAAGTCTATAGAGAGATTTAGTATAGTTTGCTGAGACAGGGAGAGAGAGTAGAAAAAAATGAGAGAAGGAAGCTACAGAAAATCCTGGCTAAAAGGCAGAAAGGAATCAATGTGCATACTATATGGAGAGGCCACTGAGCCAGAGTGTGTCCTAACAAGCTGGGAGCAAGAACTCACAGGTCTTTGGAGAAGTGCCCCCAAATGGCAAAGGTGTTATCCCTGGATAAAGACAATGACTAGGGGAGATGGGTGTTCTGACCACCTCCCCCAACCCTGGATAACTGTGAGAGGGAAAGAGAAACCCACTCAGTTCTTGATGGACACAGGGGCTTAACACACGGTCTTCCAACCCAATGGCCCTGTTTCCAAGAAAAGATCTAGGGTCCAAGAAGCCACTGGCACCAAAATATGTTCATGGACTACCCGAAGAACAATGGACCTAGGGATGGGATGGGTAACCCATTCATTTAAGGTCACCCCAGGATGTTCCTAACTGTTGGAGCAAGGCATACTCTCCAAAAGGGTGGGGAGGACAGATATATTTACTGTCCAAAGGGCTGCAGCAACTGGTCCAAAAAGAGAGACTGACCCCTGCTGAAAGTTGCTACAGACAGGAGCAATTTTCTCCGTGAAGGACAGGGACAAGCAGGTGCTGCTATGGTGGTCAGCACAAACGACATCTGGGTAGAAGAATCTTTACCCCCTGGCATGTCAACGCAGAGAGTGGAGCTAATGGCCCTTACCAAGACCTCGAAACTTGGAGACAGCAAGAAAATCAACATCCACATGGATAACAGGTATGCCTTTGCCACAGCCCACGTCCACAGGTGTATATGCCAAAAGGACTGCTCACATCAGAGAAAACCAACAGGAAATCTTGGACCTCTTAGATGCCCTAATGAAGCCAACAACTGTGAGTATCACCCTCTGCCAAGGATGTCAAAAGGGAAAAGACTCAGTGGGCAATAGCCCGGCAGAGCAAATGGCTCCAAGGTTAGATATACAGGAGCCTATACTGGTTGTGGGTCTGCGAGAGGCATCCACTGACAAATGGGACAAAGTGAGATAGCCTCACTTAAAATATGCTGAAGAAAAAAAGGACTGAGATTGATAGCCATCTGACCAACTATTACCAAGGAAAGGTGCACACAAGAAGGGAGAATCATACTCCCCAGAAAGTAAGCCAAGGACTCGCCAGGGCAAATGCACACATGAACTCATTTAAGGTATCAATAAAACAGTGTAAGGTATGCCAGCGAGTGAATGCTTATGCAGCAAAGAGTAAATAGGGCAGAAGACCTAGAAGAGAACAACCTAGAGTATATAGAGGTTTTATAAAAGATAAGGCAGGAAAGTATTATCTCCTAGCACTTGTAGATAGTTAATCTAGATAGATTGAGACTTCCCCTAGCAGGCAGGAAACAGCAGCCAGGGTTAAAAGAAATTTTCCCGAGTTTCAGAGTGCCCAAGGTAATTGGATTAGACAATGGTTCTGTTTTTGTTTCTAAGGTAAGTCAGAAAATGACAGATATTGGGGACTAATTGGACACGTTATTGGATGTACTGTCCCCAGGGCTCAAGACAGCTAGAGAAAATAAATAAAACTCTGAGAGACCTTAACTAAATTGACCTTGGAGACTGGTTTAGGCTGGGTGGTGCCTCTCCCCTTGTTTCTGAATAGTCCTTGCCATTTTAATCCTCTTTGTTACCCCAACTTCTTTGTCATCTACTGGGTCCTCCCGAGAGGTGTACCACAACATGAGATTTGGCTCAAACTGTCCACTTTAATGCTCTAGGCATGTCAGAGACTCCTCACTGCTTCCAGACATGTTACTGGATCTGTCAAAGAAGGCTTCAGAAACAGTTGCTGGAACCCTGGTGAAAGAGATCCTCACCAAATTGATCACAGAGACTGGACCTTTGCTCTCTAGGCTCGAGGTGCCCCAATGGATAAGGCATCGAGGTCCCAGAGGCCTACTCAGGAGGAGATCCACAAGTCCCACATCGCTTCCAAGTTGGAGATATGGTCTACATTAGATGCCACCACGTGGGAAACTTTAAGACTCAGTGAAAAGACCCTTATCTTGTACTCTTGACCACCCTGTTTTCTGCTCTGATAGGACCCCTATTGATAATGCTCCTGTTTCTTACAGTTAGACTTATACAGTCAATAGATTAGTTGCCTTCATCAGGGACCAGGTGAGCGCAGTCCAGATTTATGGTACTTAGGCAACAGTATAAGAGCCTTCTGAGACAAGAAGAGGCTGACCTTTAATTCTCCTAGTTCTAAGTTTAGAACTATTAACAAGACAGGAAGTGGGGAATGAAAGGATAAGGTAATAAGCTAGGAATCCCCTGTGCCTGGGCACGTGGGAGGCACCTGGATCCCCAACACCAGTGGGGGAGGGTGGGCGCGACACGGCGTGGTGGCCACGTAAGCGGAAATGACTTAACTAGTTCTTCCGGCCTCTGTGAGAGGCTGGTAGGTCGTCAGAGAGAGCAAGTTCAGATGGATTGAACTGATTGGCTTAGAAGCTTGTGGTAGGCGGGTTCTGTTATAAGTCTATAAAAGGCAAGACAAGCCAGTCCTCGGTGGGTTTTGCTTCTTTACTCTGCTGGGGAAGCTGTAGCCCCCCAGAGCTCTGAGCTCTGGATATTAAAATCCTCTTGCGAAATTGCAAAAAAAAAAAAAAACTGCATGGTATTGGTACAGTGACAGGGAAGTGGATCAATGGAATAGGATCAAAGACCCAGAATTGAACCCACAAATCTATGGCCAATTGATCTTCGACAAAGGAGCTGAAAACATCCAGTGGAAAAAAGATAGCCTTTTCAACAGATGGTGCTGGCTCAAGTGGAGGTCAACATGCAGAAGAATGGGAATTGATCCACTCTTATCTCCTTGCACTAAGCTCAACTCCAAGTGGATCAAGGACCTCCACATAAAACCAGACACTCTAAAACTAATAGAAAAGAAACTGGGGAAGACCCTTGAGGACATTGGCTCAGGGGGAAAGTTCCTGAACAGAACACCAATTGCTTATGCTCTAAGAGCAAGAATAGACAAATGGGACCTCTTAAAATTACAAAGTTTCTGTAAGGCAAAAGACACTGTCAAAAGAACAAATCAGCAACAAACAAAATGGGAAAAGATCTTCACCAACCCCACATCCGACAGAGGGCTAATATCCAATGTATACAAAGAACTTAAGAACTTAGACCCCAGAAAACCAAATAACCCTATCCAAAAGTGGGGTACAGAGCTAAACACTTTTCACCTGAAGAAATTCAGATGGCTGAGAAACACCTTAACAAATGTTCATCATCATTAGTCATTAGAGAAATGCAAATCAAAACAACCCTGAGATTTCACCTCACACCAGTCAAAATGGCTAAGATCAAAAACTCAGAAGACATCAGGTGTTGGAGAGGATGTGGAGAAAGAGGAACACTCCTCCACTGCTGGTGGGACTGCAAGCTGGTACAACCACTCTAGAAATCAGTCTGGCGATTCCTCAGAAAACTGGACATGATACTTCCGGAGGACCCAGCCATACCACTCCTGGGCATATACCCAGAAGATTCCCCAGCATGCAATAAGGATACATGCTCCACTATGTTCATAGCAGCCTTATTTATAATAGCCAGAAGCTGGAAAGAACCCAGATGTCCCTCAACGGAGGAACGGATACTAAAATTGTGGTATATATACACAATGGAGTACTATTCAGCCATTAGAAACAATGAATTCATGAAATTTTTAGAGAAATGGATGGGGCTGGAGAACGTCATACTAAGTGAGGTAACCCAGTCTCAAAAGAATACCTATGGTATGTAGTCACTGATAAGTGGATATTAGCCTAGAATCTTGAAACACCAAAGACACAATTCACATACCAAAGGATGTCTGACAAGAAGAAAGGAGTGGACACTGGTGCTGGAAAGGATCAAAGCATCAGTGTAGGGGAATACCAGAACAGGGAAGAGGGAAGGGGTGAAAGAGGGAGCAGGGGGAAGGAAAAGGGCATGTGGGACCTTTGGGGAGTGGGGAAAGGGAAATGAATTGTAAATAAAGAATATATCCAATTAAAAAAAAGAAATATCTGAGAAGTATTACATAGTGTAAATATACCCGATTTTATTGGGATTGCTTCAAGTTTCTCACCATTTGATTCGATGTTGGCAACTTGTTTGTTGTATATTGCTTTTATTATGTTTAGGTATGGGCCTTGAATTCCTGTTCTTTCCAAGACCTTTAACATGAAAGGATGCTGTATTTTGTCAGATGCTTTTTCAGCATCTAATGAAATGACCATATGTTCTTTCTTTGAGTTTGTTTGTGTAGTGGATTACATTGATGGATTTCCATATATTGAGCCATCCCTGTATCCCTGGGATGAAGTCTACTGGATCACAGTGATTGAACATTTTGGTTTGTCCTTGGATTCAGTTGGCAAGAATTTTATTGAGTATTTTTGCATCGATATTCAGAGGGGAAATTGGTCTAAAGTTCTCTTTCTCTGTTTGATCTGTGTGTGGGTTTGGTATCAGGAAAATTGTGGCTTCATAGAACGAGTTGGGTAGTGTTCCTCCTGTTTCTATTTTGTGGAATATTTGGAAGAATATTGGTGTTAGGTCTTCTTGAAGGTTTGATAGAATTATTCACTAAACCCATCTTGTCCTGTGCTTTTTTTGGTTGGGAGACTATCAATGGCCACTTCTATATCTTTAAGGGTTATGGAACCAATTAGATGGTCTACCTGATCCCTACTAAAATTTGGTATTTGGTATCTGTCTAGGAAATTGTCCATTTCATCCAGATTTCCTAGTGGTGTGGGGTATAAGCTTTTGTAGTAGCATATGATAATTTTTGAATTTCCTCGGTTTCTGATGTTATTGCTCCCTTTTCATTTCTGATTTTGTTAATTTGGATACTGTCTCTGTGCTCTCTGGTTAGGTTTATCTATCTTGTTGGTTCTCTCAAAGAATCAGGTTCTGGTTTGGTTGATTCTTTGCATAATTCTTTTTGTTTCAATTTGGTTGACTTCAGCACTGAGTTTGATGATTTTCTGACTTCTACTCCTCTTGAGTGTATTAGAGTCTTTCTAGTCTATAGACTTCAGGTGTCCTGTTAGGCTGCTAGTATGTGCTCTCTCAAGCTTCTTTTTGGAGACATTCAGAGCTATGAGTTTTCCTCTTAGCACTGCTTTCATTGTGTCCCATTAATTTGAGTATGTTGTGCCCTCATTTTCATTAAATTCTAAAACGGTTTTGATTTCTTTCCTTATTTCTTCCTTGACCAAGGTATCATTGAGTAGAGAATTGTTCAGCTTCCACGTGTATGTGGGCTTTTTGTTATTTTG
The DNA here is from genome assembly GCA_964023405.1 of Apodemus agrarius. Taxonomy (NCBI): domain Eukaryota; kingdom Metazoa; phylum Chordata; class Mammalia; order Rodentia; family Muridae; genus Apodemus; species Apodemus agrarius. Next base: position 149,530,015 of record OZ030008.1, read on the forward strand.
GTTGCTATTGAAGACCACCCTTATTCCATAGTGATCTAATAGGAGGCATGGAATTAGTTCAATCATCTTATATCTGTTGAGGTCTGTTTTGTGACCAATTATATGGTCAGTTTTGGAGAAGGTACCATGAGGTGCTGAGAAGAAGATGTATTCTTTTGATTTAGGATTAAATGTTCTATAGATATATATTAAATCCATTTGGTCCAAAACTTCTGTTAGTTTCACTGTGTCTCTGTTTAATTTGTGTTTCCCTGATCTGTCCACTAAGGAGAGTGTCGTGTTGAAGTCACCCACAATTAATGTGTGAGGTGAGATGTGTGCTTTAAGCTTTACGAAAGTTTCCTTTAAGAATGAGGGTGCCCTTGTATTTGGGGCATAGATGTTTGGAATTGAGAGTTCTTCCTGGTAGATTTTTTCTTTGATTAGTATAAAGTGTCCTTCTGTGTGTTTTTTTGTGACTTTTGGTTGAAAGTCTATTTTATTGGATATTAGAATGGCTACTCCAGCTTGTCTCCTGGGACCATTTGCTTGGAAAACTGTTTTCCAGTCTTTTACTCTGAGGTAGTGTTTGTCTTTGACACTGAGATGTGTTTCCTGTATGCAGCAAAATATTGGGTCTTGTTTATGTATCCAGTCTGTTAGTCTATGTCTTTTTTATGGGGGAATTGAGTCCATTGATATTAAGAGATATTAAGGAATATTGATTGTTGCTTCCTGCTATTTTTGATGTAATTTTTATATTTGTGTGGTTATCATCTTTTGGGTTTGTTGAAAGAAGATTAATTTTTTGCTTTTTCTAGTGTGTAGTTAACCTCCTTTTGTAGGTGCTTTTCATTCATTATCCTTTGAAGGGCTGGATTTGTGGAAAGATGCTGTATAAATTTGTTTTTGTCATGAAGTACCTTGGTTTCTCCATCTATGGTAATTGAGAGATTTGCTATATATATATAGCGGTCTCAGTTGGCATTTGTGTTCCTTTAGGTCTATATGATATCTGCCCGGGATCTTCTGACTTTCATAGTCTCTACTGAGGAGTCCTGTGTAATTCTTCTACTCTGGTGATCTCTGCCTACCAGTCTGACCCTCTACACAGTCACAGGAGCAACGATGTTGGTGCCTCACCTCTAAGAGAGGGACTCCCTCTAAGTGCCTCCCTGCAGGGCAGATATCCCTTGGCAGGGTAGGTGCCCAGCTGGCTGGCTATGATTCTCTTGAGCTCTTGGGTGTAGGTTGAGTCCTGGTAGGGTGTCTCCCAAGCAATCTTCTACTCTGGTGATGCCTCAAGTTTAAGTCTTTGAAGTAAAAAAAAATGAAGAAGTATTAGAAGACAAAAGATCTCCCATGCTCATGGATCAGTAGGATCAACATAGCAAAGATGGCCATCTTGCCCAAAGCAATCTACAGAGTCAACACAATTTCCATCAAGATTTGTCACCAACAATTATTTATAGATACTCAAAGTACAATATTCAACTTCATATAGAAACACAAAAAACCCAGGAAGATAAAACAATCCTTTATGGTAAAAGAACTTCCAGAGGTATCACCCTCACTGATGTAAAGTTTTACTATTGAGTTATAATAATAAAAACCATATGATATTAGCATGAAAATAGTCATGCTGATCAATGGAACCAAATTGAATACCCAAATATAAGTCTACACATACATGGACACCTGATTTTGTTTTTAAAATGTCAGAAACAAAATTGTTGAAGTTTTGACTTCTAAGGTCTATTGTAATGTTAAGTCCAAGCCCTCAAGACCTGGGAAGTGCATGTAGCTCCTGGGACCCGGTCCCCAAGTTAATTGTTCTTGATAAATAAAGATGCCCACATCCAATAGCTGGATGGAATAGACCTAGATGTGGTTGGGACTTCGCAGTCTTGGAGAGAGAGAACATGGAAAGGGAGGAAGGAGATTGAGAGTCACCATGGAAGTGGAAGATCATGCAAGAGGGATAAGGAGAGCTGCTATGGGGTTAAGGCCCAGAGAATGTGGTACAGAAGGTTGACCAATCAGGTTAAGTACATCCCAGAAGGAACATAGTAAATAGTAAGTTATAACTTGGAGTTATGAAAAGTAGGTTCTAATAGCATGGAGGGTAAGCAGCTGCCCATCTATTGGACTTCCTAAGACATGTTTAAATATATGAAGACTGTGTGTGTCATTCATTGAGGAAAATAAATCCTCTAAGGCAGGAAAGAATCCCAAAGTTGTGAATTGTAATATTTTCTACTATTCCCAATGAGGGAAGAGCATTGTCAACATGCAGTACTGGTCTCTCTGGATGCTGGCATGTAGAAGAATACATAGATCCATATCCACCATTCTTCACAAAACTCAAGCCCAAGTAGATCAAACATAAAACCAGATACACCAAACCTGACAGAAAAAAAGTGGGGAAGAGCTTTTAATGCATTGACACAGGAGACAACTTCCTGAGCAGAACTCCAATAAAAGCAATTAAAAAATGGGACACACACACATACACACACACCACACACACACCAAATAATAAAAACTAAAGTATAAGAAGCCATGTAATTGAGAAATAGTAAGTATGCCTATGGCAGGAGTCTGAGAAAAAGGGAAGCAAAAATTCTATAAATAACAGTATTTACATATAAACATTCAAAATTAGTTTTTACAAATGATATAAAGTATCTTGGAGTGACGCTAACCAAACATGTGAAAGATTTATATGACAAAAACTTCAGGTCTCTGAAGAGGGAAATTGAAGAAGACATCAGAAAATGGGAAAATCTTCCATGCTCGTGGGTTGGCAGGACTAATATAGTCAAAATGGCAATCTTGCCCAAAGCAATATATACAGATTCAACGCAATCCCCATCAAAATCTCAACTCAGTTCTTCATAGAGTTAGAAAGAACAATTCTCAAATTCATCTGGAATAACAAAAAACCCAGGATAGCTAAAACTATCATCAACAGCAAAAGAACTTCTGGGGGAATCAATATCCCGGACCTCAAGCAATATTGCAAAGCAGTAGTATTAAAAACTGTATGGTATTGGTTCAGTGACAGGGAGGCGGATCAATGGAATAGGATCGAAGACCCAGAATTGAACCCACACATCTATGGCCAATTGATCTTCGACAAAGGAGCTGAAAACATCCAGTGGAAAAAAGATAGCCTTTTCAACAGATGGTGCTGGCTCAAGTGGAGGTCAACATGCAGAAGAATGAGAATTGATCCACTCTTATCTCCTTGCACTAAGCTCAACTCCAAGTGGATCAAGGACCTCCACATAAAACCAGACACTCTAAAACTAATAGAACGGAAACTGGGGAAGACCCTTGAAGACATCGGCTCAGGGGGAAAATTCCTGAACAGAACACCAATTGTTTATGCTCTAAGAGCAAGAATAGACAAATGGGACCTCATGAAATTACAAAGTTTCTGTAAGGCAAAAGACACTGTCAAAAGGATAAATCGGCAATCAACAAATTGGGAAAAAATCTTCACCAACCCCATATCCAACAGAGGGCTAATTTCCAATGTATACAAAGAACTCAAGAGGTTAGACCCCAGAAAACCAAATAACCCTATCCAAAAATGGGGTACAGAGCTAAACAGAGACTTTTCACCTGAAGAAATTCGGATGGCTGAGAAACACCTTAAAAAATGTTCAACATCATTAGTCATTAGGGAAATGCAAATCAAAACAACCCTGAGATTTCACTTCACACTAGTCAGAATGGCTAAGATTAAAAACTCAGAAGACATCAGGTGTTGGCGACGATGTGGAGAAAGAATGTGTTTTAATGGACATAGATAAACAAGAAAGAGCAGGTATGAGTGTGCAAAATCATGTACTAGTGCATAGAAAATATATAACAAAAAATTAAAAGAAGAAATAATATCCTATATAAAGACCCTTGTAGTGAATTTTTCTACATGGAAGCCATATTTTAATTCTAGTATCATAATTTATCTAATACATTTACATCAGAATAAAAACTGTATTCTCAGATTAATTCATTATAAAGCAATATAATTAAGTAGTAATGGGCACATTAGTTGATTTGGGCAATATATACAAAAGCAAAATAATTTTGATCATTCAAGTGAGGTTCCTAACATGACATTATTGCCAATATTAGCTAGAGGTTACTGATAATGTATTTCATTTACCATGTGTTAATTCGGCTCTGGTGCTAACTCTACACATGGCACAGAATTTGCAACATTAGTAATATACCATCTAAAACTCAATTAGTGGTGTAGCTACTGGTGGTATGGTGTTGGGGTTAGCTCTATTTTGATGCTTCCAGTAGCCTCAAATGCAGCTGGTAGCAAGCCATCAGTACTGGATCTGTATCTATGTGGAGTGCTTGTGGTGGAGCTAATAATCAGTATGTGCCCAACCCTAGATTAGCTTCTTGTTCTGGTGCTAACATTGCGGCTGCAAATAGAACTCCTAGTTCCACTTCTGGCAATAGCATTAGAGCTATAACAAACTACATTTTGGACAAACCTTATTCAGGAATTCTTTCAGGGACAGAAAATGCCCAATTGAAATATATGCCTTGAGACATTTTATCTTAGTACAGCCTAGTCTGTCCTCTTACATCCCTACCTTCTTCCGCTGCCTCTCTCACAGTTGATTCCAGGTACTACAGGAGGGACAAGATAAGCATGTCTGAGACAAGCAGGTATCAAATGTATCAAAGCTGCCATCCCTTTTAGGAATTCATAGGAATATTGTAGATACTAGGTAAGTAGGTAACCCAAGATAGAGGACATAACAAATTATACTGATCATTACATCAGTCTGCACCCTGAAATTTCCTTCTTTATTCTTCTCATGAATACTCCATTGGATGCTGGGTTCCTGTGCATTTGAAGCTATCTATGGGGTGTATTCATCCCTCCACCATATTTACTCTCTTTGCTTTGATATTGATAAGCTTAATCATTGAACATACACTGACAAATTGCTTCCATTAGTTGGTGCCTTGAGTAATATATAAATTCTACAGTGAAGTTTATATTATTCTCTTGTTCCCTCTTCATTTGAGCATAAACTCCAGGAAAACAAGGGAAAATTCTGCTTGTCCTATTTTTCTAGTATGCTGGAACATGGTAGATTAAAAATATTGGGGGATGGGGTAGCAGTTAAGTATCACTGGAGATTATTCTGCTTAACTTTAAGGAGAATAACAAACAGCTGATTATTTGGGTGGCATGAGTGGGTCTCCTTTTCTATTTGATAATGCCTTAGCTAATAGCAATGGCATGTCCTACTCCAGGCCCACATGTAGCTTAGCACAGGTGTTGAGTCCCATGCAAATGCTCCAGATACTAACTCAGTACACCTGAGGAGATCTAGGTAAGAGATTACCACATCACTCTGCTCATCGGCATGTGACTTCTGAAGATGTTTTATTTGTCTTTCCTCTGAATCCTATACCAGAAGTCAATGTATCTACTTCTATGTTAGTAGTGCAGTTATGGTTAGTATAGCTGTGTAGAACCTTATTTTCTAATTTATATTAATGTACTTGAGCAATTTAAATAAGCAGAGTATATGCACACTATATAAAATATATGGGAAACAGAAAATGTAGAATTTTACTATATAATACCTAAGCCTAGTCCCACTATAATATTCTGGTCTCTTAATATCCTCTCCTGGCCTTCCTCACACTGGTACTACCCCTCCTGCAATTCTCCCCATGTCATTATCCTCTTCTCCTCTCAGAGGATGGAGATCCCAGCTCTGTATCCCTACTTATCAAATCAAGTATCTGCAGAGCTCCCAGTGAGTCCAGAGAAAAAGCACAGCCAGGAGAATTGATTCATCCCCTGCTTCAGTTGCTAGAGGAACTACATGAAGATGGAAGTATACATCCACTACATATGTGCAATAGTGGGGGTCTAGTTTCTTTTAGTGTATGTTCTTTGGTTGGTGGTTCAGTCTCTGAGAGCCTCGAAGGGCCCAGGTTAGTTGACAACATTGGTCTTCCTGTCAAGTTCCTATCCACTTCTGGCCCTTCAATCCATCTGACTTCTTCATAAGGACTCCATTAAAAATATGGCTATGGCTCACTGAATCCATTTCAGTCAGTTGATAGTGTGGAGTTTCTTGGAGGACAGTCATACTAGCCTCCTGTCTGCAAGCATAACAAAGTATTATTAATCATGTCAGGGATTGGTACTTGCCTGTAGGATGCATTTCAAGTTTGGCCACTTATTGTTTTGCCATCAATTCAGTCTATACTCCATCTTTTTGCTGTATTTCTTATAGACAGAACAAATTTGGCATCAGACTTTTGTGGTGGATTGGTGTCCTTATCCCTCCACTATAGTTCTTACATGGGTAGAGGAGATGGCCTCTCCAGGTTTCATATCACCACTGCCATGAGTCTCAGCTAATGTCACCCCCATAGACTCCTGGGAGTCTCTCCCACTCCAGATCTCTAAGACATCCTAGAGATGCCCCACACACACTCCTTCACCCCTTAAAGCAGCAGATCTCCATTCACTCTGCTGTCCTTCTGGCCCTCTCTTCTGTCTCCCCCCACATCCAATACCCAACCTACCAATTACCTTTTCTATTCCATCTCACAATCAATTATCTCCATCCATCTGCCTTCTATAACTGTTTTATTCCCCTTCTAATGAAATTCAAGCATCCTCATCTGGGACTTCCTTCCTGTTTATCTGTTTTCAGGTATATGGAGTATAGCATGGTTATCCTATACTTTGACTAATATCCAGTTATAAGTAAGTACATACCATATATATATATATATATATATATATATATATATATATATATATATATTGGTTCTACATTACCTGACTGGGGATATTTTCTAGTTCCATCCATTTGTCTGAAAGTTTCATGATGTCCTTGTTTTTTGTAGCTTAATAATATTCCATTAAGTAGATGTACCACATGATTTTTATCCATTCTTAAGTTGAGGGACATATAGGTTGCTTCTAGTTTCTGGCTATTATGATTAAATCTGGTATGCACATAGTGGAGCAAATGTCCTTGTGGGACGGAGGAACATAATTTGAGTATATGTATGGGAGTGATATAGCTGGATATTCAGGTAGAAATATGTCCAATTTTCTGAGAAACTGTCAGACAGATTTACAAAGTAGTTGTAAAAATTTGCACTCCTACCAGCAACAGAGAAGTGTTCCTCACTTTCCACATTCTTGCCAGGATCTTCCTGGAATTTTTATCTTAGCCATTATGGTGGGTATAAGGTGAAATCTCTGAGTTGTATTGATTTGCATTTCCCTGATGACAAGGACTTTGAACATTTCTTTAAGTGCTTCTTGGACATTTGATATTCCTCTGTTGAGAGTCTCTCCTTAACTCTGTAACCCATTTTTGAGTTACTTTATTTATTTACATTTGAAATGTTATCCTCTTTCCTGATTTCCCCTCCACAAACCCCCTATCATACCCTCTCTCCCCCCTTCTTTTATGAGAGTGCTCCCTCAACCACCCACCCTCCCACCCACACCTCACTGCCCTGGCATTCCCCTATGCTGAGTCATTGAGCCTTCACAGGACCAAGGGTCTCCTCTCCCTTTGATGCCAGATAAGAACATCCTCTGCTACTGCAGCTGGTGCCATGGGTCTCTGCATGTGTACTCTTTTGTTGATGGTTTAGTTCCTGGGAACTTTAGGGTTTCTGGTTGGTTGATGTGTTCTTTCTGTGGGGTTGATTACCACTTCAGCTCCTTCAGTCCTTTCCTCCATTGGGGTCCCCACACTTAGTCTGATGGTTGGCTACATGCATCCTCATCAGTATTGGCCAGGCTTTGATACTTCCTTTCAGAGGACACCTATACCAGACACTTTCAGCAAGCAATTCTTGGTATCAAAAATAGTGTCTGGGTTTGGTGTCTGCAGTTTGGATGGATCCTTAGGTGGGGCAGTCTCTGGATGGCCTTTTCTTCAGTCTATACTTCAATCTTTCTCCATGCATTTCCTTTTGACAGGAGTTAATCATGATTAATATCTTTGAAATGGGTGAGTGGCCCCATCCCTCAACCTGGGTCCATGCCTATCCACTGGATATGGTTTCTACAGGTTGTCTCTCCCCTTTTTGGGGTATTTCAGTTGATGTCATCCCTGTTGGTTAGTGGGAAACTATCACTTCCCTGGCATATATATATATATATATATATATATATATATATATATATATGGGACTTTCTAGTGGCTACCTTCAGTTCTCCATCCCCCACTGCCACATATCTCCTTTCAACTTTTGACCCTCTTTACTTCTCACTATCTCCTCCCACACCAGATCTTGCTCCACTTTTTCCCTCCCCTTCCTCTCTCCCTCCCTGATTGATTGATTTCAGCTCTGTCTTTGATTATTTCCTGAGATCTCATCATTTTAGGTGTGTTTGCTTGTTTTCATTCCAGATCCTTAAGGTGTGCTCTTACATTTCTAGTATTAGTTTTCTCCAATTTCTTTATGGCGGCATTTAGAGCTATGAACTTTCCTCTTCATAGTGCTTTTATTGTGTCCCATCAATTTGAAAACATTGTGCCTTCATTTTCACTGAATTCTATAAAGTCTTTTATTTGACTATTTTTGATGATGTGATCATTGAGTAGATTGTCAATCTGTGACTTCATTCTATCTTTATACTAAGAACATCTCTGGGGCTAAATTTAAAAGCCAAGGAACTACTTCTTTGGCAGAAGAGATTTCAAGACAGCCTAAAATTGATGCTGCTGTGTAGGAACTCACAATTACTCTTATGCAGATTTAAAATGAAAGAGAAGAAATGGGGGGACAGGTAGAAGTACAAAAGGTACTGTTGAAAAAATGAAATAACACTGGAAATCATTATGTTACAGCTAAGGCTTATGATGAAAGAAATGTTGGAAATGTTAATGGAATTGTTGTTATTAAGGAGAGGCCTTATTTGCACTGCAATAAAAGTAGTTATGTTCTTAGAATAAGACCCCATACAGATATTCTTCCAACCTGTGAGGTAAAAGGCAGAAGGGGTTTCCTGCTTAGCAACAAACAGAAACCTCCACAAATGTGGCTCAAGTGGGGCATAATCTGTACCAAACTAGCAGGCCATCTTTTCCACATCATCTATGTGACAAGTATGTAGGAATGACAGGACCATGGAACCATTTTCGGTAGATTCATTGAGACATTAGGCCAGGCAGCATATTACAAGGGAGTCTCTGTTAAGAGTCTCTGAGAAGCCACTAGGTAAAGCTGTGAAATAGAAATCTGGGCTGTATTCAAAGCCCCCAAGTTGTTGGAAATGTTTATGCCATAGGATATCTGCCAATGGTACCTGCAATGAGGGAAATACAGCCAATGAGAGAGGTATGTGATTCAGGCAACAAATCTGGATGGGCAAAATCATCTAAACCCCTTGTCACCAACATAAGCTATAGGACCTGGAGTTCTTTACAGGGTTTTTGTCTTGTTTTGGTCAAGTATTTTCTCATAATGCCATCACCCCTCCCTTTTGAAATGTTAATATATGTTATATGTCATGGTACGTTGAAAGCTTTCTATTTGCTTTATTATTTTACAAGATCCAGGGAAGAAATTGTCTTGCGTCTAAGAGGAGACTTTGGACTTTAAAATGGTGTTGAGACTGTTAAAGGTGGTTGGGACATTTTTTTAAGTAGAACTAAATGTATGTTACATTATGATATGGACAGAAGACTACTATGGAGTCCAAGGAGAGGAGTGTGGCACTTCGAATGTTGACTGCCCCACCATATAGTCTCAAGCATTCACATATTTTGTAATATACAAATAACTAATACATTCCACATAGTGATTTCATGCATGGTAATGTAAATTCAATAAGCCCATGTCACAGGAGTTCATAGGCCTTAAGGGACAATGTTCTATTGTTATTTTAATGGTCATTTTGTCAAACTGCTATCTAAATATTTATATTTATACCCACAGATTTATACTGTTCTCACCCTCGAACAGAGAAATTGTCTTCAGTGTAGTGGTTAATGCAGAGGCTCATAATAGGCAAAAGTACTGAGAATGACTCTGAGAGCTCAGCTATAAATGAGTATCTACCTCAAACTCTCTTCAATCTGGACTTAGGGAAAATCACTGAAAAGAGGGCAGAAATGATATAAGAGTCAGAGGTAGATGTAGAAAGTTATGAAATGATGTCTCCTAGATTTCACATGACCATTACACAATAGCTATGATTGCCTTATCTGAACACACAAGGCTCACACAATACCAATGCAGTTAGAATCCCAGTAAAGATAAGGGAGGGGTGCCAGAGTTCCCATGCCTCTCACAGAAAATATCGGTAGGTGATAACTAATGATAAAGGGTCATGTTTCGTTGCAAGTCTTACCACTGATAAATTCCCCATGTCACAGTAGATGGTCCCACACCTTTGTGCATATGAGCAGTATTAATGGGACTACTCTGTAATAGAGACATATTACCTTCTTCACTAGAGGTACTGGAGGTTCTACATGTAGTAGCAGTTTCTCAGTCAATGTGGTCAATCTGCCATCACTCTTCCTGGGCTGTATCAAATGACACTGATTCCATGTTAATATTCTCCACACAAACCTAAACATTGCATTCAAGTACACCAAATGCCTGTAAAAACCTGACTTTCCTGCCACAACTTAGATCTGACATGACTATTCTTTGGGTTTTCCTAGCAAAAGCAAATTTCACCTGTTTTATTTTTAACCTGGGTTTTTAAGTCAGATTATTTTTTGCATGAATTTCTTACATGTTTTCTCTGTTAGTAACCTAACATTCTCTCTCTTTTCTGTAATAATCCCCTACACAAATGAGCAATTACTGAACAATAGGAAAAGGAACATGATAAAATTAAAGCAGATATCATAACTGCTGAGAGAGCTCTGTGATTATACACTATTTGAAGACTTGTTAGTGGCCAGTTTGTCTTTGTAAATGCCAATAATCACCATTTGCCTCTTCACCCTTTCAAAGCCTTAACTACAGTTAATCTATGATGTCTTCCTACTAGGTCAATAACATTTTGAAAATGACTATATAACATCAGTCTCACTCTGTAGAAAAACCGGTTAATGTGATATTCTTGAAACTAATTATAATTCATTTCTTACTCATTTTCGTGTCAATAATAATTACTTTATCACCATGAAAATTTTCATTTTCTATCTGTCCACAGGTAGATTGTTTCTTTTGTTGTTAAAGGAGGTAAAATATTTTATTATAAAATCGAAGATTTATATGGAAATTATTTCTGAGAAAATTGAAGAAATATATAGAAAAACATGTTAAAATTGACAATTTTCATGGAAAATTAAAGAGTAAAATGGTAGACATAAAAATATTGCTAAATTAATTGAAAAAGGAGGTAGAAACATTTTATGATAGAATTGAAGATTTACATGGAAAATATTTCTGGTAAAATTATAGAAAAATATAGAATAACATGTTAAAATTGAAAATTATCATGGAAAAATAGACAGATAAAATAGTAGGCCTAAAAATATTTCTAAGTTGATTAAAAGTGAAATTATAAACATTTTCTGATAAAATTGAAGATTTACATGGAAAATATCTCTGATAAAATGGAAGAAATATATAAAAATTCACATTAAGATTGACTATTTCTAAGCAGTTGTTAATAGTCTCCCATCAAAAAGAGCCCAGAAACAGATGGGTTTAGAGGGGAATTCTATAAGATCTTTAAAGAAGAGCTAATACCGATACTCTTCAAACTATTCCATGAAATAGAAACTCAGGGAACACTACCCAACTCATTCTATGAAGCCACAACAATACTTATACCTAAACCAAACAAAGACCAAACAAGGAAGGAGAACTACAGACCAATCTCTATCATGAACATCGATGCAAAAATACTCAACAAAATTCTGGCCAACAGAATCCAAGAATGTATCAAAACTATAATTCAGGTAGGCTTCATCCCAGGGATGCAGGGATAGTTCAATATACTTAATTCCACCAATGTAATTCACTACATAATCAAACTCAAGGGAAAAAAAAAGCACATGGTCATTTCATTAGATTCCGAAAAGGATTTTGACAAAATCCAGCATGCCTTCATGATAAAAGTCTTGGAGAGATTGGAACTCCAGGGCCCATACCTAAACATAGTGAAAGCAATAACTTTGCAAACTGGTAGCCAAAATCCAATCAAACAGAGAGAAACTTGAAGCAATAACACTAAAATTGGGGGCTAGACAAGGCTGCCCACTCTCTCCCAATCTACCTAATAACTTGAAGTTCTAGCCAAAGCAATCAGACAACAAAAGGAAGTCAAAGGTATACAAATTGGAAAGGAAGAAGTCAAAATATCACTATTTGCAGATGATATGATCATATACATATGCAACCCTCAAAACTTCCACCAGAGACATCCTAAAGCTGATAAACAACTTCAGCAAAGTAGTTGGATAGAAAACTAACTCAAACAAATCAATGGCCTTCCTCTACTGAAAAGATAACAAGCTGAGAAAGAAATTAGGGAACTGACAGCCTTCACAATAGTGCCAAATAATATTTTATAACTTGGTATGACTCTAGCAAAGCAAGTAAAAGATCTCTCTGTGCAACAAGAACTTCAAGCCTCTGAAGAAAGAAATCAAAGATCTCAGAAGATGGAAAACTCTCCCATGCTCATGGATTGCCAGGAATAATATGGTTAAAATGGTCATCTTGCCAAAAGCAATCCACAGATTCAATGAAATCCCCATCAAAATGACAAATAAATTCTTCATAGATCTACAAAGAGCAATTCTCAAAATCATCTGGAATAATAAAAAACCCAGGATAGCAGAAACTATTCTCCCCAACAAAAGATCTCTTGGGGAAATCACCTTCCCTGAACTCAAGCTCTACTACAGAACTATAGTGATAAAAACTGTGTGGTATTGGTATGGATACAGGCAGGATGATCAATGGAATAGAATCGAAGACCCAGAAAAGAACCCACACATGTACAGTCACTTGATATTTGACAAAGGACCTAAAAACATCCAGTGGAAAAAAAGACAGCATTTTTAACAAATGGTGCTGGATCAACTGGAGGTCAGAATGTAGAAAATGCAAATTGACCCATTCTTATCTCCTGTAGACAGCTCAAGTGCAAGTGGATCAAGGACCTATACCTAAAAAGAGACATACTTAAGCCTATAGAGGAGAAAGTGGGGAAGAATCTTGAATACATGGGCATAGGGGTAATTTTCCTGAATAGAACACCAACAGCTTATGCTCTAAGAACAAGAATCAACAAATGGGACTTCATAAAACTGTGCAGCTTCTATAAGGCAAAGAACACAGTCAATAGAACAAAATGGCAACCCACAAATTGGAAAAAGATCTTTACCAATCCTACATCCAATAGGGGGCTAATATCCAATGTATACAAAGAACTCAAGAAGTTAGTCCCCAGAGAGTCAAATAACCCTATTTAAAAAAATGGGATAGAGAGCTAAACAGGGAGCTCTCAGCTGAGGAAACTCGAGTGGCTCTAAAGTACTTAAAGAAATGTTCATCATCCTTAGTTATCAGGAAAATGCAAATCAAAACAACCCTCAGATTCCACCTCACACCAGTCAGAATAGTTAAGATGAAAAAGTCAGGGGACAGCAGATGCAGGCAAGGATTGACAAAAGATGAACATGTCTCCATTGCTGGTGGGATTGCAAGCTGGTAACATCACTCTGGAAATCAGTTTGGTGATTCCTCAGAAAATTAGACATAGTACTACCTGAGGACCCAGCTATACCACTCCTGGGCATATACCCAGAAAATGGTCCTACATGTAATGAGGACACATGCTCCACTATGTTCATAGCTGTCTTATTTAAAATAGCCAGAAAATGGAAAGAATCCAGATATCCTTCAACAGAGGAATGGATATAGAAACTGTGGTATATATACACAATGGAGTACTATTCAGCTATGAAAAATAATGAATTCATGAAATTTTTAGGCAAATGGATTGAACTAGAAAGTGTCATCCTGAGTGAGGTAACCCAGTTGAAAAAGAATGCACATGGTATGCACTCACTGCTAAGTGGATGTTAACCCAGAAGTTCAAAAGAAACAAGTTACAATTGACAGAACACAGGAAGCTCAAGAAGAAGGAGTACTGAAGTGAGGGTGCTTTGGTTCCTCTGAGAAAGGGAACAAAATACTCACAGGAGCAATGAAGGTGACAAAGCACGGAGCAGAGATTGAAGTAAAGGTCACCCAGAGACTGCCCTTCCTGGCGACTCATCCTATAAATAGTCACCATACCCCTGACACTATTATGGATGACAAGAAGGGCATACCGAAAGGAGCATTCCATGGTTGTCTCCAGAAGGGCCCTGTTAGAGCCTTAAACATACAGAGGCAGATATTAGCAGCCAACCACTAGTCTGGGCATGGGGTCCCCAATGGAGGAGTTGGAGGCTGGTCCGAAGGAGCTGAAGGGGTCTACAGCCCCATAGGAATAACAACAATGCAGGCCACCCAGAAGCCACAGGATTCCCAGGGACTAAACCATCAACCAAGGGGTACATATGGTTCCAGCCAAATGTGTCAGACGATGCCTTGTCGGGCATCAGTGGGAGGAGTGGTCCTTGGTCAGGTAAAGACTCAATATACGCCCCAACAAAGGAAAATCAACGGACATAGATGGGAGTGGGTCAGGTGGAGGGGCATATACTTGGAGGCAGGGAGTGGGAGGAGGGGTTGGAGGTTTTCAGGGAGGGGAGAAACCAGGAAACGTTTTACCATTTGAAATGTAATGAAGATTATATTCAATAATGTATATATAATAAAAAGAAAGAAAAAGATTTACTATTTCATGGAAAAATTATACAAGTAAAATGACAGGCCTAAAAATATTCCTAAGTTGATTGAAAATAGAATTATAAACATCTTCTGATAAAATTAAAGATTATCATGGAAAACAGTACAGATAAAATGGTAGACATAAAAACAGTACTAAATTGATTGAAAGATGAATTACAAATATTTTCTGATAAAATTGAAGATTTAAATGAAACATATTTCTGTTAATCTATGTCTTTTTGTTGGGAAATTGAGTCTATTAATGTAAGAGATATTAAAGAATAGTGATTGTTGCTTCCTGTTATTTTTGATGTTATTTTTATGTTTGTGTGGTTATTTTTTTTTTAGATTTGTTGGAAGATTACTTTCTTGCTTTTTCTAGGATGTAGTTTTCCTCTGTGCATTAGTGTTATCTATTATCCAATGTAGGGATGGATTTGTGAAAAGATATTCTGTAAATTTGGTTTTATCATGGATTCTCTATCTATGGTGATTGTGAGTTTTACTGGGTATAGCAGTCTGAGCTGGCATTTGTGCTCTCTTAGGGTCTGTATGAGATCTGCCCAGGATCTTCTGGCTTTCATCTTCTCAGATTAGAAGTCTTGTGTAATTCTGATAGGCCTACCTTTATAAGTTACATGACCTTTTTGTTTTTAATATTCTTTCTTTGTTTAGTGCATTTGGTGTTTTGATTACTATGTGCCTGGAGGAATTTCTGGTCTGGTCCAGTATGTTTGGAGTTCTGTAGGGTTCTTTTATGTTCATGGGCATCTCTTTCTTTAAGCTAGGAAAGTTTTCTTCTATAATTTTTTGAAGATATTTACTGGTCCTTTAAGTTGTAAGTCTTTGCTCTCTCCTATACCTATAATCCTTAAGTTTGGTCTTTTCATTGAGTCCTGGATTTCCTGGATGATTTGGTGTACAAGCTTTTTGCATTTTGCATTTTCTTTGACTGTTGAGTCAATGTTTTCTATGGTAAATTCTGCATCTGAGATTCTCTCTTCTATCGCTTTTATTCTATTTTTGATGCTTGCATCCATGACTCCTGACATCTTCCCTAGGTTTTCTATGTCCAGTGTTGTTTCTCTTTGTGATTTCTTTATTGTTTCTACATCTATTTTTAGAACCTGGATGGTTTTCTTCAATTCCATCTGCTGTTTGGGTGTACTTTACTGTAATTCTTTAGGGCTTCCACCTGTTTATCTGTGCTGTCCTGTATTTCTTTAAGGGTGTTATTTATGTCCTTCTTGAAGTTCTGTATCAGCATAATGAGCTGTGATTTTAAATCCTCTTGCTTTTCTGGTGTGTTGGGGTATCCAGGACTTGCTGTTGTGGGAGAATTGGGTTTGGATGGTACCATGTTGCCTTGATTTCTGTTGGTAGTATTCCTACATTTGCCTTTCACCATTTGGTTATACCTGGTGTTAGTTGGTTCTGATGACTCTGATTAGAGCTTGTCCCTCCTGTAGGCCTGCAAGCCTGTCTCAGCATCCATGGGTGACCAGATCTCCCTTGGCACAGAGTGCTGAGGCACTACCAAGCTCCTGAGTGCAGGTGAGGACCTGGCGGACCCTGTGCACTCTAATGTCTCCTGCTCTCCTGGCTGTACCTGCCAGCTCAGCAGCTGGAGAGAAGAGGGTGGCCTCACCTTTAAACATGGGAGTCAAATCACTACCTGCAGAGTAGTTCTCCCCTGGCAGGATAGGTGTACAGACAGCTGTGGTGCTGCCCAGCTCCTGGGTACAGGTGGGGTCCTGACAGTCGCTATCCCAGCTGTTCTGGCACTCATGATCCCTGAGTTCCTGACTGTACCTGACCACTCAGTTGCTAGAGAGAAGATGGTGACCTCACCTCTAAATGTGGGAGTCAAAAATCCATTCC
Source organism: Apodemus agrarius (assembly GCA_964023405.1). NCBI lineage: Eukaryota > Metazoa > Chordata > Mammalia > Rodentia > Muridae > Apodemus > Apodemus agrarius. Next base: position 149,546,728 of record OZ030008.1, read on the forward strand.
TCCCTTTTTAAATGGTAATGTATATTCCATGTGGTGGTATGTTGGAAGTATTTAATTTGCTTTGATTTTACAGGGAGATATAAAGAAGAAATTACTTTGAGTCTCAAAAGACACTTTGGACATTTTTTTGGCTGTCTTAATTTTTTTAATTGTTTTTATTTTCTATATTCTTTGTTTACATTCCAAAGGCTTTGCCCTATGCTCCAAATGCAAGGGCACCCTCATTCATAAAAGAAACCTTACTAAAGCTTAAAGCACACATTACACCTAACACAATAATTTTGGGTGACTTCAACACTCCACTCTCCTCAATGGACCGATCAGGAAAGCAGAAACTAAACAGAGACACAGTGAAACTAATTGAAACTTTGGACCAATTGGATTTAACAGATTATATATATATATATATATATATATATATATATATATATATAATCTGTTATATATATATAAAACATTTCATCCTAAAGCAAAAGAATATACCTTTTCCTCAGCACCGCATGGTACCTTGTCCAAAATTGATCATATAATTGGTCACAAGAGAGATGTCAACAAATACAAGAAGACTGAGCTAATCCCATGCCTCCTATCAGATCACCATGGAGTAAGAGTGGTCTTCAATATCAACAAAAACAACAGAAAGCCCACATACACATGGAAACTGAACAATACTCTACTTAATGATACCTTGGTCAAGGAAGAAATAAAAAAAGAAATCAAAGACTTTTTAGAATTCAATGAAAATGAAGGTACAACCTACCCAAATCTATGGGACACAATGAAAGCAGTGCTAAGAGGAAAACTCATAGCTCTAAGTGCATCCAAAAAGAAACTGGAGAGAGCATACACTAGCAGCTTAACTGCACATGTTAAAGCCCTGGAAGAAAAGGAAGTTAATTTACCCAGGAGGAGTAGAAGACAGGAAATCATCAAACTCAGGGCTGAAATCAATCAAGTAGAAACAAAGGAAACCATACAAAGAATCAACAAAACCAGGAGCTGGTTCTTTGAGAAAATCAACAAGATAGATAAACCCTTAGCCAAACTAACCAAAAAAAAGAGACAGTATCCAAATTAACAAAACTAGAAATGAAAAGGGAGATATAACAACAGAAACTGAGGAAATTCAAAAGATCATCAGATCCTACTACAAAGGTCTAAACTCAACACAACTGGAGAATCTGGAGGAAATGGACAATTTCCTAGACAGATACCAAATACCAAAATTAAATCAGGATCAATTAGATCAGCTAAATAGTCCCATAACCCATAAAGAAATAGAACGGGTTATAGAAAGCCTCCCAACCAAAAAACGTACAGGACCAGATGGTTTTAGTGCAGAATTCTACCAGACCTTCAAAGAAGACTTAACACCAATACTCTTCAAACTATTCCACAAAATAGAAACAGAAGGGACACTGCCCAACTCGTTCTTCGAAGCCACAATTACCCTGATACCAAAACCACACAAAGATCCAAAGAAGAAAGAGAATTACAGGCCAATTTCCCTTACGAATATCGATACAAAAATACTAAATAAAATTCTTGCCAACCGAATCCAAGAGCACATCAAAACGATCATTCACCATGATCAAGTAGGCTTCATCCCAGGGATGCAGGGATGGTTCAATATACAGAAATCCATCAATGTAATCCACTACATAAACAAACTAAAAGAAAAAAACCACATGGTCATCTCATTAGATGCTGAAAAAAGCATTTGACAAAATTCAGCATCCTTTCATGCTAAAAGTCTTGGAAAGAGCGGGAATTCAAGGCCCATACCTAAACATAGTAAAAGCAATCTACAGCAAACCAGTAGCCAACATCAAACTAAATGGAGAGAAACTTGAGGCAATCCCATTAAAATCATGGGGTGTCTTTAAATCCAACACCGAGGAAGCAGAGGAAGACAGATCTCTACAGGCTCAAGGCAATCATGGTCTATATAGCAAATACTAGAATATCTGGAGCTACAAAAATTTTAAATCCCCTGCAAAAAATTAAAAATGAAAATACCTATCCAAAGAAGTTTTTCCTTGTAGCGGAAAAGGAAAAAAAACTGTTCCAAAAGTGACAAGATATGCAAATGAAAACAAAATTCTGACATTAAATTTTAAACTGTTTGTGGAATATCATGTGCAAATGGAGAAACAAAATGTGTTTATGTTGGAAACCCTTTCCTAAGATTATCATGGGATACAGAGGGAGGGGCAGAAGGATTTGGATGGCAAGGGGGGAAGGAGGCAGGATCAAGTATGGGGGAAACAGAAGAGAAGCCCAGAGGGCAAGGAGTATGAATGTAAGTATGCAGCTTCTTGCAGTTGCAAAGTAGGGGACTCTAGAAAGTCCCAGAGACCTGGGATGTGAGAAACTCCTAGGACTCAATGGGAGTGACCTTAGCTGAAATACCCAGCAATGGGAAGAGGGAATCTGAACAAACTACCTCCATTAGATAGAAAGGGCCCTCAAAGAGGCCCAACAAGGAACTGACCCAGAGAGATGCAGATACTTACACCCAACAAATGAACTGAAGTTGGGGACCCCTGTGATGATGAGGAGGAGGAGGGAAATCCCATAGGAAGACCAGTAATCTCAAAAATCTGGACCCTAGAGATCTCTCCAATACTGAGCAACCAACCAGGCAGCATACAGGAACTGATCTGAGGCCCTGGACACATATACAGCAGAGGATTGCCTTCTCTGGCCTCAGTGAGAGAAGAAGCAACAAACATTAAGATACTTGAAGCCCCAGGGAGTGTGGAGGTCTGGAGAGGTGGGGTGGGGAGGATGAAGGATAGGGAAATAGGAAGTGGGAACATCATTGTGGAGACAGGGGAGAAAGAATGGGATGAGGAACTATCAGAAGGTGTACCTGGAGAGTGATAACAACTGAACTGTAAAAAATGATTAAGAATAATTTAAAAAGAAAAAGAACAGGCCTCAAGTGGATGGACAGACTTACCAACCCATCATCAAAATTTTTGACCCATAATTGTTTCTGTCTAAAAGAAACACAGGGATAAAAGTAGAGAAGAGACTGAAGGAAAGGCCGTCAAGTGACTGTCCAACTTGGGATACAGCTCATGGGTAAACATCAAAGTCAGACACTATTACTGATGCTATGTTGTGCTAACAGACAGGAGCCTATCATGACTGTCCTCTGAGAGCCTCTACCACAGCTGACTGAGACAGATGCATATACATACATCCAACCATTAGATTGAGGTCAGGCACCCCTATGAAAAAGTTAGGAAAAGGATTAAAGAAGCTGAAGGAAATGACAACTCCATAGGAAAATCAACAGTGTCAATTAACCTGGACACCTGGGAGCTTCTAGACATTAAGCTACCAACCAAAGAACATACATGGACTGGTCTGAGGCCCTCAACACATATGTGATGACTCAATTGAAGAGGACGAATTTAATTCTGTAGAGATTTGAGGCCCAGGGAATGAGGATATTTGGGACAGGGGGCAGGGGGCAGGGGAGCAAAACAATCCTCTTTATGACTGTTATTCTTGTTTATATAGCATTCATTTTTGATGCATATAGAAACATCATGAAAATATATCTGACTTTTTTGGAAGCTGAATTGATTGTGTAGGCTCTGACAGGTCTTTTTAGCCTCTTTATGGTTTTCCAAAAATGCTATTTCTTTAAAGTACATGCTCTGTGACAAGTAATTACACAAATATGGCTAAAATATGAACATAGAATATCTTTAGAGAAAATATAAAATATATTCTTTTTTTTACAATTTTTTTTTTATTTTCTATATTCTTTGTTTACATTCCGAAGGCTTTCCCCTATTCTTAAATGTAGAAGGTGCTGAAGGTTGCCCTAGCTCTGGGGTTGTTTCCAAATCAAAGAAAATTGATTTACAGACTTCCTAAAAGGTTATTGTCTGGAAGCACACACTTGTGCTTCTGGTTGTGATGGACATATAGACACAAGAGTAGCCCCAACTGTATTCTGCAAATAAAGAACCTGAGATGGTTAGACAAAGGCAGAGTGCTTAGTTCAGAATTGGGTTCTATGAGCCTCTAAGATTCTTAGCATCTGGAGCTTATATCAAATGTACAATTTGGGAACACACACAAGATCAGTGGAATCAGATTTTAGCTTTATTAATATGGTAACTTTTTACACAATAAAATATGAACAGCATCCAAAAAACAACAACAACAAAAAACAAAAAACAAAAACAAAAACAAAAAAACAAAAAAGGATATAAGCATGAAGGTCAGATTAAAATGTGTTTAAAAAATGGCCATTCATAGAGAAAACATTTCATGTCCCAAATCAAGAAGGAGTGCTAGGCAGCTAATGGGAAGCAGAAGGTACAACATTTTGTTCTACTAAGGATATTTCTTAGTGCTCCTTTCATGTCTCGATTCCTCAGACTATAGATAAAGGGATTGAGCATGGGTGTGACCAGACCATACATTACAGACACAATGACATCTTTATCATTGGTGTTATTATATGAGGGGACTAGGTATAGCCCAATGATGGCTCCATAGTACAAGGAAACTGCACAAAGATGAGAACCACATGTGGACAAGGCTTTGTAGATTCCCTTAATGGAGGGAGCCTTCATGATGGTGACTCCAATGTGGCCATAAGAGACCAGAATGCATATGAATGGCAGGGTAATGACCACTGTACCTAAAAGAAGGATAGCTACCTTGTTGACAGTGGTGTCTGAACTGGACAGCTTCAACAAGGCAGAAAGGTCACAGAAATAGTGTGGGATGATATTATTTCTAAAGTGAGATAGGCAAGTCAATAGAAGTGTATGAACAAGAGCATTGGCCAAAGATAAAGTCCAGGATGTAACTACTAGAAGGACACAGAGGCTCTGCCTCATGATGATGGTATAGTGCAGAGGGTGACAGATGGCCACATACCTGTCATAGGCCATTGATGTCAGAAGAAAACTGTCAATACTCCCCAAAAAAGTGAAAAAGTATACCTGGGAAACACAACCAACATATGAGATAAAATGACTGTGTGTCAGCATATTTGTTAGCATCTTTGGAGCTGTGGCAGATGAGAAAGACATGTCTGTGAAAGCCAAGTGGCTGAGGAAGAAGTACATGGGGGTGTGGAGATGAGAGTCCAGCCTGATGAGCAGGATGATGAGCAGGTTTCCCAGCAGAGTTGTCAGATACATGGTCAGGATCAGAGCAGAAAATAGTCCTTGGTCCTCTGCTCGAATGGGAATCCCCAGGAGGATGAACTCAGACACAGTGCTCTCATTATCACTCCTCATGTTATTCCTCTTTGCTGTGAGTGAAAGGAGAAATGGGAAAGAAAACAGTGAGACTATCTATTATACTGTGGGAATATTTTCTGAATTTCCAGTACTAAAAATAACAATAGTTTGGGTGTTATAATCCTAAATTGAAGATTTTTTTGTCATAGTAATAAGCTAGTGATGCTTTGAAAAGAGACATAGTTTGCCAACCTTTTAAACAATAGAATGTGTTTAAGAGGGAAACAATCAAATTCAGAATAACTATCAAATCATACCAGTTCCATCTTAAGGCACATGGATATTACCAAGATGATTTTAGATAAAGGAATCGGTGTATAAATACCAAATAGAAATGTCAACAGGATTTCAATGACTGTTCATTTCTTTTAACCTTTTTTGAAAATTTCTGTAAGGCTTCCTTTCCATGAATTAAACCTAGATAGTGTAACCCAGTGAGCTTCTTTGGATCTGTGAAATGTCAGGATGTGGGGAATTACTGAAAACAGGATGTACAGATAGTCAAAGCATGAAGTGTTTGAGTCTGTGCCAACAATATAAGGACCACAAGAGCTTATAAGCAGCTATGAGACCTTCCCATAAAGAGTATCTCAATCACTGTACTCACTCTTCTGTCACTCTTCCTATGCTGCATAAAATGACCCTAATTCCACAAGAACATCTGCAACTTAAACCTACATATCTCATTCAAGTCCATAGAGCACCTGGAAATATTTGACTTTCCAGCCACTTCTTAGATCATCCAAGGAAATTCCTTGTGTCATTCTAGCAAAAGCAAATGTCACCTGCTTTATTTTTAACCTGAGTTTTTAAGCCAAGGGTGGTTTCTTTTTATGCATTTCCCATACCTTATCTCTGTTGCAAAACTTGCATTCTCTTTTTTTCTGTGATCATTCCCAATGCAAGCGAATAATCACTAAAATATATGGAAAAGTACATGATAAAAATTAAAGCTAATCACTTAGCTACTGAGAGAACTCTGCAGTTATATTCTATTTGAAGTCTTTTGCAGTGGCTAGGTTGTCTCTGTGATTGGCGGTGATCTCACTATCTACCTCTTAACCCTTTCTAAGCTTTAAATACAGTTTATTTATGAAATCTCCCAACTTGGTCAAGACCATCTTTTAAATGCCTATGTATTATCAATCTCACTTTGTTAAAAAAAAAACGATTCCTGTGCTATTTCTTGAAATTCATTATATTTCATTTCTTACTCGTTTCTGTTTTAGTACTAATTAATTTATCACAATTAAAATGCTAATTATCTATCTGTCCACAGTTAGATGGTTTCTAATACTTTGGTATTTTGAGCAATATTAAAATAAGTAAAATTATTCTTATATAATTTTACATAGTATATATGATAACTTCAGAAATTACTTTAGGAAAATGGGTATACATGATTTGAAAAGAATAACAGGTCACAAAAGGCCAGGGTGTTGGAGAAGCTTATATATTCTCTGGAACATAATAATGGAGGAACATACATAGAAAGATTGTAAAATAGGTCTCTATGTAAGTATTTGGAAGGACAGTCCTAAAGGTTTTAAAAACAAGGAAACCCCAAGTAAAACCAGTGACAGAAATGTTGGAGAATATATGAGAAGCAGGAAGATATGATTAATTTGTTGTGATGAAAAAGTTTCCATCTGTTCAAGAACAGTAACACACAAGAAAAATAAAGTAGCAGAAAACAATAATGCCTTTCTGACTGCCAGGTGTAATGCAGGTTGGATAAGTCAAGAATACTAGCTGTCATATGAACACCAGGGACTATTATGGCAAAAGTCACAGATTTGGGGAAGATGTTGAAAGAAAACACAAAAAAATTGTGTGTTGACATTAAGTGTGAGCAAAGAACATGATTGTCCTACTTTCTTTCTAAAATAAGTAAGTTTAAGAAAAATATTCTATGGAGAGTTTTTTAGGGAGTGAGTGCTCTTTTTACTCAAAGATTGGGCGGGTTCTCAGTGCAAGGTATATAGCTCTATAGAGAACTGCTTGCCATTTGATGACATGATCCTTACAATCTGAAATGGTTGCTGACAAGAGACATACAATGAGAAAGGCAGACAGAGATATACAGAAACAGAGAGAGAGAGAGAGACAGACCATCTGGAGACACAAACATATCCAGTAGTACAGATGTATGTACATTCCATGCCTGATCTGACAGGCTAACTTATATAATGAATACAGATACCTTTAGCTAAGATGCAGAGGAAAGCTCTTCCATTTCTCTCTAGGAGGAACACGACAAAGGGAAAGATATGTATCATCTGAAATAATCATACATCCATTACATCATTCAGAAAAGGAATCATTTCAAAATCAGATATGATAGATACATGAACTTATATATTATCCACCTCTCCCAGGAAACCCCTATGAGCTCTAATTTTGAAATTCACAAGGAGAACCTAGGGTAAAATCCCTGTCCCCAGATCCAAATTAGAGGCATACAGAATAAAATTCTTATGTTGTCATTGATTGCCTTAGGGAAAAAGACTTCCTAGGGATATCTAGAAATTCCACATAACTAATTATCACAAAACTGGGCAAAAAGCCCTCATATATGAGGCTAAATGAGACAACCCTGATGGAGGAAGAGAGTCCCAAGCACAGGCAGAAGAATCAAAAACAATATATACTATTAGTTAGGAGTTCCAAATTATACTAAGGTACATAACAAAAAGGTATATGCAGAAGACCTAGCTTAGACCTATACAGGAACTCTGATTGTCAATTCAGGCTATGTGAGTCCCTATGAGACTTGCTTAGTAGATTCTGTTGGTCATGTTCTCATAGTGTACTTGATCCCTCTGACTTCTAAACTCATTTTAAGTGTTCCCCATCAATTTGGCACTCTTCTGTTAACTATTCTTTGTTTAGAATTGTATGCAATTTTAATTGGATTATTCAATTTGTTGATATCTACTTTCTTGAGTTCTTTTACATATTTTTGATATTAACCCTCTGTTGGATATGTAGGTGGTGAAATATTTTCTCATTCTGTAGACTCACATTTTATCCTTTAAAAAGTATTCTTTGCCTTACAGAAGCTTTTCAGTTTCATGTGGTACCTTTTTGTAATTGTTGATCTTAGTGTCTGAGTTGTTGGGTTTCTGTGCAGAAAGTTATTTCCTGCGAAAAAGCATTTATGTATATTGCTCACCTTCTCTTCTTTCCAGTTTCAGAGTATCTGGTTTTTATGGTGAGGTCTTTTATCCACTTGGACTTGAGTTTTGTATATGGTGATATAGATTAATCTATCTCCATTCTTCTACATGCAGATGTCCAGTCAGACAAGCAGAATTTGTTCAAGATGCTTCCTTTTTCTATTCTGTATTTGTGGTTTCTTAATAAAAATTCAGGTGTCTATAGGTGTGTGGACTTATGCCAAGATTTTCATTTCTATTCCATTAATCAATTTCTTTGTTTTTATGCCAATACCATCTGGTTTTTAATTACTATATCTCTTTAGGATTGCATAAAATCAGTAATGGAGGTAAGTCTGCATGTTCTTTTATGGTAGAGAATAGTTCAGCTTTTTGGGTTTTTGTTTATCAATATAAATTTAAATAATACCTTTCTTTTTAAATTAGAAGTTTTTATTATAAATACGTAATGAGTTACATTGAAAAAATATATTGACTTTTATTTTGTTGATGACATTAATGTAAGACACTAGATACAAAAACTTAGTTCCCATTGTGCCCTAATCATTAAATTTAGTGAAAAGGTATAAAATACAACACACACACACACACATACACACATACACACACACACACACACACACACACACACACACAGAGAGAGAGAGAGAGAGAGAGAGAGAGAGAGAGAGACAGATACATACACATACACACACACATACACACACACACACACATATATATATACATATACACATACACACACGCACACACATGCACATATATATAGAGAGAGAAAGAGAGAGAGATTAGTCATAATTTTTATTGGATATTTTATTTATTTACATTTCAAATGCCATCCCCTTTCCTGGGTTCCTCCCCCAGAAAACCCCATCTTCTTCTCCCTGATTTATTGAGGGTGATCCCCCACCCACCCACAAACTCCGGCCTTCCACCCTGGCATTCCCCTATACTGAGGCATCAAGCCTTCCCCAAACCAACGGCCTCTCCTCTCATTAATGTCCAAACAGCCTTCCTCTGCTACATATGCAGTTGGAGGCATGGGTCCCTGCATGTGTATTTTTAGTTGGTGGTTTAGTCCCCAGGAACTCTAAGGAGTCAGGTTGGTTGATATTGTTCTTCTTCCTATGGGTTGCAAACTCCTTTAGCTCCTTCAGTTCTGTCTTTAATACCTCGATTGGAGGCCCCATGCTCAGTCCAATGGTTGGCTGCAAGTAACGGCCTCTGTATTTGTCAGGCTCTGGCAGAGCCTCTCGGGAGACAGCTGTATCAGTCTCCTGTCACCAAGCACTTCATGGCATCTGCAATAGTGTCTGGGTCTGGTGTCTATATATGGGATGAATCCCCAAGTGGGGCAATCTCTGGATGGCCTTTCCTTCAATCTCTACTCCACACTTTGTCTCTGTACTTCCCCCCTTGAGTATTTTGTTTCTCATTTTAAGAAGGACTGAATCATCCATACTTTGCTCTTCCTTCTTCTTGAGCTTCATGTGGTCTGTGAATTGGATCTTGGGTAGTATGAGATTTTGGGATAATACTCACTTATCAGTGAGTGCATACCGTGTGTATTCTTTTGTGATTGCGTTACCTCACTCAGGACAATATTTTATAGTTCAATCCATGTGCCTAAGAATTTCATGAAGTCATTGTTTTTAATAGCTTAGTAGTATTCCATTGTGTAAATGTGCCACATTCTCGGTATCCATTCCTCTATTGAGGGACATCTGGATTCTTTTCATCTTCTAGCTATAATATATAAGGCTGCTATGAACATAGCATGTGTCCTTGTTATATGTTGGAGCATCTTTTGTGTATATGCCCAGGAGTGGTAGAGGTGGATCTATCTACCAGAGTGGCAGAGGTAGTACTATCTCCAACTTTCTGAGGGATCTCCAGACTGATTTCCACAGTGGTTGTACCAGCTAGCAATCCTACCAACAATGGAGGAGTATTCCTCTTTCTCCACAACCTTACCAGCATCTGCTGTCACCTGAGTTTTTGATAATAGTCATTCTGACATGTGTGAGGTGGAATCTCAGTATCGTTTTTATTTGTATTTCCCTGATGACTAAGGATGTTGAACATTTCTCTTCAGTCCCAGTCTAGTTGGTGTTTTAGAAGCTTCTTGTATGCTTATTGGCTTCACTTTCTTTAGGTTGGGACAGTTTCTTCTACAATTTTGTTCAGAATACTTTTCTTGGATTTGGAGTTTGGACTCTACCTTCTTGTATTACTATTATTCATAGATTATGTCTTTTCATGTTATCCCAGATATCCTGGATGTTCTGTGTCGAGAAATTTTTAGATTTCACATTTTCTTTGATAGAAGTATCAATTTATTTTTATTGTATCTTCTATGCCTGAGATTCTCTGTTTCATCTCCTGATTTCTGTTGGTGACTCATAAATTTACTGTTATTGTTCTCTTCCCTAGGTGGGAAAACATCTCCAGGATTTCTTCCTTTTGTGTTTTCCCTTCTATTTCCACTTTCAATGCTTTCAGAATTTTATTTATTCCCTTCACCTGTTAAATTGCATTTCCTGTATGTCTTTAAGGAATTTGTTTCCTCTTTAAGACTGCTTATCTCTTTGATTATATTTTCCTGTATTTCTTAAGGTATTTATTCATTTCCTCTTTAAAGGCCTCTATAATCCTTATAAGGCTGAGTTTAAGGTCATTTTTTTTATGTTTTGATTGTGCTAGGAAATCCAGGACTTACTGTAGTGTGGTAGTTGTGCTTTGGATGTGTCATATTGCCCTGGCTCTTGTTTATTGTGGTCTTTGTTGGCCTTTAGCCCTCTGGATGGTTTTGGTTCCTGGATATTCTTCTTGTAGTAGGTATTTGGAGAAGTTGTAAACCTCAATGTGTAGGTCTCTGATAGATATGTTTGGATTGTATGCTTCCAGACATGCAATTCTGTATGGTTTAGGAGCCTCAGGTCCAATGAAGGTGGGCAGAGAGTTGGTAAGAGAGCGGAAGTTGGTAAGAGCAGCGGAATGGCAGGCTGCTCAAGTCAGCTTCATTTGGCCCAGAGGGCTCAGAGAACAGGGACATTGGGTGGGGAAGAAGGGAATCTTGCTTGTAGAGTTCAGGAATCTGGTGGAAGTGGAGTAGAGGGAGTGGAATGAAAGGCTTAATGTAATTGAATTTTGTTGAGGTCTATAATCCATTTTGCCTTCAGTTCTCTGCAGGATGATAGATATGGACATATTTTCATTCTTCTACATGTAGACATCCAGTTAGACCAGCACCATTTGTTGAAGAGGCTTTCTTTTTTTCCATTGTAGAGTTTGAGTTTTTTTGTCTAAAATCAAGTGTCCATAGGTGTGTGGATTTACTTCTGTGTCCTGTGTGGATTGATTTCATTAATCGGTCTCTCTGTTGTTTTTTTTTTTAATTTTTAGTTTCTATATTCTATGTTTACATTCCAAAGGCTTTCCCCTTTCCCAGTTCCCCCCCCCCACCATACGTCCCATAATTCCTCTCCACTCCCCAACTATTCCCCAATCATTCCCCACACACACACACGATTTCTCTGTTCTGGGTCTACAAAACTGGATTTAAACTTTACAGGCCCAGGATCCTCTCCTTCTTCTTGGGAATCATTTGACTTGCTAATTGTGCCTTGAGTATTTAGGGCTTCTGGGCTCATTAATATCCACTTATCAGTGATTGCATTTCATGTATATTCTTTTGTGATTGTGTTAACTCAGGATGATATTTTCCAGATCTAAACATTTACCTACGAATTGCATGAATTCATTATTTTTACTTGCTGAGTAGTATTCCATTGTATAAATATACCACATTTTCTGAATCCATTCTTCCTTTGAGGGATATTTGGGCTCCTTCCAATTTCTGGCTATTATAAACAAGACTGCTATAAACATAGTGGAGCATGTGTCTTTATTGTATGCAGGGGAATCCTCTGGGTATATGCCCAGGAGCAGTATGCCAGGGTCCTCTGGAAGTGGCATGCTCAATTTTCTGAGGAACCACCAAACTGATTTCCAGAGCAGTTTTATCATTTTGCAATCCCACCAACAGTGGAGGAGTGTTCCTCTTTCTCCACATCCTCACCAGCACTTGTTGTCTCTTGAGTTTTTAATCTTAGCCATTCTGACTGGTGTGAGGTGGAATCTCAGGGTTGTTTTGATTTGCATTTCCCTGATGACTAATGATGTTGAACATCTCTTAAGGTGTTTCTCGGCCATCCGAATTTCTTCTGGTGAAAATTCTTTGTTTAGCTCTGTACCCCATTTTTTGATAGGGTTATTTGGTTCTTTGTGGTCTAACTTCTTGAGTTCTTTGTATATATTGGATATTAGCCCTCTGTTGGATGTGGGGTTGGTGAAGATCTTTTCCCACTTTGTTGGTTGGTTGCCGTTTTGTCCTTCTGACAGTGTCTTTTGCCTTATAGAAACTTTGTAATTATATGAGGTCCCATTTGTGAATTCTTGATCTTAGTGCGTAAGCTATTCGTGTTCTGTTCAGGAACTTTCCCCCAGTGCCCATGTCCTCCAGGGTCTTCTCAAGTTTCTTTTCTAATAGTTTCAGTGTGTCTGGTTTTATGTGGAGGTCCTTGATCCACTTGGATTTGATCTTAGTACAAGGAGATAAGAGTGGGTCAATTCGCATTCTTCTGCATGTTGACCTCCAGTTGAACCAGCACCATTTGTTGAACAGGCTATCCATTTCCACTGATTGTTTGTGGCTCCTTTATCAAAGATCAAGAGACCATAAGTCTGTAGGTTCATTTCTGGGTCTTCAATCCTATTCCATTGATCTACTTGCCTGTTGCTGTACCAATACCATGCAGTTTTTAACACAATTGCTCTGTAGTACAGCTTGAGGTCAGGGATATTGATTCCCCCAGAAGTCCTTTTATTGTTGAGAATAGTTTTAGCTATCCTGGGTTTTTTGTTGCTCCAGATGAATTTGAGAATTGCTCTTTCTAGATCTATGAAGAATTGCGTTGGGATTTTGATGGGGATCGCATTGAATCTGTATATTGCTTTTGGCAAGATGGCCATTTTTACTATATTGATCCTGCAAATCCAGGAGCAAGAAATATTTTTCAATCTTCTGAGGTCTTCCTCGATTTCTTTCTTCAAGGACTTGAAGTTCCTGTCATACAGATCTTTCGCTTGTTTGGTTAGAGTTATGCCAAGGTACTTTATGTTGTTTGTGGCTATTGTGAAGGGTGTTATTTGCCTAACTTCTTTCTCAGCCTGCTTGTCCTTTGAGTACAAGAAAGCTACTGATTTGCTTGAGTTAATTTTATAACCAGCCACTTTGCTGAAGTTGTTTATCAGCTGTTGAAGTTCTCTGGTGGAGTTTTTTGGGTCGCTTAAGTAAACTATAATATCGTCTGCAAATAATGATAGTTTGACTTCTTCCTTTCCAATTTCTATCCCTTTGACTTCCTTATGTTGTCTAATTGCTGTTGCTAGAACTTCAAGTACTATATTGAAAAGATATGGAGAGAGCGGGCAGCCTTGTCCAGTCCCTGATTTTAGTGGAATTGCTTCAAGTTTCTCTCCATTTATTTGATGTTGGGTACTGGTTTGCTGTAGATTGCTCTTACTATGTTTAGGTATGGGCCTTGCATTCCTGCTTTTTCCAAGACATTTAGCATGAGAAGATGCTGAATTTTGTTGAATGCTTTTTCAACATCTAATGCGATGATCGTGTGGTTTTTTTCTTTCAGTTTGTTTATGTAGTGGATTACATTGATGGATTTCTGTATATTGAACCATCTCTGCATCCCTGGGATGAAGCCTACCTGATCATGGTGAATGATCATTTTGATGTGTTCTTGGATTTGGTTGGCAAGAATTTTATTTAATATTTTTGCATCGATATTCATAAGAGAAATTGGCCTCTAGTTTTCTTTCTTTCTTTTTTTTAATTTTTATTTTCTATATTCTGTTTACATTCCAAAGGCTTTCCCCTTTCCCAGTTCCCCCCCACCATACGTCCCATAATTCCTCTCCCCCCAAACTATTCCCCAATCATTCTCCCTGCCCCCACAGTTTCTCTATAAAACTGGATCCAATTTTTACAGGCCCAGGGTCCTCTCCTTTCTTATTCTTGGGAATAATTTGACTTGCTAATTGTGCCTTGAGTATTTAGGGCTTCTGGGCTCATTAATATCGACTTATCAGTGATTGCATTTCATGTGTATGCTTTTGTGATTGGGTTAACTCACTCAGGATGATATTTTCCATGTCTAACCATTTACCTACAAATTGCATGAATTCATTATTTTTAATTGCTGAGTAGTATTCCATTGTATAAATATACCAAATTTTCTGAATCCCTTCCTCCTTTGAGGGATATTTGGGCTCCTTCCAATTTCTGGCTATTATAAACAAGGCCGCTATAAACATAGTGGAGCATGTCTCATTATTGTATGCAGGGGAATCTTCTGGGTATATGCCCAGGACTATGCCAGGGTCCTCTGGAAGTGACATGCCCAATTTTCTGAGGAACTACCAAACTGATTTCCAGAGCAGTTTTACCATTTTGCAATCCCACCAACAGTGGCGGAGTGTTCCTCTTTCTCCACATCCTTGCCAGCACTTGTTGTCTCTTGAGTTTTTAATCTTAGCCATTCTGACTGGTGTGAGGTGGAATCTCAGGGTTGTTTTGATTTGCAATTCCCTGATGACTAAAGATGTTGAGCATCTCTTAAGGTGTTTCTCGGCCATCTGAATTTCTTCTGGTGAAAATTCTTTGTTTAGCTCTGTACCCCATTTTTGATAGGGTTATTTGGTTCTTTGCAGTCTAACTTCTTGAGTTCTTTGTATATACTGGATATTAGCCCTCTGTTGGATGTGGGGTTGGTGAAGATCTTTTCCCACTTTGTTGGTTGGTTGCCATTTTGTCCTTCTGACAGTGTCCTTTGCCTTGCAGAAACTTTGTAATTTTATGAGGTCCCATTTGTCAATTCTTGATCTTAGTGCGTAAGCTATTCGTGTTCTGTTCAGGAACTTTCCCCCAGTGCCCATGTCCTCCAGGGTCTTCCCAAGTTTCTTTTCTAATAGTTTCAGTGTGTCTGGTATTATGTGGAGGTCCTTGTACCACTTGGAGTTGATCTTAGTGCAAAGAGATAAGAGTGGGTCAATTCACATTCTTCTGCATGTTGACCTCCAGTTGAACCAGCACCATTTGTTGAACAGGCTATCTTTATTCCACTGGATGTTTGTGGCTCCTTTATCAAAGATCAAGTGACCATAAGTCTGTGGGTTAATTTCTGGGTCTTCAATTCTATTCCATTGATCTACTTGCCTGTTGCTGTACCAATACCATGCAGTTTTTAACACAATTGCTCTGTAGTACTGCTTAAGGTCAGTAATATTGATTCCCCCAGAAGTCCTTTTATTGCTGAGAATAGTTTTAGCTATCCTGGGTTTTTTGTTGCTCCAGATGAATTTGAGAATTGCTCTTTCTAGATCTATGAAGAATTGAGTTGGGATTTTGATGGGGATCGCATTGAATCTGTATATTGCTTTTGGCAAGATGGCCATTTTTACTATATTGATCCTGCAAATCCAGGAGCAAGAAATATTTTTCAATCTTCTGAGGTCTTCCTCGATTTCTTTCTTCAAGGACTTGAAGTTCCTGTCATACAGATCTTTCGCTTGTTTGGTTAGAGTTATGCCAAGGTACTTTATGTTGTTTGTGGCTATTGTGAAGGGTGTTATTTCCCTAATTTCTTTCTCAGCCTGCTTGTCCTTTGAGTAAAAGAAAGCTACTGATTTGCTTGAGTTAATTTTATAACCAGCCACTTTGGTGAAGTTGTTTATCAGCTGTTGAAGTTCTCTTGTGGCGTTTTTTTGGGTCGCTTAAATAAACTATAATATCGTCTGCAAATAATGATAGTTTGACTTCTTCCTTTCTAATTTCTATCCCTTTGACTTCCTTATGTTGTCTAATTGCTCTTGCTAGAACTTCAAGTACTATATTGAAAAGATATGGAGAGAGAGGGCAGCCTTGTCTAGTCCCTAATTTTAGTGGGATTGCTTCAAGTTTCTCTTCATTTATTTTGATGTTGGCTACTGGTTTGCTGTAGATTGCTTTTACTATGTTTCGGTATGTGCCTTTAATTCCTGCTCTTTCCAAAACTTTTAGCATGAAAGGATGCTGAATTTTGTCGAATGCTTTCAGCATCTGATGAGATGACCATGTGGTTTTTTTCTTCTACTTTGTTTATGTAGTGGATTATGTTGATGGGTTTCCGTATATTGAACCATCCCTGCATCCCTGGGATGAAGCCTACTTGGTCATGGTGAATAATCGTTTTGAAGTGCTCTTAGATTCGGTTGGCAAGAATTTTATTTAGTATTTTTGCATCTATATTCATAAGAGAAATTGGCCTGTAGTTCTCTTTCTTTGTTGGATCTTTTTGTGTTTTAGGTATCAGCATAATTGTGGCTTCGAAGAATGAGTTGGGCAGTGTCCCTTCTGTCGCTATTTTGTGGAATAGTTTGAAGAGTATTGGTGTTAAGTCTTCTTTGAAGGTCTGGTAGAATTCTGCACTAAGTATGCATCTGACAGAGGTTTTTTTTTTCCCCTGAATTTCAAACCTTAATTAGTTTTTAATTTATTTATTTTTTATTTTTTTATTGGATATATTCTATATTTACAATTCATTTCCCTTTTTCTGGTTCCCCACCACCAAAGGTCCCACATGCCCTTTTCCCTCCCCCTCCTCCCTCATCCACCCCCTCCCACCTCACTGTTCTTGTACTCCCCCACAATGATGCTTTGGTCCATTCTAGCACCAGTGTCCACTCCAGTCATGCAATTTCTTAAAATATTAAGCTGTTAGCCATGAAGTGTGTGTGTGTGTGTGTGTGTGTGTGTGTGTGTGTGTGTCTTCAGCTGGAATTAATTTCAAATTTTGTAGAAAAAAAAGCTAGAGTTTTCCCTTTGCTTTTTCAAATAGAAACTCTGGGGGAAAATGTGTACTTATCTATAACCATTGTACTATTCCTACTGCCACATTACCTTCAGCTCAATTCTACACATCTCCTGCAAGTACATATAACACCTGGAAATATTTGATTCCACCACTTCTTAGATATGCCAAGGAAATTCTTTGTGTTGTTCTAGCAAAAGCAAATGTTACCTGTTTTATTCTTAACCTGGGTTTTCAAGTTAAAATATGCACGTCCTACATGTTTTCTCTGTTGCTAAACTGGCATTCCACTCTTTCCCATTTAATCATCCCTATCTGTGTAAGCAATCACTAAACAATAGGAAAGGGAACATGATAAAACTGGAATTGATATCTTAGCAACTAAGAGACCCCATTGTTATATTCTATTGGAAGACTTGCTTAGTGGTCAGTATATTTCTGTGAATGGCAGATGTTTATTTCCATCTTCACTCTTTCCCAGCTTTCAAGACCACATTTAAGTGCTTATACATGGAGCTTTCCCATTTCTGTCTGCAGCTGGAGAAGATCCTCTGCCACAGGGTGCCATACCCAGATGGCACAAGGAGATAGTTAGCCTCCCAGGAGTGTAGCCTGGGACTAGAATCTTCCATTTACTGTCTGCTCCTAGAGCTGGTCCTGGGACACAGCGCTACATACACAAATACTGCCAGGAGAGATCTGGTCTCCCCTGGGAGTACCTACATAGCTGCGAGCCAAAAAAAAAGACACATTGAAAATAAGAGAAGTTATGGACCAAAGGGATTTAACAAATATCTATAGAACATTTCATCCTAAATCAAAAGAATATACCTTCTTCTCAGTACCTCATGGTACCTTCTCCAAAACTGACCAAATAATCAGTCAAAAAAGAAAAAAAAAAACAGACCTCAGCAGATAAAAGAAGATTTAAATAATCTCATGCCTCCTATCAGAACACTATGGATTAAGGCTCATCTTCAATGGCAACAAAAACAACAGAAATTATACCTAAACATGGAAGCTGAACAACACCCTACTCGATGATAACTTAGTCAAGGAAGAAATACAGAAATTAAAGACTTTTTAGAATTTAATGAAAATGAAGCCACAACATACCCACACCTATGGAACACAATGAAATCAGTCATAAGAGGAAAACTCATATCTCTGAGTGTCTGCAAAAAGAAACTGAAGAGAACATAGAGCTTGACAGCACATCTGAAAGCTCTAGAACAAAAAGAAGCAAATACAATCAAGAGGAGTAGATGGCAGAAATAATAAAACTCAAGGCTGAAATCAAGTTAAAAAAACTATACAAAGAATCAACAAATCTAAGCTTTGGTTCTTTGAAAAAATCAAAAAGGTAGATAAACCCTTAGCCATTCTAAGAAGGGGGCACAGAGACAGTATCCAAATTAACAAAATCAGAAATGAAAATGGAGACATAACAACAGAATTTGAGGAAATCAAAAAAAAATCATTGGATCCTACTACAAAAGCCTTTATTCAACAAAACTGGAGAATCTGGATGAAATGAACAATTTCCCAGATAGATAACAGAACCAAAGTTAAATCAGGATCAGATAAATTATCTAAATGGTCCCATAACCCCTAATGAAATAGAAGCAGTCATCAATAGTCTCCCAACCAAGAAAAGCCCAAGACTAGATGGGTTTAGTCATGAGTTCTATCAGACATTCAAAGAAGACCTAATGCCAATACTCTCCAAACTATTCCACAAAATAGAAACCAAACAAACACTACCCAATCATTCTATGAAGCCACAATTACTCTGATACCTAATCCAGACAAAGACCCTACAAAGAAGAACTTCAGACCAATTTTCCTGATGTATACCAATGCAAAAATATTCAATAAAATACTTGCAAGTGGAATCCAAGAACACATCAAAATGATGATCCATCATGATCAAGTAGGCTTTATCTCAGGGATACAGGGATTGTTCATTATAAGGAAATCCATTAATGTAATCCACTATATAAACAAACTCAAAGAATAAAAACATATGACCATTTCATTAAAAGCTGAGAAAGCATTTGACAAAATTTAACACTCGTGATAAAAGTCTCAGAAAAACAGGAATTTAAGTCCCATACCTAAACATAGCAAAAGCAATATACAGCAAACCAGTAGCCAATGTTAAACTAAATGGAGAGAAATGAATCAATTCCACTAAAATCAGGGACTAGACAAGGCTGCCCAGTCTCTCCTTATCTATTCAATATAGTATTTGAAGTCTTAGCCAGAGCAATTACACAACAAAAAGAGGTCAAAGGGATACAAATGGGAAAGGAAGAAGTCAAAATATCACTATGTGCATATGATATGTTTGTATATTTAAGTGACCCCAAAAATTCCACTGGAGAACTTCTAAACCTGATAAACAACTTCAGCAAAGTGGCTGAATACAAAATTAACTCAAACAAATCAGTGGCCTTCCTGTACTCAAAGGATAAAAAGACTAGTAGTCACCAGTAATATAAAATAACTTGGTGTGATTCTAACTAAACAAGTGAAACATCTCTATGACAAGAACTTCAAGTCTCTGAAGAAAGAAATGGAAAACGATCTCAGAAAATGGAAAGATCTCCCATACTCATGAACTGACAGAATTAATACAGTAAAAGTGGCCATCTTGCCAATAGCATTCTACAGATTCAATGCAATCCCCATCAAACTTCCAACTAATTTCTTCATAGAGTTAGAAAGAGCAATTATCAAATTCATGTGGAATAATAAAAACCAAAAGGTAGCAAAAAGTATTGTCAACAATAAAAGAACTTCTGGGGGAATCAGTATCCCAGACCTCAAGCTGCAGTACAGAGCAATAGGGATAAAAACTGCATGATATTGGTACAGTGACAAGCAGTTAGGTCAATGTAATAGAATTGAAGACCCAGAAATGAACTCACATACCTATGGTCACTTGGTATTTGACAAAGGAGCTAAAACCATCCAATGGAAAATAGACAGCATGTTCAACAAATGGTGCTGTTTCAACTGGCAGTTGGTATGTAGAAGGATACAAATTGATCCATTCTTATGTCCTTCGACAAACTTCAAGTCCAAGTGGATCAATGGCCTCTACATATAAGCAGATATGCTGAAACTCTAAGAAAAGAAAGTAGGGAAGAGCCTTGAGCACATGGGCACATGGGAACTTTTTCTGAACAGAACATCAATAGCTTATGCTCTAAGATCAAGAATTGACAAATGGGACCTCATAAAATTACAAAGCTTCTGTAGAGCAAAGGACACTGTCAGTAAGACAGAATGGCAACCAACAAATTTGGAAAAGATCTTTACCAACCCTACATCTGATAGAGGGCTAATATGTACAAAGAACTCAAGAAGTCAGACCCCAGAAAACAAAACAAAACAAAAAACCCTATTAAAAATGGAGTGCAGAGCTAAACAAAGAATTCTCAACTGAGGATTACCAGGTGGCTGAGAAACACCTAAAGAAAAGTTCAACATCCTTAGTCATCAAGGAAATGCAAATCAAAACATATTTGAGATTCCACCTCACACCAGTCAGAATAACTAAGATCAAAAACTCAGGGGACAGCAGGTGCTGGAGGGCATGTGGAGAGAGTGATAAACTCCTCCACAGCTGGTGCAATTGCAAGTTGGTACAACCACCCTGGAAATCAGTTTGGTGTTTCCTCAGAAAATTGGGTATAGCACTACTGGAGGACCCTGCTATATCACTCCTGTGCATATACCCAAAACATGTTCCAACATGTAATAAGGGCACATGCTCCACTATGTTCATAGCAGCTTTATTTACAATAGCCAGAAACTGGAAAGAACCCAAATGTCCCTCAATGGATGAATGGGTACAGAAAATGTGGTATATTTATACAATGGAATACTACTCAGCTGTTAAAAACAATGAATTCATAAAATTCTTAGGCAAATGGATGGAACTAGAATACATCATCCTGAGTAAGGTAACCCAATCACAAAAGAATACATGTGGAATGCATTCACTGATAAGTGGATGATAGCTGGGAAGCTTGGAATACCCAAGATACAATTCACAGACCAAATGAAGCTCAAAAAGGAGGAAAACCAAAGTATCGATACTCTGGTGCTTTTTACAAGGGGTAGCAAAATACCCACAAGAAGAGATACAGATAAAAAGTGTGGATCAGAGCCTGAAGGAAAGACCCTCCAGAGACTGCCTCAACTGGGGATCCATCCTATATACAGTTACCAAATCCAGACACTACTTTGGATGCCAACAAGTGCTTACTGACAGGAGCCTGACATAGCTGTCTCCTGAGAGGCTCTGCCAGTGCATGACAAATACAGAGAGGTTGCTCTCAGCCAACCATTGAACTGAACACAGGGTCCCCAATGGAGGAGCTAGAGAAGAGAAAGTACCTAGGGAACTGAAGGGATTTGCAGCCCCATAGGAAAAACAAAAATATGAACAACCCAGTACTCCCAGAGCTCCCAGGGACTAAACCACCAACTAGAGTACAATTGGAGGGACCCATGACTCCAGCTGCATATGTAGCAGAACCTTGTTGAACATCAAATGGAGGACGTTGGTCCTGAGAAGGATTCATGCCCCAGTATAGGGGAATGTCAGGGCAGGGAACTGGGAGTGTGTGGATTGGTGAGCAGATCTTCACCAACTCCACATCCGACAGAGGGCTAATATCCAATATATACAAAGAATTTAAGTAATTAGACCCCAAAGAACCAAAAGAACCCTATTAAAAATGGGGTACAGAGCTAAACAAGGAATTTTCACCAGAAGAAATTCGGATGGCTGAGAAGCATCTTAAGAGATGTTCAACATCATTAGTCATCAGGGAAATGCAAATCAAAACAATCCTGAGATTCCACCTCACACCAGTCAGAATGGCTAAGTTTAAAACTCAAGAGACAACAAGTGCTGGTGAGGATGTGGAGAAAGAGGAACACTCCTCCACTGTTGGTGGGATGGCAAGATGGTATAACCACTCTGGAAACCAGTCTGGCAGTTCCTCAGAAAATTGGGCATGACACTTCCAAAGGACCCTGTCATACCACTCCTGGGCATATAGTCAGAGGATTCCCCTGCATGCAATAAATACACATGCTCCACTATGTTCATAGCAGCCTTATTAATAATAGCCAGAAGCTGGAAGGAGCCCAGATGTCCCTCAAAGGAGGAATGAATACAGAAAATGTGGTATATTTATACAGTGGAATACTACTCAGCAATTAAAAATAATGAATTCATGCAATTTTTAGGCAAATGGTTGAATCTGGAAAATATCATCCTAAGTGAGTTAACGAATCACAAAAGAATGCACATGAAATGCAATCACTGATAAGTGGATATTAATGAGCACAGAAGCTCTGAATACTCAAGGCACAATTAGCAAATCAAAAGATTCCCAAGAAAAAGGAATGAGAGGACACTGATCCAGAAAAGACTGGTTCCAGTTTTTCAGTAGAGTACCAGAACAGAGAAAGGGTTGGGGGTGATTGGGGAATGCACGTGGGCAGGGTAGGAGGACTTATGGGACACATGGTGAGGGGGGAACTGAGAAAGGGAAAAGCCTTTGGAATGTAAACAAAGAATATAGAAAATAAAATTAAAAAAATACATATGAGTGATGATTACTTGCTCTACTGGAGTCCTACAGACTGATAGAAGCCCAGATAGGTTATTCACCCCCAAAAGTCTCCACTCTATATCTCAGTGTCTCCTACATTATCTCCACTTCTGTTTCTTTTTACTTGCTGTGTCCCTGTCTCAAACAGGAGCATAGACTCCCTGCAGTACTAGAGAACTCACAGACTCAGAGAATTCCAATTGGGCTGCCTATCCCAAGCTTCCCCACTCTCAGCCTCTGCTCATTCTATTCCCAGTCCTCCACCTTCCTAGTCTCCTTGCCTCAGTACCCACAACTAGGCAAAGTTGTCCTGCTACTTCACTCACCAGGCTGGAGCAGAGACTCCCAGCTTTACTAGAGACCTCAGAGACTGGGAAGAAACCCAGGTAGGCTGCCTTCTCTCAGAATGTTCCCACTATCTCACTTTAGTAAAGCTCAAAGCACACATTGCACCTCACACAATAAGAATGGGAGACATTGACACCCCTCTTTCATTAATGCCCAAACCATATAAACAGAAAATAAAATGAGACACATTGAAAATAAGAGAAGTTATGGACAAAATGGTTATGTTATGGATAAAAACAGATATCTATTGAACATTTTATCCTAAAATAAAAGAATATAACCTCCTGCTCAGCACCTCATGGTACTTTCTCCAAAACTGAGTATATAATTTGTCTCAAAACAGCCCTCAACAGGTACAAGAAGATTGAAATAATCCCATGCATCCTATCAGATCACCACAGACTAAGGCTAGTCTTTAATAAAAACAAAAATAACAGAAAACCCACATACACCTGGAAGTTGAACAAATGCCCTACTTAATGATAACTTGGACAAGGAAGAAAGAAATTGAAAACTTTTTAGAATTTAATGAAAATGAATGTACAACATACACAAACATATGGGACACAATGAAAACAGTGCTAAGAGGAAAACTGCTGACCATATATCCAAAAGATATTCCAAGATATAACAAGGACACATGCTCTAATGTTTTTCTAGCATCCTTATTTATAATACCCAGAAACTGGAAACAATCTAGATGTCTTTCAATAGAAAAAAATGGATATAGAAAATGTGGTACATATACATAATAGAGTACTATGCAGTGATTAAAACAATGATTTTAAGAAATTCACAGGCAAATGGATGGAACCAGAAAATATGCTGAATGAGGTAACCCAAACACAAAATAACACATATGGTATACCCACTAATAAGTGGATATTATCCCAAAATCTCACAATGCCCATAATATGGAACTTAGAAGGAAGACCAGGATGTAGATGCTTCAGTTCTGCTTTGAGGGGGAACAGGATGCTCAAGGGATGTTGAGTGAGGAGGGTACCTGGGAGGGAGAGAGGAAGGAAAAGGAAAAAACGGGGGCAGTGGCAGGTACTGGAGGGAACAGGAGAGGTGAACAGAGGGTCAGGAAATCAATAAAATTATGTGGCAGTAGGGGATGAGGAACTGTGGATAGCCACTGAAGGGTTCCAAATACCAAGGAAGCTAAAGTCTCCTGTGACCCAGTGGGGATGACATGAGCCAAAATGTGAAGCTAAGGGGAGATAGAACCTGTAGAGACTACCTCCAGTAGATAGGCACTGCCCCGGTTGAGGGATGCAGCTACCCACCCATCTCAAAATTATTAAACCAGAAATGTTCCTCTCCAAAGAAGAGACAGGGACAATAATGGAATAGAGACTAAAGCCAAAGGCCATCCAGAATGATGCCAAGAAGCATTTGCTGACAAGAGCCTGGTATAGCTGTTCCCTGAGATGTTCTATCAGCACCTGACCAATAAAGATGCAGATACAGCCATGCATCAGACAGCTTGGAGACCCTGGTGGGGGAGGTAGCAGAAAGCTTGGAAGAGTGGAGGGAGATTGCAACCCCATAGGAAGAACATCAGACTGGCCAGACAACCCACTGCTCCCAGGGTCTAGAACTCTGACCAAGGAGTGTACAGGGAGGGATCCATAGCTCCAGATACATATGTAGCAGAGGATGGCCTTGTCTGACATCAACAGGAGGGGAGACCCTTGATCCTGTAGAGGTTTGATGGCCCAGTGTAGAGGGATGCTGGAGTGGTAGGGCAGGAGAAGGTAGTAGGTAGAGGAGCACCCTCATAGAGGCAAAGGGGAGGGAAGACAGGTCAAATGTGGGATGGGGGGTTGTGGAAGAGTAACCTGGAAGTGAGATCTCATTTGAGATGGAAACAAATGAAATGTTTTTTTAAAAAAAAATAGTAAAAATAACTAATAAAAAATAATGGGATATTGCCATGATAGACCTGTCCACATTGCTTTTAGTGGAATTTAGAACACTGTGGAACTTTGAAAAAATAAATTGGATGCTGTAAACTAATCTTTTTTTTTTAATTTTTATTATTTTTATTATATATGTTCTTTATTTACATTTCAAATAATTTCTACTTTCCTAGCTCCAGCACTCTGAAAATCCCATAAGCCATCTCCCCTCCCAGTGTTTCCAATCAACCTTCTCCTGCTTCCCTATACTGGTATTCCCCTACACTGTTGCATCAAGTCTATCCAGGACCAAGTGTCTCACCTCCCTTTGATGTCCAACAAGACCATCCTCTGCTGCCTGTGTTTCTAGAACCATGGGTAACACCATGTTTACTATCTGGTTGATGTTTTTGTCCCTGTGAGCTCTGGAAGTCCTGGGTGGCTCATATCATTGTTCCTCCTATGGCACTGCAAACCTCTCCAGCTCTTTGTGTCTTTTCTCTAGCTCCCCCATTGGGGACCCTGTGCTCAGTTCAGTGGCTGGCTGAGAGTATCCCCTCTGTATTTGTCATTCACTAGCAGAGCCTCCCAGGTGACAGCTATATCTGGATTCAGTCAGCAAGTACTTGTGGGCATAGATAATAGTGCCTGAGTTTTGTAACTGTATATGGGATGGATCACTAGGTGGAGTAGTCTCTGTGTTGCTGCCTAGAGCTAAGTCAAACTGGGTCCCTAGAAGAGAAGCTGAGTTTAGATGGGAGATGGCAAAGAAGAATGAAAAGCCAAGACAGGGACCAATGTTTAATCCGTGTCTTACAATATAAGGCTTTTTGTGGTGAGTCCCTTTCCACAGGTGAGTGTTGGCTCCAATGTTCCACACTGCTAGGGGAGGTAGCCTGCTTGATTCAGGAAACTGTAGGTCTGACAGATCAAAGGACTTCAGTGCTCCTCCCCAGGCTAGCTCAGATGCTGGCTAGTGGCTCACAGGTAATAAACCTGAGGCTGCATTGTTCTATGGAGAACAAAGACCAGAAATTCAAGGGCTAGAGCAGAGGTTCAACCCCCCCACACACACTCAAAGGCTGTGGGGAGGACACATCTCTGGATGGTCTTTCCCTTAGACTCTGCTCCATATTTTGTCTCTGTAATTCCTTCTGTGGGTATTTTTTCCACTTTCTAAGAAGGAACAGAGTATCCATACTTTGTTTTTCCTTCTTTGTCATTTGATATGTGAATTGTGTCTTGGGTATTCCAAGCTTCTGGGATAGTATCCACTTATCAGTGAGTGTATATGATGTGTGTTCTTTTATGATTGGGTTACCTCACTTAGGATGATATTTTCCAGTTCCATCCAATTGTCTAAGAATTTCATGAATTCATTGTTTTTAATAGCTGAGTAGTATTCCATTATGTAAATATACCACATTTTCTATATCAATTCCTCTGTTCAGGGACATTTGGGTTCTTTCCAGCTTCTGGCTATTATAAATAGGGCTGCTATGAACATAATGGTGCACATGCCTTTATTACATGCTGGAGAATCCTCTAGGTATATACTCTGAGGAGGTATAACAGGGTCCTCTGGTAGTATTATGCCCAGTTTTCTGAGGAACTTCCAAACTGATTTCCAGAGTGGTTGTACTAGCTTGCAATCTCACTAGCAGTGGAGGAGTGTTCCTCTTTCTCCGCAACCTTGCCAGCACCTGCTGTCACCTGAGTTTTAGATCTTAGCCTTTCTGATTGGTATGAGGTGAAATCTCAAGGTTGTTTTGATTGCTGCAAACTAATCTGAAGGAGACATTCTAGTAGGATCTTAGAACACAGTAGCCTCAATTCCTGTGAAGATAGTAGAGATCAGGTACAAGAGACGTCAGAGGGAATAATATTGATAAATGGGATAGAAAACATTCATGACATGTTATGGCAAAACTGTGGCTGCCTTCTACAACTGTCTTAGAGCTTGCCTGGCAATAAATTTAAAAGCAACAGAATGATTTCTTTTGCAGAGGATATTTCAAGACAGCTTAAAATTGACTCTGCTGTGTAGGAACTCAAAATTAGTCTTAGGCAAATTTACAATGAAAAATGCATGGGTCAGACAGATAAACAATTGGTACAGTTGGGAAAGGAAAGGACACTGGAAAACAATGTTATGGTTAAGCTTTGTGTTCGAAGGTATGCTGGAACTGTTAAGGGAATTGTTGTCATTAAATGGCAGCCTGATTTGCACTGGAATAAAGAGAAGTGTTCCCTTAGAGCAACATTCCACCCAGATTCTCTTCTAACCTGTGAGATAAAAAACAGAAGGGCATTCATTCTCAACAACAAATAGAAACCTCCATGAATGTGGCTCAAGAGGGACATAATCTATACCAAACTGGCAGACAAACTTGGCACTGTCATCTACAAGGTAAGGATGTAGGAATAAAGGGGCCATGGAACACTCTTCTGTAGTTTGATTGGGACATTGAAGCCAGGCATCATATTTCAGAGGAGTCCCTGTGAAGAGTCCCTGAGAGGCCATTGTGTGAAGCTGCAAATGTGAAGCCTGGGTTGTGTTGGGAGCCCCTATGTTGTTGAAAATGTCAAGGCCTTACAATATCTGCAGATTAAAGATACAAAGCCAAAGAGATAGGTGTATGATGCAGGCAGCAAGGCTGGGTAGGAAGAACCATTTAATCTCCTTGATGCCCAATAGAGCTACAGTATCTGGAGTTCTCTACTGATTTTCAGTCTTGTTTTGATCCAGTGTTTCCTCACTATGCCCTCATTCCTCCCAGAGCTGAACAGAGAATTTTCACCTGAGAAATATCAAATGGCTGAGAAGCACCTAAAGAAATGTTCAACATCCTTACTCATCAGGGAAATGCAAATCAAAACAACCCTGAGATTTTGCCTCATACCAGTCAGATTGTCTAAGATCAAAAACTCAGGAGAAAGTGGGTGCTGGCAAAGATGTGGAGAAAGAGGAATACCTCTCCACTGCTGGTGGCATTGCAAGCTGGTTCAACCACACTGGAAACCAGTCTGGTGGTTATTCAGAAAACTGGGTATGATACTACCAGAGGACCCTGTTATACCACTCCTAGGCATATATCCAGAGGATTCTCCAGCATGTAATAAGGGCACATACACCATTATGTTCATAGCAGCCCTATTTATAATAGCCAGAAGCTGGAAAGAACACAAATGCTACTCAACAGAGTAATGGATACAGAACATGTGGAATATTTACACAATGGAATACTACTCAGCTATTAAAAACTGTCCCCGACCTGCAGGTCCAGTTATTCCAGGGTCCCCGGAGAGGTGTTACCTAAGGGTCATGGGGGGGGGAGAGAAAGAACGAGACTCTGCGTTCAACAGGCTTTAGTCAGAGTCCATCTAAGATTTGGAAAGCAATGGCTTATAAGCAGTAAGACAGGGAAGGGAGACAAAGGCAGTAAATCTTGAAACATCCAAATGAGATGTCTTGGGATGAGCGATAAGGACACTTTGAAGGCCAGTTTGTCAATTAACTGGTCCCTGTAAGGAGGTCTGTTATCTAAAGAATCAGCCAGTTTATTGCTTCAGCCAGTTCCTGGTACAGCAGATGAAGGAAGGTGAAATAGGAGCACTTGTAAGATGCTTGCACTCCAGCTTCCTAATTGAGGCATTCAGGCAGTGAGAACGGAGGTGACTGGTGAGACTCATCTTAGGAGATGAAGACAGGATGGTGCCAGACCAGATGGCTCAGGGCTTGGTGTAGATTATCCAGGAATGCCCCTTATCAGTTGTGGCTGGTCAGCTCCTGGAGTCTTCTGTGCCATCAATATGTGGGAAAGGCTTTTGTTTAACAATCTCACAACCCTGCAACAGCCATCTCAGGGCTGAGTGTTTGTGGCCATGTAGCTTAGAATGGCTCCTTACAAAAAACAATGAATTCATGAAATTCTTAGACAAATGAATTAAACTGGAAAATATCATCTTAAGTGAGGTAACCCAATCATAAAAGAACACACATGGTCTGCACTCACTGATAAGAGGATACTAGCCCAGAAGCTTGGAATACCCAAGACACAATTCACATATCAAATGAAGCCAAAGAAGAAGGAAAAACAAAGTATGGATACTCTGGTCCTTCTTAGAAGGGAGAGCAAAATTTCCACAGAAAGAGATACAAGGACAAAGTGTGGAGCAGAGACTGAGGGAAAGACTGTCCAGAGATTAACCCACCCAGTGATCCATCCCATATACAGTTACAAAACTCAGACACTATTATCTATGCCCACAAGTACTTGCTGACTAGATCCAGATATAGCTGTAACCTGGGAGGATCTACTAGTGAATGACAAATACAGAGGGGGACACTCTCAGCCAACCATTAAACTGAGCACTGGGTCCCCAATGGGAGAGCTAGAGAAAGGACCCAAGGAGCTGAAAGGGTTTGCAGTACCATAGAAGGAACAATGATATGAGCCACCCAGTACTTCCAGAGCTCACAGGGACAAAAACATTAACCAGATAGTACACATGGTGTTACACATAGTTCTAGACCTTAGCCAGCAGAGGATGGCTTTGTTGGACATCTAAGAAAGGAGAGAAGCCTGGTCCTGGAGAGACTTTATGCATCTGTGTAGGGGAATACCAGGAAAGGGAAGCAGGAGGGGGTTGATTGGGGAACAAGGGGAGGAGAGATGGCTTATGGGACTTTTGTGGGGAACCAGGAAAGAGGAAATCATTTTTTAATGTAAATAAAGAATATATCTAATAAAAAACAAAATAAAATAGTAATGTATATTCCATGGGTGGTATGTTGAAAGTAATTTGCTTTTTGATTTTACAAATCAAAGAGAGAAAAAATATAGAGCTTGCCTTAGGTCTCAGAAGACACTTTGTATGTTGTTGTTTTTTTCTATATTCTTTGTTTACATTCCAACGGTTTCTTTTGTTGTTGTTGCTGCTTTTTTATGTCAAGTCTTTATGACAAACATAATCTTTCCATTATCTCTTTTTTCTGTTTTATTAGGTATTTTATTTATTTACATTTCAAGTGTTATCCCCTTTCCTGGTTTTCCCTCCAAAAACACCCTGTTCTATCCCCCACTTTGGACTTTTAAGCAACACTGAGACTGATAAAGATGAATGGGAATTTTAAAAGTTGAACTAAGTGCATTTTGCATTATGATATGGCCAGAAGACTACTATGGGATCCAAAGAGTAAAATGTAGTGGTTTGAATGTTGACTGCCCCCCATAGTCTCAAGCATTTAAATGCTTGGTAATATACAAATAACAAACATATTTCACAAGTAATTTTTCATGCATGGTACTGTAAATTCCAAAAGAGCTCATGGGACTTAAAGGGGAATGTGCTATTGATATTTTTCTAAATAGTTGTGTTGCAAAAACTGCCTTCAAATATTTATGTTTATACAAGTAGATTTATGCTACTCTCACCCTTGAACAGAGAAGCTTTCTTCAGTATAGTGGTTAATGCAGAGGTTTCTAATAAGCTAAATTACTGAGAATGACTCTGAGAACTCAGCTATAAATGAGCCATCAACATGAACCTCTCCTCACCCTAGACTCAGGGAATATCACTGAAGAGAAGTCAGAAATAAGAGCCAAAGGAGAATGGAGAAAGCTATGAAATTATGTCTTCTAGATGTCTCATGGCCATTGCACATGTGAATGCACAGAAGCTATGTTTACTTTAGCTGCATAAGACTCATGCAAGATTGATCCAGTTAGGATCCCAGAATAGATAGGGGAGGTGATCCAGAGGTCCCAACTAGTCATAGTAGGTATAAGCAGGTGATAGATAATGAGGAAGGGTCGAGTTTCTTTGCAAGTCTTGCCACTGATAAGTTCCCCAGGACACAGTGGATGGTCCCACACACTTAACATATGGGCAGTAAGTACTACTGGGACTCTATGAGAGAGATATGTTACCTTCCTTGCTGGAAGAGGTAGAAGTAGGCAGTGGGGGAACTTGTATGGTCAAAATACATTACAACATGTATAAAATGTTCAAAGAATAAATTCAAAATATTATTTAATAAAATAGAAATAGCCCAGTGTTATTCATTAATAAAGAAGAAAATCATGTAACATGTAGGACATGTAGAGAATTGAAGAGTATTGTGTTATATGACCTAGACTCCCAAAGCCAAGCCTCACAAATATTCCCTCATATGGACTTTTGAAAAAGAGAAGGCATGAAAGCCAAAAGAGGACTTTTAGCAATGTGGTAAGAAAATAGAATAGAATGTAAGAGAGGAGGTCAGTCAGTATCCTCAAGCCACATTACATACATTGCAAAAGTAACATAAAACACGTCACTTTGAAACAGACATTGTAGTAGATGTCTTTAATACTAGCACTCAAGAGACAGAGGCAGGCAGATCCTTATGAACTAAAGACTAGCCTATTCTATATCAACTACATAATCTACATGATCTGTATGAGTTAAAGACCCAGTCTTGTCTATGTAGCTGTGTTCAAGGCCATGTGGTGAGATCCTGTTACGAAAACAAATGAACAAAAACAATCAACATTTCAAATAACTAATAAACACTAATTTTAAAAAAGAAACAGTCAATATACTATCTTAAATATTAAAGAAGATATAACTGACAAGGGACCAATGGAATTCAGCACTGTTAATAATGCTTTCTATCATTTTTGCCTAGTGATTTTTAAATGAATATTATAATGATATTAATTCAAATGGCATATATGAATATATATGCACAATACAAAAAATATATGCACATATGTTTTAATGGTGAATGTTATGTGTATATTATTTTTATTAGATGTTATCTCAGTTTTTATAAGAATGAGTTAAAATTTCAGTGACAAAAAAGTGACTAGGATTTCAGAAGATTCCAAGTGATACACCAACCACTCAAAGGACTCAACTTTACACCCAATAGACTGGGAAGCACATCCACTAAAATTACTTGAGTATCAGCAGAAGAGTAACTGAGTTATCTCTACTTGAATCTCTTTCTTTATAATAATCCTTAGATATGAAAATATCTGTCAGGTTATGCCATGGACCGACTCAGTCGGAACACACACTCCCGTGGGGAATCAGGCTCTTTGGTATGCAGGAAGGTACAGGTCCGGCGAATGACAGACAGACACACACAAGATCTGAATGCGTCTGAATGCACTTTACTGTTCTGAGGCAGGAACATTTATACACCCTAAGTTGGTATTACAGTGAAATGTTTACAAAGAATGGTTACCATGAGTAACTGGCACAAGGAAATACAAATGAATCAGGCATGAACGTCAGATATTACACCCAAGGTTATCGTGTCCCTCTGCAGTCAATAATAAATTAGTAATTCAAGAGTCAGAGACTACACTATGTTTTGTTTATCTTTTTGTGAGACTTTCTCAGGCTTATTTTGAAACTTTACTTAACTGAAGGTTTCCATGTCAGAGTGCCAAAGACCAGCTAACCATACAGATAATATAAATTGTTGGGAGGTTAATTCTTTAATGTATCTAGGTAATAACTGTACAGCTAATTAAAAGCAAAGCAATGGATCTCCAGAGGATAAATCATGGCCAGTACTGTAGTTCAAAGAATAAACTCTGAGTGAACTGTCACGCCTGGATGCTCGCACCTCCGGCTGGCAGGGACATCTCGTAAGTAAAAGAACAGGTCAGATAAAGGGTTACACAGCTTGCCATGAGAAATTTCAGCTCAGCTCTATCTGCAGCCAAGGAGGCCCACAGCGGCATTCATCTTGGACAGCCCTGCCAAACAAGGCTTTCCCCAGTAAATATCACACAGCCTTCGCCTGGATTGCAGCTTGGCTGCGTGAAATTACGGTATCCAAGAAATGCGCAGTGATAAGGTTAATTGGCTACCATTGGTGAAGCTAAATACCTTTATCTGAGCAGAGGAGGTTTTCCAAGAACAAAAACACAGGTCCGTCATTTCAGATGAAAATAGAGGACAATATGTTTATAGAACTAAGTGTGGAGCTCATTTCATTTTAGAACACAATGTAGTTGAATTAAATTTTCTAGTTTAACTTTTTCAGATTTTCATACATGTGTTGTATTTACATCATTTCTACACCTTCCCTCTTCCTCCCTTCTACTCCTCCCTGTAACACCTTTTCCACTCAAATGCATAACCTCATCTTTAATATGTGTGCATGTGCATGTATGTGTGTGTATATATATTACATATATGTATATATATGAGATGGATAGATAGATAGTTAAAGAGATAGATAGATAGATAGATAGATAGATAGATAGATAGATAGATAGATAGCAAATATAAGTATAGATATAAATAGATATATTGTGTGGTGAGTTTATGTGTGTGTGTCTTGATGGATAAATGGATGGACGCATGAATGGATGGATGGATGGATGGATGGATGGATGGATGGATGGATGACTGATTGTTTGGTAATCCTCATATGTGCATGTGTTTAGGGCTGATCATTTGAAATTGGATAAGCTATTGGGGGATGCTCCCAGAAGAAGATTGATAATTCTTCTCCCAGAAGATATTAAGTACCTGTAGCTCTTAGCTACCTTAAGTTACACCTTAAGCTGCAGAACTGTTTAAGCTCTGTCCATATTGCCTACATTTCTGAATGTCCTGCAAATCCATTCTTCAGCCCACAGCCTTGGGTACCCAACCCCTATAGAGAACAGACTGATTACACATAATTACAACACCGTATAAAAGGCCATTCTTTTTTTTTTTATTTTTTGAGACAGGGTTTCTCTGTGTAGCCCTGGCTGTCCTGGAACTCACTTTGTAGACCAGGCTGGCCTCGAACTCAGAGACCCACCTGCCTCTGCCTCCCAAGTGCTGGGATTACAGGCATGCGCCACCACCACCCAGCTTAAAAGGCCATTCTAAACTCTAACTTCTCACTCCTATATTTCACATAAACTTGATGTTCGTAAACAAAGATGTTTCCAAAGTTCTGTTCACCACATTGAACCTTGCCTTTTTAGACCACATAATATCAATAAACAATTGAGTTTGGAAGGAAAAAAAGTTACTGCATAGTTGATATCAATCTAAGAATATATTGCAAAAAATAAACAATGAAGAACAAATTACAAAATGATGAGCAAATGATATGGAAAGAAGGAAAAGTTGACATGTATGTGAAATTTGAATGAACGAAGAAACTGTGGTGTTGACTGCATAGTAGGCAGACAAGAGGTAATAATGATGCAGTGTGTAGTGCAAAAATAGTACAGGAAAGAACTCTGAGTGTTTATACCACAAAATAGCAAAAATATTTAGGAGATAGTCCCACTCATTTGTGCATTATACAACACATATATGCATAGAAACATCTCTTATCAGAGATTTTAACTTCATTTATCAAGTAAAATGAAAAGTGTATTATAAACAAGATGTTAGAAAATTCCATGGACAGATGGAGCACTCAAGTTGGTGACCTCAATGTGTATATAAGATGCCAGAAGTGTTATTAATAACAGGCTGATGAGCCCCACCCTGCAGTGAATATAACAAGTTCATTGGTGTTGTGTCTGATATACAGTATTTAATTATGTTTATTATGAGCAGAAAATTTAAAACACTGCTAAATTAAACATTAAGAATAAGATTAAGCTATGCTTAGTGGTTGGTTCATGCCACTAATTTCAGCACTCGGGAGGCAGAGGCAGGCAGGTAGGGTCAAGGAAACACTGGTCTGTATAGCAAATTCTAGAACATCTAGAGCTACATAGAGACATTGACTCTCAAAAACTTTTAAAAACATAAAAAAACCTATGCAAAGAATCTTCTTGTACTGAAAAAGAGAATTAAAGTTTTTCTCCAAAAGCTACAAGCTATGCAATTGAAAACACAAGGCTGGCACTAAATTTTAAACGCTTTGTGGAAAGTGCAAAGGGATATATAGAGACAACTTTTATGTATCAAGGTTGGAAGAACTCTTTCCCAAGATTATCAAGATCAAGAAAGTTAAACAGGGGTAAGAGTAACATCCAATATATTAGCAAGAAGGTCGGGTTAAAATGTTCTAAAATTGTCCATTCAGAGAAAAACATATCATATGTGCCAATCAAGGAGGAGCCCTAGGCAGTTAATGGAAGAGAGGAGGTACTGCATTTTGTTCTGCTGAGAATATTTCTCAGTGCTTCTTTCATATCTCGATTCCTCAGACTATAGATAAAGGGATTCAGCATGGGTGTAACCAAGCTATACATCACAGCCACAATGACATCCTTGTCATTAGTGTTATTATATGAGGGGACAAGATAAAGGCCAATAATAGCTCCATAGTACAAAGAAACTACACAGAGGTGAGAGCCACACGTGGACAGGGCTTTGCAGATGCCCTTGATAGAGGGAGTTTTCATGATGGTGAATCCAATACGGCCATAAGAGACAAGAATGCATATGAATGGCAGGGTAATGACCACAGTGCCTACAAGAAGGATGGCCAGTTCATTGATGGTGGTGTCTGAGCTGGATAGTTTCAGCAAGGCAGAGAGGTCACAGAAGTAGTGAGGGATAATGTTATCTCTAAAGTGAGATAGATGAGCCAATAGAAGGGAATGTACAAGGCCAGAGGCATTAGATAAGACCCAGTACACAACTACTAGTAGTACACAGAGGTTTTGATTCATGATCATAGTGTAGTGCAGAGGGTGGCAGATGGCCACATACCTGTCATAAGCCATGGAGGTCAGAAGAAAGCTATCGATACTCCCAAAAAATAGGAAAAAATAAACCTGGGAAACACACCCAGCATATGAGATGGACTGACTATGTGTCAGCATATTCATGAGCATCTTTGGAGCTGTGACTGATGAGAAAGAGATGTCTGTGAAGGCCAAGTGGCTGAGGAAGAAGTACATGGGAGTGTGGAGGTGAGAGTCCAGCCTAATGAGCAGAATGATGAGCAGGTTCCCCAGCACAGTTGTCAGGTACATAGCCAGGAACAGGAAAGAGTACAGGTCTTGGTCCTCTGCCTGAATGGGGAGTCCCATAAGGATGAACTCAGATACAGTGCTCTCATTGTCTCTCCTCATGCTCTCATTTCATTCTTCTGGAGATGAAAAACATGGTAATACAAAACAATGAGAAGTTGCTGTAATTAGAATACCATGAAATACCATTTTCATCTAATCACTAAGCATTTCATGTACTATCACATTTTCTGTCACTAAAGTAGGATAGAGATTGTCTGGAGTTTTTAAAAAAATCATGTTCTGCCTAGAAAACCAATAAATTTTCTGTGGTAATTATTGGATCACTTTAGGATCCAAGAGTTCATGATGAATAAATAAGACTAAAATGCCAGAGAATGTGGCTGCCTGATC
This sequence comes from Apodemus agrarius, assembly GCA_964023405.1. Classification (NCBI taxonomy): domain Eukaryota; kingdom Metazoa; phylum Chordata; class Mammalia; order Rodentia; family Muridae; genus Apodemus; species Apodemus agrarius. Next base: position 149,583,346 of record OZ030008.1, read on the forward strand.
ATGATTTTAAATGACTCACTTCACAAAAAGCTAACATAAGAAAAATGCAGTTTGGATTTTATTTATTTTTGGAGAATTTTCATCATGTCTATTCTTTCTTATCCTACCCCAACTCCATCTTTACTCCAATTCTCTCTCATATTGATGACTTACTGCAGTTACATATGTACAAGTAAATACACACAAACAAATAAATAATATTGAGTCTGTTAAGTTGTCCATATGTACATATGTTTAAGGGTGAACACCTGAGACTGGTAATATATCAGGAGGTCTTATTACTGATGAAAACATATGTCATCTCATAAGCCACTGAATGACTATAAGTAGGAGAAATCATACACACTAGACATGATACTACTCTGCATTATACTAAACCAGTAGCGTTTTCATTCATAATATAAGTGTATATCCTTAGAGCCACAGATATGAGTGTGTGTGTGTGTGTGTGTGTGTGTGTGTGTGTGTGTGTAGGAAATTATGTCACTTGGAGTAATAATGCCATAGTCCAGTACCAGGACTTGAAAGTTTCTTTTGAGTTATTCAACTGAGTTGAAGAAAATCTCCCAAACAATATAAGGCATTGCTGTTGGTTGTCACAAAGAACTTGAAGAGAAGACACTATTGCTGAAGATACCACCATTTTGGACTCAAGAATTGGAGAAATTAACCAGAACTGACATAGACTCTACCAGTGAGAACAAGCTTTACAAGCTGCCAATGGAGAAAGCTAGGGGAGAACCCGCCACTGACACATTCCTAAACAATATTAAATACAGTACTTGAGTATAAAATTCTCATTTTTTTATTTTAAAAATCATTAATAGCAAGGTGGGCATGCATTTAATCCCAGCACTTGGGAATAAGAGGCAGGCAGATCTCTGAATTCAAGACGAGTCTAATCTACAGAGTGAGTTTCAAGCCAGCCAGAACTACACAGAGAGATCCTGTCTTCAAAACAAATTAAAAAATACAAATTCAAACAAGAAGTAACAAAATAATTTAATTCCTAATAGTACAGAGTGAATTACAATGAGGGAAAACTGAACACAGGAATATGAACACAAAGTTGTTACAGGAGTTAGGTAAAAAAAATACCTGTCTTGTAGTCAGACCATGAGGGTTAAAAGGAAACAAGACAAAGCTTTCCTGCTATCCTCTGAAAAAGTAGATATAAAAATCAGTTTGAGAGAAATTATTTTATGCAGTTTTGTTATGGTCCTATCCTTTCAAGCTTTAAGTGCATAGTAGTTCAAGATGAATTGTTTCTCATTAGAAGTAACTGTGATGCCTTTTGAAGGAGACATCAGAGAACAGTAACACACTCTAGACATGCTCACATCTGCACATTCATACACAAACATCGTAATATAATATAAATATAACACATGACCTGACAAGACCCCTTATTTAACACACTTGCCTTCATCCACAGTCTATGTGCTGATTCCTCCATTTCACTCTAAAAGACAAAATTACAGTGAAATGGGTAGCCTTCAAGATGCTCAATATTCTACATGATTAAATAGGTTTATAACCAAATCCAGACACTATATTTATATCATATCCTCATATTTGCAGTTCATAATACAGTGAGTGATTTTAACTTAAACAATGTGAAAGATACAGGGAATAATCCCACCATCCTCAGCTTTGACCTAGAGACAAACAAGATATAATTATTGCATTTCCTCTGGCTCCCTAGGGAAGAGATCTCTTTCAGAAGTAGGCATAAGGGAGTTCACCTTAAGTAAAAACAATAATAACCACAAGGCAGCCATTAAAAAAATTGGCAATTCAAAGGTTCTTTGCCTTCTAAATTTGTGTTGGTGAAATGTAGATTAGAGTACACAATAAAGTAAGCTTTAAAGGGAAATAATTAAAGACTCTTCTAAACTGAGATTGCTTACTTTAGAGATTTTATATCTTCTGATTAAATGTGTTTATAAATCCAGGTATACACATAGAAGCCATAATGAGGTTTCAGATACCTTAGAGCTGGAGTCCCAGGTAGTTGTTCACTGTCTGGTATGGGGCTGGAAGCTGAAGTCAGATCTGCTGCAAAAATATTATATACTCTTTGAGTACTGTGATGATTCTCCAGCCTCCTAAATCCCATGTTATTTTGAAAGCACTATAAACAGGTCACCTTAATCATCTGGATTTGTAAAAAGGTTCCTAGAAAAAGAAGTATTTCTATGAAAAATCATTTTCTTGCCCAAGACTGATCCAAGTTATATTTCATTAATATTTCTCATAAAATTATTAAATAACCACTTAACATAGATGCAAATTTAATATAGATACATTTAATGAATTTTTATACTCAGCCCTTAGAAAACTAATCTTAAATCTATACAATGCCTCTCTACTTAATTTCTTCAATTCCTGGTAGAGTATCAATAATTACTCACATTTTCAGATAAAAACCTGTATATTTCATAAATATAAATATTATTAATCTTTTTATATTAAATCTACAGTTTGAATTGAGTTTCTAAATTTTATTTTATGTGTGTGAGTGTTTTGCCTGTATGCATTTTTGTTTACCATGTGCGTGGTACTGGAGAAGGCCGAAAGAGTACATTGGATTCCCTGGGACTGGTGTTATAGATGGTTGTGAACTGCCATATGGGTTTTGGGAACAAACTAAGGTCCTCTGTAAGAGCAGTCAATGTTCTTAAACTTTGAGTCATCTCGCTAGTTCTTTGAAGTGATATTAGAATGAAACAATCTTGTAAAAAAGATTTAGACTTTGAATATGCTTTGGGTCCTACTGTCATACATCATTTGTACGAATTTGTATGTATCTTCAGGACATCATTTGTCCTGAAGATAATGCTACATTTGACCCTTCTAGAGCTACCATAATGTTTTTCTCAGACTGAAAAATATTATTTCACCTCCCTCTATTCCTATAGTCATGAACAATTTAAATTGATAAGTCTGTGAATTAACAATAGATGTTACCACTTTCAGATGTCTAGGTTTTTACATTATCCTCTAAATCATATTAATCCTATCCTTCTACCTTGCCCCCAAACTTTCTTATTACTTAATAACAAGCCACCCATTTTTCATATACAAGTGATGAAACAAAAATTTGTCTGTCTTCTATACATTTCATTTAGGTTTTTAAATTGACATGCTGTTCATGATACTCCCTGGTAATCTTTTTAATTTCTATAGCATTATTTGTAATGTCTCCTTTTTCACCTCTAATTTCACTTATTTATTGTCTCTCTTTCTTGGGGAGTTATTCTACCAAATGCTCAGCACAATATGTTTAAGCCCTTAAAAACACCATTTTCATCTTGGTATTTTCTTGCCTTTGCAGTGTGTATTTCATTTATTTCTGCTCAACTGATGCATTTTTTCTTTCTTTCTACTAATTTGGGATTTGATTTGTTCTTGCTTTTCTCATTTCTTGAATTGCATCATCAGATATTTTCTTCGATGACTTTTTATTCTTCTGTTATAGGTACTTATCTATTTTTCTAATGATTACAATATATTAACTTTTTTAAAGTTCTTGGCTTGTGAAATCTCAGACCCAAAAACTTCAAAGGGTACTGTCATTGCTGTTGATAAGACTTTATTGCTGAAGACCATGTACTTGGTGTTAGAACATCAGAAAACTGAGTTGGCACTCAATTGGAAACTTCATTCCCACATCATCATAATACTAGCTTTTGTAGTGCTGGAAGGTGGTGTTCATGCTACATAAAGAAAAGAAAATTTTAGTTTTAGCCATTTGTGAAAACCTGTGAGGTACAATAACAATTAGATTGACAAGATATGCTCTCTGGTGCAAGAATGTCACATGTGTTACAGAAGAAGCCAAATACTTTCTGGTTAAATTTTATTCAACCTAAAAAAACCTCTGTATTGTTGTGGTTGTTTGAATAATAATGCCTCTCATAGACCCATAAATTTGAATGCTTAGTCACTAAGGAGTCCCATTACTTGATAAAGATTAGGCGTGTCCTTGTTCAAGAAAGTGTATCTTTGAACATGAGCTTTGAGGTTTCAAATGTTCATGCCAGGTACAGTGTCTCTCTCTTCCTGCTGCCTATAAATACAGATGTAGAATCCTCTGCTATTTCTCCAACACTATTCCCATCAGCATGCCACCATGCTTCTTGCCTTGATTATATTGAACTATTGATCATGTAATCCAGTCTCAAATCTTTTCTAAGAGTTGTATTGGACCTAGTATCTCCTCACACCTAGAAGTACTATCTAAGACAAATTTTGTATATGCCACTAACTTACTTTTTTCTTATTCCACATTGATCCAAAATATGAAAAAATATAATTAACATTTGCCATCTGAGAGATAATTGCATAATTTCTATGTAATTTTTTCTATAAAGAATGAAGCTTCTACCTAGTAATACTGTATTCTGGAGCTGAGAAAATATTATTATGAAAGGAAATAATACACTAAGTCATTCTCTGATAATGAGCAAATTTAATTCAGTTGCTTCTATAAAGAAAAGTTTACTCATTTTATATATTTATGGAAACAAATATCTATGTAATTATATATAATACTTTTATATACATAATTTTAATATATATACATAAAACTTTTATATACATAATTTTAATATATATACATAAAACTTAATATATATACATATACGTTTTTGCTTATAACATTTGATGATCATAAAAACTCTTTTAATGCTTTTATGCCTGTGGTAGAAAATTTGAAATATAGTATATAAATTATTGAACTATATGGTATATATTATATGTAGTGTGATTAATATATAAATCATGTACTCTGTTCTTTGTGATAAGCAGATTAATGAGTTAGTTGTCAAATGAGATAGATATATCTATATACTTTTTTACAGCTACTTATAATCAAATAAATTCAAATCTGGCAAACCATGTACAGGAACTATGGGACAATACCATCCTCATCAACAAGTTAGAGGCTGCAGTGGGAAATATTACAAAAGGGAACATATTCCATTCTATTGGAAACTACTAACTGGTCTTAGTACTCTTGCCACCTCCATGGCTAGCCCCATGTATTAACGACCCATCTTGTGGTTCTCTTATTGTGGATTATAATACAGTAAAATTAAAACTCTAGAGGATTTTGATTTATCAGTCAGATTTATATTAGTAAATTCTCAACCCTTGATCTTGCAGCCAGGTCACCTGTAGAGACCCATCTGGCAGGCCCAGGTACCCAAACTTAATCTGAGACCACCATCGCTTGGGTGGAAACATGCCAGGCTTTCACCTGTGACCAGGGCCCGGGAGGCACGGAAGGCCATCTGTACACCAACCCAGTTATGCACCAACCCACTTGGGGGGCTATCTGCCTTGCAGAGCAATCTGCACTTGGATAAGGTCCCTGTAGCACCCAACATCTGTGCACCCTGAAGGAGCAGACAAGCAGCACCAGGTTCACAGAGACAACCCAAGTGTAACATTACTTGGGGCAGGAAGCAGTAGGGCTCCAAAGGCGCCCAAGAGGAAGGTAGCACATCAGCAATCTAAGCCAGAGGAAACCCTGACATCCAGAGGTGTGGAATTACCCTTACAGGCTCACAGGAAGTCCAAACATCAGCCAGTGACAACAAGGTCAACTAATGCCAGAGATAACCAGATGGCAAGAGGCAAACGTAGGAACATTACTGACAGAAATCAAGGCAACAGGGCAGCATCTGAACCCAGTTCGCTGACAACAGGAAGTCCTGGATACCCCAGCAAACCAGAAAAAACAAGATTTGGATGTAAAATCACTGGTCAGGATGCTGTTAGAAGAACACATGAAGGATGTAAATAAATCTCTTAAATAAATACAGGAGAAAATGGATCAAAAGTTAGAAGCCCTTATGAGGGAAACACAAAAATCAATTAAAGAAATTCAGAAGAAAACGGGTCAAAAGATAGAAGCCAATAGAGAGGAAATGCAAAAATCACTTAAAAGAATACAGGAGAACTTGGGTCAATAGGCAGGAGTCATGAAAGAGGAAACAGAAAAATTTCTCAAAGACCTACATGAAAACATGAACAAGCAAGTGAAGGATATGAGCAAAACCATCCAGGACCTAAAAACAGAAGTAGAAACCACTAAGAAATCACAAAGGGAGAAAACTTTGGAGATAGAAAACCTTGTGAAAAAAATCAGGGGCTATAGATGCAAATATCAACAACAGAATACAAGAGATAGAAAAAAGAATCTCAGATTCTGAAGATACCATAAGAACCATGGACTCAACAATTAAAGAAAAATGCAAAAGGCAAAAAGCTTGTAACCCAACACATTCAGGAAATTCAGGACACAATGAGAAGACCAAACCTAAGGATTATAGGTATAGAAGAGAGTGAAGATCTACTTAAAGAGCCAGCAAATATCTTCAACAAAATTATGGAAGAAAACTTCCCTAACCTAAAGAGGGAGATGCCCATGAATATACAAGAAGCCTACATAACTCCAAACAGACAGGACCAGAACAGAAATACCTCCTGTAACATAATAATCAAAACCCTAAATATACTAAACAAAGAAAGAATATTAAAGGCAGTGAGAGAAAAAGGCCAAGTAACATATAAAGGAAGACCTATACAAATTACACCAGACTTCTCACCAGAGACCATGAAAGCTAGAAGATCCTGGGCAGATTTAATGCAGATTCTAAGAGAACACAAATGTCAGCCAAAACTACGATACGAGGCAAAACTCTCAATTTCCATAGATGAAGAAACCAAGATATTCCATGACGAAACCAAATTTACACAATATCTTTCCACAAACCCAGCCCTACAAAGGATAATAGGGGGAAATCACCAATACAAGGAGGGAAACTACACCCTGCAAAAAGCAAGATAGTAAACTTTGGTCATTGAACCCAAAAGTCATCAACCTAAAGTCATCAAAAGAGACACAGAAGGACACTTCTTGCCAGTCAAAGAAAAATCCACCAAGAAGAACCCTCAATCCTGAACATCTATGTTCCAAATGCAAGGGCACCCTCATTCATAAAAGAAACTTTACTAAAACTTAAAGCACACATTGTACCTACAACAATAATTGTGGGTAATTTCAACACTCCACTCTCCTCAATGAACCTATCAAGAAACCAGAAACTAAACAGGGACACAGTGAAACTAATTGAAGCTTTGGAACAATTGGATTTAACAGATATTTATAGAACATTTCATCCTAAAGCAAAAGAATATATGTATTTCTCAGTACTGCATGGTACCTTCTCCAAAATCAATCATAAAATTGGTCACAAGACAGGCCTCAACAAATACAAGAAGATCAAACTAATCCCATCTAATCAGATCACTATGGAGTAAAAGTGGTCTTCAATAGCAAGAAAAACAATAAAAGAACCACATACACATGGAAACTGAATAATACTCTACTCAATGACATCATGGTCAAGGAAGAAATAAAGAAAAAGATCAAAGATCATTCACCATGATCAAGTAGGCTTCATCCCAGGGATACAGGGATGGTGCAATATACAGAAATCCATCAATGTAATCCACCACATAAACAAACTCAAAGAAAAAAAAACATGGTCATCTCATTAGATGATAAAAAAATCATTTGACAAAATTAAGCATCCTCTTATGCTAAAAGACTTGGAAAGAACAGGAATTCAAGGTCCATACCTAAACATAGTAAAAGCAATATACAGCAAACCAGTAGCCAACATCAAAATAAATGGAGAGAAACTTGAAGCAATCCCACTAAAATCAGGGACTTGACAAGGCTGCCCTCTCTCTGCATAACTATTCAATATACTACTTGAAGTTCTAGTGAGAGCAATTAGACAACATAAGGAAGTCAAAGGGATACAAATTGGAAAGGAAGAAGTCAAACTATCACTATTTGCAAGTGATATGATAGTATACGTAAGTTACCCAAAAAACTCCACCAGAGGACTCCTACAGCCGATAAACAACTTCAGCAAAGTGACAGGGTATAAAATCAACTCAAGCAAATCAGTAGCCTACCTGTACGTAAATGACACACAGACTGAGAAAGAAGTAAGGGAAATGACACCCTTCACAATAGCCACAAACAATATAAAGTATCTTGGCTTGACTCTACCCAAACAAGTGAAAGATCTGTATGACAGGAACTTCAAGTCCTTGAAGAAAGAAATCGAAGAAGACCTCAGAAGATGGAAAAATATGTCATGCTCTTGGATTGGCAGGATCAATATAGTAAAACTGGCCATCTTGTCAAATGCAATCTACAGATTCAATGCAATCCCCATCAAAATCCCAAATCAATTCTTCATAGATCTAGAAAGAGCAATTCTCAAATTCATGTGGAGTAACAAAAAATCCAGGATAGCTAAAACTATTCTCAACAATAAAAGGACTTCTGGTGGAATCAATATCCCTGACCTCAAGCAGTACTATAAAGCAATTGTGTTAAAAACTGCATGGTATTGGTACAGTGACAGACAAGTCGATCAGTGGAATACAATTGAAGACCCAGAAAGGAACCCACAGAGTTATGGTCACTTGATCTTTGATAAAGGAGCTACAACCATCCAGTGGAAAAAAGAGCCTTTTCAACAAATGGTGCTGGTTCAACTAGAGGTCAGCATGCAGCAGAATGCAAATTGACCCACTCTTATCTCCTTGTACTAAGCTCAACTCCAATTGGATCAAGGACCTCCACATAAACCCAGACACAGTGAAACCAATAGAAAAGAAACTGGGGAAGACCCTGGAGGACATAGGCACTGGGGGAAAGTTCCTGAACAGAACACCAATATCTTATGCTCTAAGATCAAGAATTGACAAATCAGACCTCATAAAATTACAAAGTTTCTCTAAGGTAAAGGACACCGTAAGAAGGACAAAATGGCAACCAACAAATTGGGAAAAGATTTCACCAACTCCAAATCTGACAGAGGGGTAATATCCAATATATACAAAGAAATCAAGAAGTTAGACCCCAAGGAACCTAATAAGCCTCTTTAAAAAATGGGGTACAGAGCTAAACAAAGAATTTTCACCAGAAGAAATTCGGATGGCTGAGAAGCACCTTATGAGATGTTCAACATCATTCATCATAAGGGAAATGCAAATCAAAACAACCCTGAGATTCCACCTCACACCAGTCAGAATGACTAAGATTAAAAACTAAAGAGACAACAGGTTCTGGGAAGGATGTGGAGAAAGAGGAACACTCCTCCACTGTTGTTGGGAGTGCAAGATGCTACAACAGCTCTGGAAATCAGTCTGGCAGTTCCTCAGAAAATTGGGCATGACACTTCCAAAGGACCCTGTCATACCACTCTTAGGCATATATCCAGAAGATTCTTCAGCATGGAATAACGATACATGCTCCACTATGTCCATAGCAGCCTTACCTATAATAGCCAGAAGCTGGAAATAGCCCAGATGTCCCTCAAAAGAGGAATGGATACAGAAAATGTGGTATATTTATACAATGGAATACTACTCAGCAATTAAAAATAATGAATTCATTCAATTTTTAGGCTAATGGTTGGATCTGGAAAATATCATCCTAAGTGAGATAGCCCAATCACTAAAGAATACACATGAAATGCAATCACTGATAAGTTGCTATTAATGAGCCCAGAAGCTCTGAATACTCAAGGTACAATTAGCAAATCAAAAGATTCCTAGAAAAAGGAAGGAGAGGACCCTGGTCCCGAAAAGACTGGATCCAGTTTTGTAGGAGAATATCAGAACAGAGAAAATGGGGTGGGGGTGATTGGGAATGGGCGGAGGGAAGAGGACTTATGTGATATATGGTAAGGGGGAACTGGGAAAGGGGAAAGCCTTTTGAATGTAAACAAAGAATATAGAAAAATATTTTATTAAAAAATTCTCAATCCACAATATGCACATATTAACTCAAAACTCAATTGATATAAACACAAGCTATACCCCTAGATGGGGCAAATTCACCCTACTATCATTTAATCAAGCTAAGAAATTCCCAATATTTATGGCTCCCAGGACCGTGTGGTTCTGGTCCTCTTCCTCTTCTTTTTGTTTATTTTCCATATTCTTTGTTTACATTCCAATAGCATTTCCCTTTCCGGGTTCCCCCCCTCACCATATATCCCATAAGTCCTCTTCCTTCTGCCCATTCCCCAATCACCCACTTCCCATTTCTCTGTCCTGGTACTCCCCTACAATACTGGATCAAGCCTTTGCAGGACCAGCTCCCACTCCTTCCTTCTTCTTGGGAATCATTTGATATGCTAACTGTGTCTTTAGTATTCAGTGCCTCTGGGCTGATTAATATCCACTTATCAGTGATTGCATTTCATGTGTATTTTTTATGTTTGGGTTAGCTCACTTAGGATAATATTTTCCAGTTCCAAACATTTGCCTACAAATTTCATGAATTCATTGTTTTTAATTGCTGAGTAGTACTCCATTGTATAAATAGACCACATTGTCTGTATCCATTCCTCCACTGAGGGACATCTGGGTTCTTTCCAGCTTCTGGCTATTATAAACAAGGCTGCTATGAACATAGTAGAGCATAAGTCCTTATTTCATACAGGGGAATCCTCTGGGTATATGCCCAGGAGTGGTACAACAGGGTCCACTGATAGTGTCATGCCCTCATGGGTTAGGGTTAGGGTTAGGGTTAGGGTTAGGGTTAGGGTTAGGGGTAGGGGTAGGGGTAGGGGTAGGGGTAGGGGTAGGGTTAGGGTTAGGGGTAGGGGTAGGGGTAGGGGTAGGGGTTAGGGGTTAGGGGTTAGGGTTAGTGTGTGATTACAGTTATGGTTATGGTTGTGGTTATGGTTATGGCTATGGTTATGGTTATGGTTATGGTTATGGTTATGGTTATGGTTATGGTTAGGGCTAGGGCTAGGGCTAGGGCTAGGGCTAGGGCTAGGGTTAGGTTTAGGGTTAGGGTTATTGTTAGGGTTAGGGTTAGGGTTAGGGTTAGGGTTAGGGTTAGGGTTAGGGTTAGGTTCTGAGGAACCACCATACTGACTTCCAGAGTGGTCTTACCATCTTGCAATTCCACCAGCAGTGGAGGAGTGTTCCTGATTTTCTACATCCTCGCCAACACCTGATGTCTCCTGAGTTTTTAATCTTAGCCATTCTGACTGGTGTGAGATGAAGTCTCAGAGTTGTTCTGATTTGCATTTCCCTAATGACTAATGATATTGACATTTCTTAAGGTGCTTCTCAGCCATCCAAATGTATTTAGGTGAAAATTCTTTGTTTAACTCTGTACCCCATTTTTAATAGGGTTATTTGGCTCTCTGGCGTCTAACTTCTTGAGTTCTTTGTATATATTGGATATTAGTCCTCTGTCAGATGGAGAGTTGTCGAAGATCTTTTCCCAATTTCTTGATTGCTGTTTTGTCCTTCTGACAGTGTCCTTTGCTTTACAGAAACTTTGTGATTTTATGGGGTCCGATTTGTCAATTCTTGATCTTAGAGCATAAGCTATTGGTGTTCTGTTAAAGAACTTTCCCCCTGTGCCCATGTCCTCAAGGGTCTTCCCCAATTTCTTTTCTATTAGTTTCAGTGTGTCTGGTTTTATATGGAGGTCCTTGATCCACTTGGAGTTGACCTTAGTACAAGGAGATAAGAGTGGATCAATTCACATTCTTCTGAATGCTGACCACCAGTGGAACCAGCACCATTTGTTGAAGAGGATATCTTTTTTTCCACTAGATGGTTTTAGCTCCTTTATCAAAGATCAAGTGACCATAATTCTGTGGGTTCATTTCCGGGTCTTCACTTCTATTCCACTGATCCACTTGCCTGTTACTGTATAAATGGCTTGCCGTTTTTTAACACAATTGCTCTGTAGTACTGCTTGAGGTTGGGGATATTGATTCCCCCAGAAGTTCTTTTATTTTTGAGAATAGTTTTAGCTATCCTGGTTTTCTTTATTATTCTGGATGAATTTAAGAATTGTTCTTTCTAAGTCTATGAAAAATTGAGTTGGAATTTTGATGGGGATTGCATTGAATCTGTAGATTGTTTTTTGCAAGATGGCAGTTTTTACTATATTAATCCTGACCATCCAAGAGCATGGAATATTTTTACGTCTTCTAACATCTTCGATTTCTTTCTTCAAAGACTTGAAGTTCCTTTAATACAGACCTTTCATGTGTTTGGTTAGAGTCACACCAAAATACTTTATATTGTTTGTGGCTATTGTGAAGGGTGTTATTTCCATTGCTTCATTCTCAGCTTGCTTATCCTTTGAGTATAGGAAGCCAGCTGATTTGCTTGAGTTGATTTTATACCCAGCCACCCACTTTGCTGAAGTTGTTTATCAGCTATAGTTCTCTGGTGGAGTTTTTTTGGGGGGGGTCACTTAAGTATACTATCATATCAAATGCAAATAGTGATAGTGTGACTTCTTTTCCAATTTGTATTGACTTCTTTATGTTGTCTAATTGTTCTAGCTAGAACTTCAAGTACTATATTGAAAAGATATGGAGAGAGAGGGCAGCCTTAACTAGTCCCTGATTTTAGTGGGATTGCTTCCAGTTTCTCTCCATTAATTTTGATATTGGCTACTGGTTTGCTGTATATTGCTTTTACTATGTTTAGGTATGGGCCTTGAATTCCTGCTCTTTCCAAGACTTTTAGCATGAAAGGATGATGAATTTTGTCAAATGATTTTTGAGCAGCTAATGAAATGATCATGAGTGTTTTTGGGGGGTTTCTTTATGTAGTGGATTGCATTGATAAATATCCTTATATTGAACCATCCCTGAAACCCTGGGATGAAGCCTACTTGATCATGGTGAATGATCGTTTTGATGTGTTCTTGGATTCGGTTGGCAAGAATTTTATTGACTATTTTTGCACCAATATTCATAAGGGAAATTGGCCTGAAGTTCTCTTTCTTTGTTGGATCTTTGTATGGTTTTGGTATAAGCGTAATTGTGGCTTCATAGAACAAGTTGGGTCGTGCTCCTTCTGTTTCCATTTTGTGAAATAGTTTGAAGGGTATTGGTGTTAGGTCTTCTTTGAATGTCTGATAGAATTCTGCACTAAAACCATCTGGTCCCGTGCTTTTTTTGGTTTGAAGACTTTCTATGACCCCTTCTATTTCTTGAGGGGTTATGGGACTGTTTAGATGATCTATCTGATTCTGATTTAATTTTGGTATTTAGTATCTGCTAGGAAATTGTCCATTTCATCCAGATTCTCCAGTTGAATTGAGCAAACCTTTTGTAGCAGGATCTTTATTATTTGAATTTCCTCAGTTTCTGTTGTTATATCTCCCTTTTCATTTCTAATATTTTTAGTTTGGATACTGTCTCTTTGCCCTTGGGTTACTCTGGTTAAGGGTTTATCTATCTTGTTGATTTTCTCAAAGTACCAGTTGCTGATTTTGTTGATTCTTTGTATGGTTCTCTTTGTTTCTACTTGATTGATATCAGCCTTGAGTTTTATGATTTCCTGTCTTCTACTCCTCCTGGGTGCATTAGCTTCTTTTTGTTCCAGGGCTTTCAGGTGTGCCATTGAGCGGCTAGTGTATGCTCTCTCCAGTTTCTTTTTGGAGGCAGTCAGGGGTATGAGTTTTCTTCTTAGCACTGCTTTCATTGTGTTCCATAGATTTGGGTATGTTGTGCCTTCATTTTCATTAAATTCTAACAAGTCTTTGATGTCTTTCTTTATTTCATCCTTGACCAAGGCATCCTTGAGTAGAGTATTGTTCAGTTTCCATGTGTATGTGGGCTTTCTGTTGTTTTTGTTGCTATTGAAGACCACTGTTACTCCATAGTGATCTGATAGGATGCATGGGATTAGTTCAATCTTCTTATATTTGTTGAGGTTGGTCTTGTGACGAATTATATGATAGATTTTGGAGAAGGTATCATGAGGTGCTGAGAAAAAGGTATATTCTTTTGCTTTAGGATGAAATGTGTGTGTGTGTATATATATATATAATCCAACTGGTCCAAAGCTTCAATTAGCTTCACTATGTTACTGTTTAGTTTCTGTTTTCCTGATTGGTCCATTGAGGGGAGTGGAGTGTTGAAGTCACCCACAATTATTGTGTTAGGTGCAATATGTGCTTTGAACTTTAGTAAAGTTTTTTTTACAAATGAGGGAGCCCTTGCATTTGGAGCATAGATGTTCAGAATTGAGGGTTTTTCTTGGTGGATTTTTCCTTTGACCAGCAATAAGTGTCCTTCCCTGTCTCTTTTGATGACTTTAGGTTGAAAGTCAATTTTATCTGATATTAGAATGGCTGCTCTGTCTTGTTTCCTGAAACTATTTGCTTCCAAAATTGTTTTTGAGCCTTTTAATCTGAGGAAGTGTTTGTCTTTGACACTGAGGTGTGTTTCCGGTATGTAGCAATATGTAGGGTCCTGTTTATGTATACAGTCTGTTAGTCTCTGTCTTTTTATTGGGAAATTGAGTCCATTGATATTAAGAAATATTAAGGAATAGTGTTTATTACTTCCTGTCACTTTTGATGTTATTTTTCATATTTGATAGATTATCTTCTTTTGGGTTTGATGAAAGAAGTTTACTATCTCTTTTTCCAGGGTGTAGTTTCCCTCCTTGTATTGTTGTTTTCTACATATTATCCTTTGTAGGGCTGGGTTTGTGGAGAGATATTGTGTAAATTTGGTTTTATTATGGAATATCTTGGTTTCTCCATCTATGGTGACTGAGAGTTTTGCTGGGTATAGTAGTTTTGGCTGGCATTTGTGTTCTCTTAGAGTCTGCATGATATCTGCCCAGGATCTTCTAGCTTTCATGGTCTCTGATGAGAAGTTTGATATAAGTCTGATAGGTCTTCTTTAATATGTTACTCGGCCATTTCCTCTTATTGCCTTTAATATTCTTTCTTTGTTTAGTACATTTGGGGTTTTGATTATTATGTGATGGGAGTCATTTCTGTTCTGGTTTAGTCTGTGTGGAGTTCTGTAGGCTTCTCGTATATTCATGGGCATCTCTCTAGGTTAGGGAAGTTTTCTTCCATAATTTTTTGAAGATAATTGCTGGCCCTTTAAGTTGTAAAACTTCACTTTAATCTATACCTATAATCCTTAGGTTTGGTCTTCTCATTGTGTCCTGCATTTTCTGGATGTTTTAGGTTACAAGCTTTTTGCATTTTGCATTTTCTTTGACTGTTGAGTCCATAATTTCTATGGTATCTTCGGTATCTGAGATTCTTTCTTCTATCTCTTGCATTCTATTTTTGATGTTTGCATCTATGGCCCCTGATTTCTTCCCAAGGTTTTCTATCTTCAAAATTGTCTCCTTTTGCGATTTCTTCGTAGTTTCTACTTCTTTTTTTAGATCCTGGATGGTTTTTCTCAGTTCCTTCACTTGCTTCTTTGTGTTTTCCAGTAATTCTTCAAGAAATTTTTGTGTTTCCTCTTTCATGACTTCTGCCTGTTGAACCAAGTTCCCCTGTATTTCTGTAAGTGATTTTTCTGTAAGTGATTTTTGTATTTCCTCCTTATTGGCTTCTATCTTTTGACCCATATTCTCCTGAATTTCTTTGAATGATTTTTGCATTTTCCTTGTAAGGGTTTCTAACTTCTGATCCATTTTCTCCTGTATTTCTTTAAGAGATTTATTTATGTCCTTCTTATGTTCCTCTAACAGCATTATGACCAGTGATTTTAGATCTAAATCTTGTTTTTCTGGTGTGTTGGTTTATCCAGGACTTACCTCTGTCTGAGAATTGGATTCAGATGCTGCCATATTGCCTTGATATCTGTAAGTAAGGTTCCCACGTTTGCCTTTTGCCATCCTGTTATCTCTGGCCTTAGTTGGTCCTGTAGTCACTGGCTGATGCTTGAACTGCCTGTGGGTCCGTAAGGCTATTTCCCCACCACTGGATGACTGGGTTTCCCCTGGCACAGATTTCTGATGTACTGCTCTCTTCTTGGGTGCTGTTGGACCCCTGGTGTATCTTACTCCAATCAATGTTATACTTGGTTGTTCCTATGGACCTGATGCTGCTTGTCTGTTATGTTGAGGGGCAAAGATGGTGGCTAGGAGCTTCTCCAAGTGCTGACCACCCTGCAGGGCACAAGATCCAGGCCTGGCTGGCACACAGATGAACCACCTCTTTCTCCAGATCCTGTTAGCAGGTCACTGCATGGTGGCCTGAGTTCTCAGAGATCTTAAACTTGGGATAACTCGGGTACCTGTGTCCACTTGTCCAGTCCAAGCAGCAGCAAAGATGGTGGTGGTGGCAGGGAGAGCAGGACACCCTGCAGGGCAGAGAACCCATGCCTGGCTGGGACACAGGAACTGCTGCTCCTCCTAGCTCCAGTGCACAGATCACTGCCTGTAGGCCTGTGTGCCCAAAGATCTTAAACTCGGGATATCTCGGCTACCTGGATCCATTTGTTCAGTCCAAGCAGCAGCAAAGAAGGTGGAGGTGGGGAGTGCAGGATATCCTGCAGGGCCCAAAACCCACGCCTGGCTGGCCCACAAGAACTGCTTCTCTGCCTAGCTCCTGTGTGCAGATTGCTGCCTGGCGGCCTGAGTTCCCAGAGATCTTAAACTTGGGATATCTTGGGTACCTGTGTCTGCTTGCCCAGTCCAAGCAGCAGCAAAATGTCAGTGGGGAGTGCAGGATACCCTGCAGGGCAAAAAACTCACAACTGACTGGGACACAGGAACTGCTGCTCTGCCTAGCTCCTGTGCACAGATCACTGCCTGGTGGCATGTGTCCCCAGAGAACTTAAACTCAGGATATCTCGGTCCACTTGCCCAGTCCACACAACAGCAAAGAAGGCGGTGGTGGGGAGTGCAGGATATCCTGCAGCATCAGAACTTTTAACCAAGAAAATCCCTGCCAAAGGAAAGAAAGGTACAAAAATGGAACAGAGACTGAAGCTAAAGGCCATTCAGATACTGTCCCACCTTGGAATTCATCCCATGTGCAGACAGACACCAAAACCCAGCACTACTGTTGATGCCAAGAAGCATTTGTGATAGGAGTCTGGTATGGCTGTTCCCTGAGAGTTTCTACCAGCACCTGCCCAATACATATGCACATACAGCCAATCATTAGACTGAGCCCAGGGACCCTAGTGGAAGATCTATGGGAGGGACTGAAGGAGTAAAAGGGTGGGTGAGTGGGGGAACACCCTCACAGAGGAAAAGGGGGTGAGGAGAGGGAGAAGGGAATAGGGTTTGTGTAGGGGTAACCAGAAAGGTCAATATTATTTGAAATGTAACGAATAAAATGATTAGGTAAAAAAAAGAAAAAAAAGAAAAAAAAAGAATTATGTCCTGAGTGCCTTTTGTGGATTGTTGTCTATATGCATGTTAGGGCATGTACAAGATAAGGTGAAAGTCTGTGATTGGGCAGTGGAAAAGGAAGGCAGGCTGAGAAGTTTAGAGACAAGGAGAGAGAGAGTGCAAGACAGACAGAGAGAGAGAGAGAGAGAGAGAGAGAGAGAGGAGGGAGAGAAGGAACAAGGAAGGGAGAGAGAGAGGAAAAGGAGGTAGAGAAGATGATGATGAAGGAGAAGAAGTGATGCAGAGGAGGAGACAAAATGGAACCAATAGGAGAGTAAGGGGGCCGACTTCAGGGCTACAACCTGCGCAAAGGACCTGGACAGATCAACGGTTCATCTGTGTGCCAGCCAGGGTGGGTCCTATGCCCTGCAGGGTGGTCAGCACTTGGAGGGGCTCCCCACTGTCATTTTCACTCCTGGTCAGACAGGACAAGCAGCCCCAGGTACTGAGCTATCTCAAGTTTAAGATCTCTGGGGACACAGACCACCTGGCTGTACCTGCACACAGGACCTGGGCAAATCAGCAGTTCATTTGTGCATCAGCCATGTGTTGATCCTGTGCCCTGCAGGGTGGTCAGCCCTTGGAGGAGCTCACTGACAACATCTTTGCTCCCTGATGGAGCAGACAAGCAGTACCAGGTTTACAGAGACAACTTGAGTATAACATTGTTTGGTGCAAGATACACCAGGGCTCCAACAACACCCAAGAGGAGGGCAGCATATCTGCAATCTGTGCCAGGGGAAACCCAGTCACTCGGTAGTGGGGAAATAGCCTTATGGGCCCACAGGAGGTTCAAACACCAGCCAATGACAACAGGACCAACTATCGCCAGAGATAGCCAAATGGCAAAAGGCAAATCTAGAAATGTTACTAACAGAAATCAAGGCAATATGACAGCATTCAAACCAAATTCTCCAAAACAGGAAGTCCTGGATACCCCAACACACCAGAAAAACAAGATTTGAATTTTAAAAAACCTTAGAGAAAAAGGCTGGAAGACGATTTTACCAGCAAATGGTCTCAGGAACCAAGCTGGAGTTGTCATTCTAATATCAGATTAAATAGACTTTCAACCTAAAGTCATCAAAAGAGACACAGAAAGACACTTCTTACTGGTCAAAGGGAAAATCCACCAAGAACTCTCGATTCTGAACATCTATTCTCCAAATGCAAGGGCACCCTCATTCGTAAAAGAAACTTTACTAAAGCTCAACGCACACATTGCACATAACACAATAATTGTGGGTGACTTCAACTCTCCACTCTCCTCAATGGACCAACCAGGAAACAGAAACTAAGCAGGGACAGAGTGGAACTAATTGAAGCTTTGGACCAATTAGATTTAACAGATATTTATAGAACATTTCATCCTAAAGCAAAAAAATACCGTTTTCTCAGCATCTCATAGTACATTCTCCAAAATCAACCATATAACTGGTCACAAGACAGACCTCAACAAATATAGGAAGATCAAACTAATTCCATGCCTCCTATCAGATCACTATGGAGTAAAAGTGGTCTTCAATAACAACAAAACAACAGAAATCCCACATATACATGGAAACTAAACAATACTCTACTCAATGATATGTTGGTCAAGGAAGAAATAAAGAAAGAAATCAAAGATATATTAAAATTCAATGAAAATGAAGGCACAACTTACCCAAGTCTATGGGACACAATGAAAGCAGTGCTAAGAGGAAAACTCATAGCCCTGAGTGCCTCCAAAAAGAAACTGGAGAGAGCATACACTAACAGCTTAACAGCACACCTGAAAGCCCTGGACCAAAAAGAAGCTAATTCACCCAGGAGGAGTAGAAGACAGGAAATTACCAAGCTCAGGGCTGAAATCAATCAAGTAGAAACAAAGAGAACCATACAAAAAAATCAACAAAACCAGAAGCTGGTTCTTTGAGAAAATCAACAAGATAGATAAGCCCTTAGCTAGACTAACCAAAGGGCACAGAGACAGTATCCAAATTAACAAAATTAGAAATGAAAATTGAGATAAAACAACAGAAATAGAGGAAATCAAAAAAATTATCGCATCCTACTACAAAAGTCTATACTCAACACAACTGGAAAATCTGAAGGAAATGGACAATTTCCTAGACAGATAACAAATACCAAAATTAAATCAGGATCAAATAGATCAACTAAATAGTCCCATAACCCCTCAAGAAATACAAGGGGTCATGGAACATCTTCCATTCAAAAAAGCACAGGACCAAATGGATTCAGTGAAGAATTCTATCAGACCTTCAAAGAAGACCTAACACCAATACTCTTCAAACTATTTAAAAAATAGAAAAAGAAGGACCTCTATCCAACTCGTTCTATGAAGCCACAATTACCCTGATAACAAAACCACATAAAGATCCAACAAAGAAAGAGAAATCCAGGCCAATTTCCCTTATAAATATCAATGCAAAAAATACTAAATAAAATTCTTGCCAACTGAATCCAAGAACACATCAAAACGATTATCCACCATGATCAAGTAGGCTTCATCCCTGGGATGCAGGGATGGATCAATATATGGGAATCCATCAATGCAATCCACTACATAAACAAACTCAAAGAAAAAACCACATGATCATTTCATTAGATGTTGAAAAAGCACGTGACAAAACTCAGCATCCTTTCATGCTAAAAGTCTTGGAAAGAACAGGAATTCAAGGCCTATACCTGAACATAGTAAAAGTAATTTACAGCAAACTGGTAACCAACATCAAAGTAAATGGAGAGAATCTTGAAGCAATTCCACTAAAATCAGGGACTAGACAAGGCTTCCCTCTCTCTCTCCATATCTTTTCAATATAATTCTTGAATATCTAGCCAGAGCAATTAGACAACATAAGGAGGTCAAAGGTATACAAATTGGAAAGGAAGAAATCAAACTATTACTATTTTTAGATTATATGATAGTATACTTAAGTGACCCAAAAGCCTTCACCAGAGAACTCCTACAGGTGATAAACAAATTCAGAAAAGTGGTTTGTTATAAAATAAACTCAGGCAAATCAGTAGCTTTCCTATACTCAAATAATAAGCAGGTTGAGAAACAAGTTAGGCAAGTAACACCCTTCACAATAGCCACAAACAATATAAACTACCTTGGAGTGACTCTAACCAAACTAGTGAAAGATCTGTATGACAGGAACTTCAAGTCTTTGAAGAAAGAAATCAAAGACCTCAGAATGTGGAAAAATCTTCCATGCTCTTGGATTGTCAGGATTAATATAGTAAAAATGACCATCTTGGCAAAAGCAATGTACAGATTCAATGCAATCTCCATCAAAATCCCAAATCAATTCTTCATAGATTTAGAAAGAGCAATTCTCAAATTCATCTGGAGTAACAAAACATCCAGGATAGCTAAAACTATTCTCAACAATAAAAGAACTTCTGGAGGAATCAATATCCCAGACCTCAAGCAGTACTACAGAGCAATCGAGTTAAAAACTGCATGGTATTGGTACAATGACAGGCAAGTAGATCAATGTAATAGAATTGAAGATCCGGAAATGAAACCACAGAGTTATGGTCACTTGATCTTTGATAAAGGAGATACAACCATCCAGTGGAAAAATGTTAGCCTTTTCAACAAATGGTGCTGTTTCAACAAAAAGAGGTCAGCATGCAGCAGAATGCAAATTGACCCACTCTTATCTTTTTGTACTAAGCTCAACTTCAATTGGATCAAGGACCTCCACATAAAACCAGACACAGTGAGACTAATAGAAAAGAAACTGGGGGAGACCCTTGAGGACATGGGTACAGGGGGAAAAATTCCTGAACAGAACACCAATAGCTTATGCTCTATGATCAAGAATTGACAAATTGGACCTCATAAAATTACAGTTTCTGTAAGGCAAAGGACACTGTCAGAAGGACAAAACAGCAACCAAAAAATTGGAAAAAGATCTTCCCCAACCCCACGTGTGACAGAGGGCTAATATCTAATATATGCAAAGAACTCAAGAAGTTAAACCCCAGAGAACCAAATAACCCTATTAAAAATGGGATACAGAGCTAAACAAGGAATTTTCCCCTGAGGAAATTAAGATGGCTGAGAAACATCTTAAGAAATGTTCAACATCTTTAGTCATTAGGGAAATGCAAATCAAAACAACCCTGAGATGTCACCTCACACCAGTCAGAATGGCTAAGATTAAACACTCAGGAGACAGCAGGTGTTGGCGAGGTTGTGGAGAAAGAGGAGCACTCCTCCACTGTTGCTGGGATTGCAAGATGGTACAACTACTATGGAAATTAGTCTGGCAGTTCCTCAGAAAATTGGGCATGACACTTCCACAGAGCCCTGCCATACCACTCCTGGGCATATACCCAGAGGATTCCCCTGAAGGCAACAAGGACACACTCTCCATTATATTCATAGCAGCCTTGTTTACAATAGCCAGAAGCTGGAAAGAAGCCAGATGCCCCTCAATGGAGGAATGGTTAAAGAAAATGTGGTATATTTATGCAATGGAATACTACTCAGCAATTAAAAACAATGAATTCATGAAACTTGTAGACAAATGGTTTGAACTGAAAAATATCATCCTAAGTGAACTATCCCAATCACAAAAGAATATCCAGAAATGCAATCACTGATAAATGGATATTAATTAGCCCAGAAGCTCTGAATACTCAAGACACAATTAGCTAATCATGATTCCCAAGGAGAAGGGAGGAAAGGGTCCTGGTCCTGAAAAAACTTGATCCAGTATCATAGGGGAGTACCAGAACAGAGAAATGGGAGGGGGTGATTTGGGAATTGGCAGAGGGAAGAGGACATATGGGACATATGGTGAGTGGGGAACTGGGAACTGGGAAAGCATTCAGAATGTAAACAAAGAATATAGAAAATAAAAATAAAAAAACATTTAAAATGTTGACATGGGTGGATGGCCCCATCCCTCAATTGGATGTCAGCTCCCCTTTTTTGTATATTTCAGCTAAAGCCAACCCACATTGGGAATTTCTAGTGGCCATGCTCAGTTTCCCAGCCCCACAGCTACAATTTTCTATTCTTTTCTACTTCTCCTCTGTCCCTTCCAATAACAGATCCTGCCCCCATTTTTTCCTCCCCCTCCAGGCTTCCTCCAAGATCCCTCCCAGTACCTCCCATGATTAGTTTGCTCCCCATTCTATGGAGGATTGAAACATGCACACTTTGATCTTCCTTCTTAAGCTCCTTATGGTTTGTGGAGTATAACTTTGGGTATTCTGAGCTTTTGAGCTAATATTCATTTGTCATGTGGGTTTTTTTGTATCTGGATTACCTCACTCAGGATATTTTCTAGTTCCATCCTTTTGCTTCAAATTTCATGAAGACATTGCTTTTAATAGCTGAGTAGTAATCCATTGTGTAAATGTACGGCATTTTCTGTGTCCATTCTTAGGTTGAAGGATATCTGAAATGTTTCCAACTTCTGGCTATTATAAATAAGGCAGCTATGAACATAGTGAATCATGTGTCCTTGTTATATGTTGGGACAAATTTTGGATATATGACCAATAGCTGGGTCTTCAGGTAGAACTATTTCTAATTTTCTGAAGAACTGCCAGATTGATTTCTAGAGTTATTGTTCCAGCTTGCAATCCCACCAACAATTGAGGATTATTCCATTTTCCCACATCCTTACCAGCATATGATGTTACCTGAATTTTTTATCTTAGCCATTCTGATTTGTGTGAAGTGGAATCTCAGGGTCCTTTTGATTTGTATTTTCCCTAATAACTAAGGATGTTGAACATTTCTTTAAGTGCTTTTCAGCCATTAGAGGTTCCTCAGTTGAGAAGACTTTGTTTCACTCTGCATTCCATTTTTAATAGGGTTATTTTGTTCTCTGGCATCTAAGTTCTTGAGTTCTCTGTGTATTTTTGATATTAGCCCTCTATCAGACACAGGGTCAGTGAAGATATTTCATAATTTGAAGGTTACAGTTTTTGTCCTACTGACTCTTCCTTTGCCATACAGAAGCTCTTCAGTTTCATGTGGCCCCATTTGTCACTTGTTAATTTTAGAGCATGAGGAAAATTTCCCCAGGCTCTTCACCACTTTCTCTTCTATGAGAGTCACTGTATCTGGTTTTATGTGGAAGTCCTTGATCCACTTTGACATGAGCTTTATAAAAGGAGATAAGAATGGGTCAATTTGCTTTCTTCTACATGGTGTCCACAAGTGAATCAGAACCATTTGTTGCAAATGCTGTCTTTTTTATGCTGAGTTGTTTTGGTTTCTTTGTCAAAGATCAAGTGATCATAGATAGGTGTGTGGATTTACTTACATGTCTTCAATTCTATTCCATTTATCTACCTGCATGTCTCTGTACCAAATACCATGCAGTCTTACCACTGTTCCTCTGTAGTAGAGCTTGCGATCAGGGATCATGATTCCCCCCAGGAGTTCTTTTATTGTTGAGAATGATTTTCACTATCTTGTAGTTTTTGTTATTCTTGGTGAATTAGAGAATTGTTCTTTCTGTCTCTGTGAAGAATCAAGTTGAAATTTTGATGGGGATTGCCTTGAATCTGCAGATTGCTTTTAGTAAGATGGCATTTTTACTATGTTAACTGTGTTGATCCATGAGCATGGAAGGTCTTTCCATCTTCTGTGATCTTCTTTGATTTCTTTCTTCTTCTTATAAGTATAACAAGACTTACAGTACTTGTCATACAGATCATTCACTTGGTTTGTTAAGGTCAAAAGAAGATAATTTATATTGTTTGTGACTATTGTCATTTCCGTAATTTCTTTCTCAGTCCATTTATCCTTTAAGCAGAGGAAGACTATTGATTTTAGTTAATTTTATATCCAAACACATTGCTGTACTAGTTGATCATCTATAGCAGCTATGTTATGTTTCAGTCTAATCACTGATTTTAGAGGGAATGCTTCAAGTTTCACTTCATTTAGTTTGATGTTGGCTATTTGTTTGCTTTATATTGCTTTTATTATGTTTAGTTATGGATATTTAATTTTTGATTTCTCTAATACTTTTAACATGAAGGTATGTTGAATTTTGTCAAATGATTTTCCAACTTTTAAAGTAATGATCATGTGGATTTTTTTGTTTGTTTATACAGGAGACTACATTGATGAATTTCAGTATATTGAACCATCCCTTTATCACTAGGTTGAAGCATACATAATATGGTGAAGGATAATTTTGATGTGTTCCTAGATTCAGTTTGAGACAATATTTTTGAGTATTTTGCATTGATATTAGTGAGGGAAATTGATCTGAAGTTCTCTATCTTTCTTGGGTCTTTGGGTGGATTAGGTATCAGAATAATTGTGGATTCATAGAACAAATTGGATAGTGTTCCTTCTGTTTCTATTTTATGGAATAGTTTGAGAGGTATTAATATTAGGTCTTCTTTGAAGATCAGTTAGAATCCTTCATTAAAACCATCTGACCCTGGGTTTTTTGTTTGTTTTTGGTTGGAAGACTTCTAATGACTGTCTCTATTCCTTATGTGATATACTACTGTTTAGATGATTTATCTGATCCTGATTTAACTTTGATACCTGATATATGTCTACAAAATCATCCACATCATCTATATTTTCTAATTTTGATGAATATGGGCTTTTGTAGTAGTATGTGATGATTATTTTTAATTTCCTCAGTATCTTCCTTTTCATTTCTGATTTGGTTAACTTGGATACTGTCTCTGTGCCCTTCAGATATTTTGGCTAAGTGTTTATCTATATTGTTGATTTTCTAAAAGAACTAGCACCGAGTTTTATTGATTCTTTGTATGGTTCTCTTTGTTTCTAATTGGTTGACTTCAGCCATGTATCCTGAGTTTACTTCCTGCCATCTACTCCTTTTAGGTATAAATACTTTTTTCTTCTAATGCTTTTAGATATGCTTTTAAGCTGCTAGTGTTATGAGTTTTCATCTTAGCAGTGCTTTCATTGTGTCCCATGAGTTTGGGTGTGTGTCTTCATTTTGGTTAAATTCTAAAAAGTCTTTAATTTCTTTATTTCCTGCCTGTCCAAGTAATCATTGTGTAGAGAGTTGTTCAGCTTACATGTGTATGTGGGCTTTCTATTATTTTTGCTGTTATTAAAGACCAGCCTTAGTCTGTGGTGGTCTGATGCAATACATGGAATTAATGTCTTCCAATGTTCTTGTGTCTGTTGAAGCTTGTTTTGTGTCCATTAATATGGTCAGTTTTTCAGAAGGTACTGTAAGGTTCTGAGAAGAAAATATATTCTTTGGTTTTAGGGTGAAATGTTCTGTAGATATCTGTTAAATACATTTGATCCATAACTTCTTTTAGTTTCACCATGTCTCTGTTTAGTTTCCATATCCATGATCTATCCATTGGTAAGAGTGGGGTGTTGAAGTCTACTATCAATCTGTGCTTCAAGTTTCAGTAATGTTTCTTTTACAAATATGAGTTTCCATACATTTGGGGCATAGATGTTCAGAATTAACAGTTCATATGGGTAGATTTTGCTTTGATAAACTTAGCTGAAATTCTATTTTGTTGGATATTCTAAATTAGAATTCCAGCTTGTTTCTTGAAACCATTTGATTGGAATTTTTCCAGCCTTTTATGTGAGGTCCTGTTTTGTTACTGAGGTATGTTTCCTACATGCAACAAAATGCTAGATCCTTTTTACATATCTCGTCTGTTAGCCTGTGTCTTATTTTTCCAGAAAAATGAATAATTTTATTGGGGTAATAAATCACTCAATCTGACTGACACATAAATATAACTATTTTTTAATTTTTATTGGTTATTTTATTCATTTATACTTCAAATGTTATCCCCCTTCCCAGTTTCCCCTATGAAAACCACCTATCCCACGCCCCTCTGCTTCTATGAGAGTGCTCCCCCACCCACCTACTACTGCCTCACCACAATAGCATTCTCCTATGAGAGGGCATTAAGACTTCACAGGACCAAATGCCTCCCCTGCCATTGGATCAAAAACATCCAAGAAAACTTAGAGAAGAGAAGGAGGAAGTTTCAGGACAACCCCTGTGGTCTGGCCTCCACAACTTCCTGCACTACCTACTTCCACTAATTGCTCCCTTCCTCCTCCTCCTCCTCCTCCTCCTCCTCTTCCTCCTCCTTTTCCTCTTTCTTTCCTCCTCTTCTCCCTCCTCATTCTCCTTCTCCTTCTCATAGTGGGACTACACTTACTTAAGATCTCACCATTCACCCAGCAGTGTTTAGAGGCAATAAAGTCCTATCAGATAGAATTTTATTATCAAAGGCTTGTGTGCTGGGAGCCAAGGTCAACATGCAATTGTCCCTCAGAGTATGAGGTACCCTCCCCAGCTCTCCACTTGACCAAAGACAGGTAATATCTCAGGTGTGCTGAGACTACCTAAGAGAGATCTTGGAGCCAAGATCCGAGCCAGTGTGAGACATGGTATCTAGAGATGGCTAAGATCCCTAGGCGTGGGGACAACTTAAGACAGGAGCCATGTAACCTGCTCATTACAAAAAACAAAGGGGGGATGCTTGGCCTTATCCTTGGCCTAGAGGGTTGGTTTGAGCCTGGCTCTATTTTTGCAACCTGTCCTGGGCATTTCTTTTGCAG
This sequence comes from Apodemus agrarius, assembly GCA_964023405.1. Taxonomy (NCBI): domain Eukaryota; kingdom Metazoa; phylum Chordata; class Mammalia; order Rodentia; family Muridae; genus Apodemus; species Apodemus agrarius. Next base: position 149,610,176 of record OZ030008.1, read on the forward strand.
AGTCACTCAGTGTGACACATATAATCTGACTGAACCCTTGCCTTCCTGGCAACTGCTGACATAGAATAAGTTCATAGGCAGCACCAGATCACCCCATATCCCTTGTCTTCTGCCCCCTAAAAGCAAGAGACCAATGCAATAAAGCAATTTCCTGCTTCAAAAAGGCTCCCAGCCTGGTGTGGTTCCTCTCAAGTCACTGAGACCAACCATCCCACTCAGCCCCAGAGAAAGCCAGCTGGTCTGGGCAACTCTTGCAGCTACCTTCCAGCAAATAGCCAACAGACTGGTACTCCATGTGAGGAACTTCTCGCTCCTCTTGATGGAAGAACACTGACAGGCTTATCAGTCCGCCAGTGAGTGTATCCCCATAAATTGTGGGTCAGTCCTTGTCTAAGCCTCATCCCACCCTAGAATCCTTGAGGGTTTTTCTCAAGAGCAGAGGCCTGACCCTTTCCAACAACCAAGGCCTCCTGGAGATGCTTGATTAAGTTTGCCCCTTGGCTCCCCACAAGCAAACTCATTGACTGGGATACTTGGGACCAAGTTCAGTGGTTAATCACCAGGGCCCAAATGAGAGAGGTGAGATTCACCCTCTAGAACCACTCCCTACTATCTCAGCCCTTAAAAGCTGCTTCCCACCAGACCTTCCAAGAAAAAATTAGGACTCCCTGTCCAAAAGGGGATGAATGACAAAGAGGAGTCAATAACAAAACCAAAACACGGCCCTCTATTATCCCAGCAGGCTAAACCTCTGTATACCTCTCTAGACCACTTTGACAGTGCCCCTGGCCCTCTACGAAACCTTCACTTTCAAAGCCATCCTCTTTGAACCCCTGACCAACCCTTTCTATGTCCCCCACCTCTGCCCTCAGCCCCACTACCCTATCAGGGGGAAGGGTCCAATCAGACAAGGCTACCAATCTCTTCTGGACAACATTAACCCTGATGTCAACCAGCCCACAGTCTGGTGTCCAGGGTAGCCCCAAGACATAAAGAAGCTTAGAAAAGCAGTTGCTGATGATGGCCCCAACTCCCCCTGAGTTGAGACCATCCTTGAGGGCCTCACTCACCAAGTGTGTATCACCTGAGATTAGAAGGAGCTTTCCAAAGCCATTCTGCCTGGGCCTATGTTTCTTAAGTGGATGGCTTATTTTCAAGAGGACTGTCAGGCTCAGGGAGAATGAAATCAAAGTGAACAGCCTGCTATACTTATCTCTGCTAGCATGCTCTCAGGCTTGGCTGATCAGTTCTCTATAGTCCTTCAAGAGGCTGCCATTCTGTCCACCCTTATCAAGACCAGGTCAGGGCCCTAGGCCTTGAAGCTTGGAGAATGTTGGATGAGGACTACCGAGTCCTCCATAGCTGGAATTAATCAAAAGGTCAATGAGGACTTCCCGTCCTTTGTAGATACGGTCCAAGAGAGTCTAAAAGGAAGATTCATTAGATAGATTCGTTAGGTCACTAATTTGGAACAGTATGAATGCCAATCACAAGTTAGCCTGCACTGGTCTGTGAAATCAAGTCATGGACAGGTAGATTATTGTGGCCAAAGATGTATGCTCCCCTCCCACCAAACTAGGGTCCTGGCTACCACTCCCAAAAGAGGCCCTTACAGAGGATATGACAGTTCTTGCTAATGCCCTACAACAGACCTCAATGAGCCAGGGACAGGCCTATTTCAGATGTGTGAAGAAGCCCATTTTACGAGAGACTGCCCCAATTTGATTAAAGCTACACCACATCCTACTAACAGTATACCACGTACATCTTGCTGTCAGTTCTAAAAAGGGTTTCACTGGGTCAAAGATTGTAAGTACAAATTTGACCTCAATGGCCAGCCTTTAAACTCCCCTCAGGGCCACCCTCAGCCCCATTAAATAAGGGGAGACCTCCAGTTAAGGCACACTGGACTGTTTCATTTGTTCCTGAACTCTGCCCCAAAATGGCCTGCACTATGGGTGAGAAGACCTTTCTAATGTCCAAATGGTCATTAGAAAAGAGGAAGTCCTCATTCTTGGCAGCTCTCCCTAGGCCCGCCATTGTAAGACATGGGTGGACAGTCTATTTCATGGGAAACTACCCCCAGGTTTTTGTGGTTAAATCATGATGGCAACCTGCTGAAGTGTGCCTTCTGGTGGTCTCTGGACTTACAGCTAATCTTCTAGGCCAAGACATCCTCAGCCCCGAGGCTGAGGCTTTCACCATGACATATCATAAAAACTCTATTGATTTATTGGACACTGAAGAGTAAGAACAGTCATTTGAACAAGGGAAAGAGGTGTTCCCAAATTATACAGATTTTCCTCATTTTGAAAAAAATGCCAGTGCTCCTCCCTGCCTCATGCCATATTCTAAGGGCTACTGCTTGGCCCCCAGTACCAAAAATTCATTGAAAACCTGGAGACCCCATATGTGTTAAGCAGTGGCCTATCCCTGCTCCAAAACTACAACAGCTACATCTGGTACAATAATACCTTGAATTGGGACACCTCAGGCCCTCCACCAGTCCCTGAAATTCCTGTTTTCTTTATTAAAAAAGCCAATGGCTCCTGGAGATAGTTACATAATCTGAGGAAGATTAATGAGAGGATGGGCTTATTTGGAACCCCTCAGAGTGGATTTCTCTAAATTCTGGCAATCTACAGTACTCATTATTTCACCATTATAGATATCAAAGAGTGCTTCTTTTCCATTCCATTACGTCCTGAAGATTGTGAGAAGTTTGCCTTCTCTATCTCCTCTGTCAACTTTGGTGGACCCAACTCTAGATTTGAGTGGACAGTCCTGCCCTAGGGATGGCCAACAGTCCCCCCATTTGCCAATATTGTATGCTTCATATTTTTGCCTTTCTTAAGTGGACAAAATATTCTTTTCTATATTTATATAGAAGATATTATTCTGTGCTGTCCTAGGCCCTCTAGCCTTCAAAAACTTACCGATGAATGCCTATCCCTCCTTCAGTTTCATAATTTCCAGATTGTTCCTGAAAAGGTCCAGAAGGTTCTCTCATTTAAAATCCTTGGCTCCATATTGTCCCTTGATGTTGTTTCCCCTGTTAATCCTCTTTAATCCAGGACTCTTATACCCTACCTCAGCTCCAAAAATTGTTGGGGAGCCGGGCAGTGGTGGTGTATGTCTTTAATCCTAGCACTTGGGAGGCAGAGGCAAGTGGATTTCTGAGTTCGAGGCCAGCCTGGTCTACAGAGTGAGTTCCAGGACAGAGAGGGCTACACAGAGAAACCCTGTCTCAAAAAATCCAAAAAAAAATTGTTGGGGAAAATCAATTGGATAAGGTCCTGGATATCCAACACCACTGAAAGCCTTGCCCCATTGTTTGAACTTCTTAGGGGAGGAGAGCTTTCCACCCCAATAGTTTTGACACCTGATCACATACAGTTCAACAGGCCATTGATCCTGCCTCACTCAATCTATATGATCTCCATTTGCCCCTTACCCTTTATATTTTTCCTGTAGAAACTAATTGTACTTGTTACTTGGCCAAGGGGTGGGGCTACACATTGGATCCACCTCTCAGAGGAAGGGACCCTAGAGTTTATTCTATGGCCAACCATTTGGCCAATTGTATTGTTAGAGGGAGAGACCTTTCTGCCAGGCTGTGGAATAGAGCTTTGTTCCATCATTACACCCTTTAAGATTACAGATTTTCTCTGGCTTCAAAGAAATAGTTGTGGGATTGCACTCACCACAGAAGCCTTCCCTGGTGAAATGGATTGCCACTTTGGACCACATAAATGAATGAAATCCTTCTCCATGCTCCAGGGGAATACCACCAGACTTTTTCTTTCTCACCCCAACCTGGATTAGCCCACCTTATTTGCCAATGGGGACATTTAGGATCCTTCATTGTTGTTTATCCTCCCCATCAAATTAAATGTTCATATTGTAGAGGGATCCACACAGTTTAAGGAGCTGTTTGCAGTAGTGATGGTGTTCAATTCTGTACTTGAGCCCTTTAATCTGTTTTCAGATAGCCTATACATTGTAAAATTGTTATCCAATTTGATTGAAGCCCACATCAAGCTAGATTCTAATCCTATCATCCCTTTGATGATACAGGCCCACACATTGCTTAAGTAAAGGAGAATTCCTATCTTCTTCCAACATCTTTGAGGCCATCAAAATATCCCAGGATATTATCCCAAAGAAATAATTTGACCAGCTAGCTTCTACATTACAATATCTTACTGTCTCTGAGGCCATACAGCTCTACTCATTGCCCCATCTCAACTGGAGGGGCCTTATACATAAGTTCCCACACATTCTGATTAAAGACCTCAGAAAGATAGTGCATACCTGTAAATCTTGCCAGCTCTTCATACTGGTGACTCCCCTGCAAAGAGGGAAAATAATCCCCTAGAACTTTGCCCTAATCATCTTTGGCATATTGATGTTACATACTATTCTCCATTTGGAAAACTTAAATATATTTTCTTGACTGTTAATCTCAGGGTGTGTGTGTGTGTGTGTGTGTGTGTGTGTGTGTGTGTACATGTGTGTATATGTATGTATGTATGTATGTATGTATGTATACACACACATGCATGTATATGTACCTCATTCCCTCTTCCTGGGCCAGGATATCACTTCTGTCTCTCACCTCATCAGAAAATAGCCATCATGAGAAACATTGAGAAGAAGATTGGAGAAGCCTTGAGAACCCACAAGAGGTGGGGCCTTTGTTGAACATCATGATTAAAGGCCGTGTGTGTGTGTGTGTGTGTGTGTGTGTGTGTGTCAGGGTGTCACTTCTGCCTCTCATCTCCTATCACCTGAGGCCTCAGTGCCTCATCCTGGGAGGGGATATGCTCCTGTATCCCTACAACATCTGGGCTGAGGTGCTAGAATGTGCTGCACATTAGTCTGCCTTCTGCCAGTTTTTGCAGCATAGTCAGTCTACAAATCAGGTGGCAATAAATGCTGAGACACTAATGGGGACATTGAGAAGGAAGCTTATCTTTGGGACCCTACAAAGCCTTCTAGTGGAAGAGAATTAGATAGGATTCCAGTTGAGATCTACACACTCAAACCTTACATAGAAGGAAAACTTGGGGACATAAAAACAGGATTGTGCATATGTCCAAATTCAGACAGAAGCAGCTGTTCTCTTTCAGTACCAGCTGTTTTCCCTGTGCTGCATGAGGGGTTCCAGCTCTGACTTCTTTGGGCCCCAGGGGCATGATCTTCTGCATTTTCACACTTGTATACATGTGTGTTCACAATTGCCATCGTTCCTGCTTACTAAGTTTCTCTACTTGTTACAATGTCCAGTGTTACAGTACAGTGTGAATCCCAGATACTTCCTGACTTAGCCTATAGATTTTAAACTCTGATTTTTGGCCATACTATCTAGGTCAGATTTTACTGCTGCCTATCTAAAGCTTACTGGTTCAGGCCTCCAGGTCCTATGTATTTCCCTGTCCAGGCTACATTTTCTGCTCCTGCTGAGCTTCCAGGATGAGTAGATAAAATGGGGCCAAACCTAGGCAGCTAACTCAATACCTTTTATCCACATCAGGGCAAGGGAAAAATGTCCTTTTGCCTCTTAGAGCCAGCACCTCTGCCAGACCCAACAAAACGTTGCATGGCAGCTGGAGTCGAACTAGTAGAGCTTGGAGATAGAATTTACTTTTCTGTTGGTAGCTATTTTGGCAACCCTCCTCAGGGCTGTAGCTTATAGCTAAGCAGCTCAACATAACACAACACAGAGCACCATCATTCAAATCTGTTGAGAGTGAACAGGCCCTGACAGCTTGTCAGAGTGGTCATCCTGGGTCCACTTACCTCAAGTCCCTTCTCCATCATCATTTTCTCTAAAATCTAAGTTGGAAGGTTGATTTTTATTATTTCTTTGTCACCTTTGAATCACCTTCCCTGTAGATATGACCTCTGGTGCCCAAGCTCTGGGTCTTAGCCCTAAAGCTCACGTTGCAGTGCCCCATGGACTGAAAAGATGCATACATATACTTGTTTACTTCTGTGTGAATTTAGGGGAAAGATCTTTTTCCCTTGCTGCTTTCCATATTATTTCTTTGTTCTGTCGATTTTATGTTTTGATTAATATATAGCTGGAAGATTTTTTTTTTGGTCCAGTCTAATTGGTATTCTATAAGCTTCTTGTAGATTTATACACACCTCTTTCTTTAGGTTGTGAAAGGCTTTTATATGATTTTTTTAGAATATTTTCTATGCCTTGGAGCTGGGACTCTTGATCACTTCTATTCCTATTTTTCTTAGGTTAGGCCTTTAAATGGTATCCCAGATTTCCTGAAAGTTTTGTATCAAGAATTTCTTTGTGTTTTTGCCATTTTTTATTGGATATATTCTTTATTTACAATTCATTTCCCTTTTTCTGGTTCCCCACCCACAAAGGTCCCACATGCCCTTTTCACTCCCCCTGCTCCCTCATCCACCCCCTCCCACCTCCCTGTTCTTGTACTCCCCCACAATGATGCTTTGGTCTATTCTAGCACCAGTGTCCACTCCTTTCTTCTTGTCAGATATCACTTGGTATGTGATTTATATCTTTGGTGTTCCAAGATTCTAGGCTAATATCCACTTATCAGTGACTGCATACCATGGGTATTCTTTTGAGACTGGGTTACCTCATTTAGTATGATGTTCTCCAGCTCCATCCATTTCTCTAAGAATTTAATGAATTCATTGTTTCTAATAGCTGAATAGTACTCCATTGTGTATATATTCCACATTTTTTGTATCCATTCCTCTGTTGAGGGACATCTGGGTTCTTTCCAGCTTCTGGCTATTATATATAAGGCTGCTACAAACATAGTGGAGCACGTATCATTATTGCATGCTGGGGAATCTTCTGGGTATATTCTCAGGAGTGGTATGGCTGGGTCCTCCGGAAGTATCACATCCAGTTTTCTGAGGAACCGCCAGACTGATTTCCAGAGTGGTTGTACCAGCTTGCAGTCCCACAAGCAGTGGAGGAGTGTTCCTTTTTCTCCACATCCTCGCCAACACCTGATGTCTTCTGAGTTTTTAATCTTAGCCATTCTGACTGGTGTGAGGTTAAATCTCAGGGTTGTTTTGATCTGCATTTCCCTAATGAATAATGATGTTGAACATTTTTTAAGGTGTTTCTCAGCCATCTGAATTTCTTCAGGTGAAAATTCTCTGTTTAGCTCTGTACCCCATTTTTGGATAGGGTTATTTGGTTTTCTGGAGTCTAACCACTTGAGTTCTTTGTATACATTGGATATTAGCCCTCTGTCAGATGTGGGGTTGGTGAAGATCTTTTCCCAATATGTTGGTTGCCAATTTTTCCTTTTGACAGTGTCTTTTGCATTACAGAAACTTTGTAATTTAATGAGGTCCCATTTATCTATTCTTGCTCTTAGAGCATAAGCAATTGGTGTTCTGTTCAGGAGTTTTCCCCCTGAGCCAGTGTCCTCAAGGGTCTTCCCCAGTTTCTTTTCTATTAGTTTTAGTGTGTCTGGTTTTATGTGGAGGTCCTTGATCCACTTGGAGTTGAGCTGAGTGCAAGGAGATAAGAGTGGATCAATTCTCATTCTTCTGCATGTTGACCTCCAGTTGAGCCAGCACCATTTGTTGAAAAGGCTATCTTTTTTCCACTGCATGTTTTCAGCTCCTTTGTTGAAGATCAATTGGGCATAGATGTGTGGGTTCAATTCTGGGTCTTTGATCCTATTCCATTGATCCACCCCCTGTCACTGAACCAATACCATGTAGTTTTTAACACTACTGCTCTGTAGTATTGCTTGACGTCCGGGATGTTGATTCCCCCGGAAGTTCTTTTGATGTTGATGATAGTTTTAGCTAACCTGGGTTTTTTGTTATTCCAGATGAATTTGAGAATTGCTCTTTCTAACTCTATGAAGAACTGAGTTGGGATTTTGATGGGGATTGCATTGAATCTGTATATTGCTTTTGGAAAGATTGCCATTTTAACAATATTAATCCTGCCAACCCACGAGCATGGAAGATTTTCCCAGTTTCTGATGTCTTCTTCAATTTCCCTCTTCAGACACCTGAAGTTTTTGTCATATAAATCTTTCACATGTTTGGTTAGAGTCACTCCAAGATACTTTATATTGTTTGTGGCTATTGTGAAGGGTGTCATTTCTCTAATTTCTTTCTTGGCCTGCTTATCCTTCATGTATAGGAAGGCTACTGATTTGCTTGAGTTGATTTTATAGCCAGCCACTTTGCTGAAGTTGTTTATCAGTTGCACGACTTCTCAGGTGGAGTTTTTTGGGTCACTTAAGTATACTAACATATCATCTGTGAATAGTGATAGTTTGACTTCTTCCTTTCCGATTTGTATACCTTTGGCTTCCCTGTGTTGTCGAATTGCTCTAGCTAGTACCTCAAGTACTATATTGAAGAGATATGGTGAGAGGGGACAGCCTTGTCTAGTCCCTGATTTTAGTGGGATTGCTTCAAGTTTTTCTCTGTTTACCTTGATGTTGGCTACTGGTCTGCTGTACATTGCTTTTACTATGTTTAGATATGGGCCTTGAATTCCTGCTCTTTCCAAGACTTTTAGCATGAAGGGATGCTGAATTGTGTCAAATGCTTTTTCAGCATCCAATGAGATGACCATGTGGTTTTTTTTCTTTGAGTTTGTTTATGTAGTGGATTACGTTGATGGATTTCCGTATATTGAACCATCCCTGCATCCCTGGGATGAAGCCAACTTGATCATGGTGAATGATCGTTTTGATGTGTTCTTGGATTCAGTTGGCAAGTATTTTGTTTAGTATTTTTGCATCAATATTCATAAGAAAAATTGGCCTGTAGTTCTCTTTCTTAGTTGGATCTTTGTGTGGTTTTGGTATCAGGGTAATTTTCGCTTCATAGAATGAGTTGGGTAGTGTTCCTTCTGTTTCTATTTTGTGGAATATTTTGAAGAGTATCAGTATCAGGACTTCTTTGAAGGTCTGATAGAATTCTGCACTAAAACCATCTGGTCCTGAGCTTTTTTTGGTTGGAAGACTTTCTATGACCCCTTCTATTTCTTTGGGGGTTATGGGTCTGTTTAGATGATCTATTTGATCCTGGTATCAAGAATTTTTAGGGCGCTGGGACAGCAGAGGGCTAAGAAGTAGGTGACAGATTTTCCTAGTATCATGGCAAATCCGCAAGGATCTGCTACTGGAGGGGTCAGATTTTAATAAGGCTTACAAGATTAGGTTTTAGTTGTTATACCCACAGATTGAGTTACCATTAAACAATGAAGAAAAACTGAAGAAAAAAAAAGGAATTTTTTTAGATTTAACATTTTCTTTGACTGCTGTATCAATTTCTTATATACCTGAGATTCTCTCTTCCATCTCTTATATTCTGTTGGTGATGGTTACATCTGTTGGTCTAATTCATTTCCCTAGGTTTTCCATCTCAAGGATTTCTTCAGTTTGTATTTTCCTTTGTTACTTCCATTTCCACTTTCATGTCTTGCACAGGTTTCCTTATTCCTTCACATGTTTAACTGTGTTTTCCTGTATGTCTTTAAGGGATTTATTTGTTTCTTCATTAGGACCTCTATGTGTTTGATTGTATTTTCCTGTATTTATTTAATGGATTTATTTATTTCCTCTTTAATGGCCTTTGCCATTTGTAAAATTGGATTTAATATCATTTACTTGAGTTTCAGTTGTGTTAGGATATCCAAAGTTTGCTGTAGTGGGCTATCTGTGTTTTGGAAGTGTCATATGACCCCCTGGCATTTGTTAATTGTATTCTTTTGAAGGCCTTTAGCCATCTGGATGGGTTTGGTCTCTGGATGTTCTTGTTTTAGTATGTATTGAAAGTAAGATAAACCTAGATAATCCTGGTGTGGTAGGCCTCTGATAGGTATCCATAGACTGTATGGTTTTGTAGCTGCCGGTCTGTATGTTTCAGGATCCTCAGGTCTGATAAAGTTGGGCAGAGAGGTAGCAGGAAAATGGCAGTCCCCCTGAGCTAACAAACTTCTCTGGGAAGCTTGCCTTGTCCCCGAGGTCTTAGATAGCAGGGAATATGGGTGAGAGAAGGGAAGGTAACCTGTATGGTTCAGAAGGTACAGGTCTCTTAAAGGTGATGGAGAGATGGTGGGATGAGAGAGGTGGCACTATGATACCAGGCTGCCCAGAGCAACTCAACTAGGTCAAGAGGGCTCATCTAGCAGGAAAGCTTGTGGGGGAAGGGATGCTAATAAGTATGGTTTAGAAGGCTCAGGTCTGAAGAAGCTAAGGAAGAGGTGGCAGGAGACTGAAAGTCTCCCTCTTATTGCAGGCTGCTCAGAACAGTTTGAACTGGATCAGTGGGCTTATTAAGCAGTGGAGATGATGGGGGGATGGGATTCTAACCTGTATGATTCAGGGTCTGTGAGTCTGATATAGCTGGGGGAAGAATTGGGAAGAGAATTGTGGTCGTCCTGGAAAAGAAGACTGTTCGGGGCATCTTGGCTTGGACCAAAGGACTCCAAGCAGACAGCAGGGAAAATGTGTTAGGAAAGGTAAGCTAACCTGTGTGGTTCAGGAGTCATAGGTTGATGAAGGTGAGAGGAGAGGTGGCAGAAGAATAAAAAATACTTTACCCAAAACAAAAGAATAAATCTTCTCAGTACCACACTGATCCTTCTACAAAATTGACCATATAGTAAATCAAAAAGCAAGACTAACAGAACAAGAAAATTGAAGAAAACTCTTTATACCTTATCAAATCACCATAGATTAAAGCTGGACTTCAACAATAGCAGAAACATCTTAAGCTTACACCCTCGTGAAAATTGAACAACCCACTATTCAATGATCTCTGGGTCAGGGAAGAAATAAAGAAAGAAGTTAATGACTGTCTAGAATTCCATGCAGATGCAGGCAAAAAATATCCAAATTTATGGAACTCTATGAAAGCAGTCCTAAGAGGAAGATACTTAGCAATAAGTGCTTCCATAAAGAAATTAAATAGTCCACATACCAGCAATTTAAAAGTACACCTAAAATCTCTATAAAAAAGGAAGCAAGTACACAAAAGAGGAGTACAAGGCAGGAAATTATCAAAATAAGGTCTGAAATCAATCATTTATAAACAAAAGAAAACATTTCAAATAATCAAGGAAACCGAGAGCTGGTTCTTTCAGAAAATCTACAAGGCAGACAAACACTTAGCCAAACTATCCAAAAGAAAGGAAGACAATTTCCAAATAAACAAAATCAGAAATTAAATGGGACACTTAATAATAGATACTGAAGAAAGTCAAAGAATCATTAAGTCTTACTTCAAAGGCCTGTACACACACACACACACACACACACACACACACACACACACACAAAAGGAAAATCAAAATATATGGATGATTTTCTAAAGAGAGACAACTTATCAAAATTAAATGAAAATCAGGTTAATATTTTTTTCTTTTTATTAGATATTTTCTTTATTTACATGTCAAATGGTATCCCCTTTCCTCATTACCCCTCCTAAAAACCCCCATCCCATGCCCCCTTTCCCTACTTACCAAATAGCACCCCTCAGCTTTCCTGACTGGCATTCCCCTACTGTGGGGCATTGAGTCTTCACAGAACCGATGGCCTCTCCTCTCATTAATGTCTAAAATGGCCATCTCCTGTTACATATGTAGCTGGAGCCATGGATACAGAAAATGTGGTACATTTACACAATGGAATATTACTCACCTATTAAAAATAATGAATTCATGAAATTCTTAAACAAATGGATGGGGCTAGAAAATATCCTAAGTGAGGTAACTCAATCACGTTAACTATTTAAACAGTCCTATAATGACTAAAGAAATATGACCAGTTACTAAAAGTCTCACAACAACAACACCCAGGGCCAGAAGGTTTTAGTGAAGGATGCTACCTGACTCTCAGTAAAGATTAATACCAAATCTCCTCAAACTACTCCACAAAATAGAAACAGAAAGAACACTGTCAAACTCATTCAAAGAGGCCAGTGACCTTGATACCTAAAGCACACCAAGAGTGAACAAAGAAAGAGAACTTCAGACAGATTGCTCTTACATAGATGCAAAAATACTCAATAACCTACATGTAAACAAAATCCAAGAACACATCAAAGACATTATCCATAAAGATCAAGGAGACTTCATCCCAGGGATGCAGAAATGTTTCAAATTACAAAAATCTATCAACATCATCCACTATATAAACAATCTGAATGAAAACAAAATTCCATGATTATCTCAGTGGACAATGAAAAGACCTGAGATAAAATCCAACACATCTTCATGATAAGGTTATTAGAGAATTCAGGAAAACAGAGCACATGTCTAAACACAATCAAACCAAAATACATCAAAGCAATAGCCAACATCAAAGTAAATGGAAGAAACTTAGAGCAATTCCACTGAAATCAAGGACATGAAAAGGTTCTACTCCCTCCCTATGTATTCAGTATAGTACTTGAAGATCTAGCCGGAACAATAAGACAACAAAAGAAGATCAAGAATACACAGATTGGAAAGGAAGAAAATAAAGCATCACTATGTGCATATGATTGATATATGTATGTATGTATATATGTATATATATATATGTGTGTGTGTATATTGATGATTGATTGATATATGTATGTATGTGTATATATATCTATATCTATATCTATATCTATATATATATATATAGATAAATATATATATATATATATATCAGTTCCCCAATAATTCTACCACAGAACACCTACAGCAGAAAAACAACTTCAGCCAGGAGAGTGGATAGAAAATTAACTCAAACAAATTAGTGCCCATCATTTATACAAAGGGAAAACATGCTAAGAAAGAAAATAGGAAAATAAGACCCTTCACAATAGAAAAAAATAATATTAAATAACTTGTTGTAACTCTAACCAAGCAAGTGAAAAAATCTCTTTAAGAAGAATTTGGAGTCACTGAAGAAAAAAATGAAAGAAGACTTCAAAAGATGGAAAAATCTCCCATGCTCATGAATAAGTAGGATTAACATGGGAAAAAAAATGGTCATCTAACCAAAAGCAATCTACAGATTTAATACAATTCCCATCAAAATTCCAACTCAATTCTTCATAGAGTTAGAAAGAGCAAGTCTCAAATTTATTTGGAATAACAAAAAACCCAGCAGAGCAAAAACTATTCTCAACAAAAAAAGAAATTCTGGGGAAATCGCCATCCCTAACCTCAAGCTGTACTATAGAGCAACAGTAATAAAAACTGCATGGTATTGGTCCAGAGACAGGCAAACAGATCAGTGGAACAGAATTGAAGACCTAGAAATAAACCTACATACACCACTATGTTTATAGTGTCCTTGTTTGCAATAAGAAGTGGGTGGAAACAAACTAGATATTTCACCATTCAACGGAGGAATGGATACAGAAAATGTGTACTGCTCAGCTACTATAAGCAATAGCCTCATGAAATTCTTAGACAATGGATGCAACTCGAAAATATCATCCGGAGTGAGGTAACCCAGTCACAAAAGAACACACATGGTATGCACTCACTATAAGTAGATATTAGCCGAAAAGCTCAGAATACCCAAGATACAGTTCACAGACCATATGAGGCTCGAGAAGAAACAAGACCAATGTGTGAATGTTTCAGCCCTTCTTAGAAGGGGGAACAAAATACTCATGGGAGGTAGAGAGTGGGAGGGACTTGGGAGGAAGAAAGGAGGGGTAAGGGGGATAAAGTGAGGCAAGATCAGATATGGGAGGAAACAAGGATGTTATACGGGGGGTCAGCAAATTGAAGAGAGGTGTGTAGCAATGTGGGATGAGGAACTAGCAGTACCCACCAGCAAGTTCCAGATTCCAGGAAATCAAGAGGCTCCCAGGACCCAAGGGGCATGGGATTAGCTGGAATGCCCAATAAAGGGGAGGGAGAAACTGTAACAACCATATCCAGAGGTTAGATAAGGTACCTATTTGGGAGATGAGGCCACCCACTCATGTCCAAATTTTTAACCCACAATTGCTCTGGTCTAAAGGAAATACATGGACAAAGTGCGGAGCAGAGACTGAAGAAAAGGCTATTGAGAGATTCCCCCATCTGGGGATCTGTGAGACCATGAAAAGCAGCCTGTTTTCTGGTCGAGCTAGGTTTAAATCCCAGAGAGCTACCAGATAATTCTGGAAGGGATGGAAGGTCAGTTTGCCATGCTCTCATATGTCAGACTCCTGACATGAGGCCCCAGCATCATAATTCTGTGGCTATCACTCACATAGGGCAATGCCATAGACTGCCTTTTCTCATCTGGACGTGCCATGCTGGAGCAATGGAACAGGTCTCCCTCTCAAAAGCTACATCTAACCTCCCATAGGGAAACCTCTCTGCACTTTCAGCCACAGTCACCACCAAGTCAAGTCAAGTGGAGCCAGCTGAACAAGCCAAGGACACTCATTCATGCAGGAACCAGCCAGAGCTCCTCCTTTCTCTCTTTTCCCTTTGGCCAGGGCTAGACGCAGCCCTGTGGGTCCCCACCCTGTTCTCAGCTCTTCTGAGACATCCAATGGTATCTGCAGTGTCCAAGACTGAGAACCTGTCATCTTCAGCCTCTGTGAGGTCCAAGGACCTACAAGCTTGGCCCTGCTGGTTCCCCCAGAAAACCTTGGGCTGCCCTTCCCCACCCAAGGAGTGGGGTCCTGTGGCTTCTCACAGCCTGACACCGGCCCAGTGGCTGAGTAGGGATGAGCAGAATCCAACTCCCCACAACTGCCTTTATCCAGTGGCCAGAGTCCTAGCCTTACTCAGGCCACGACTTTTAACCTACAGAGATCCATCCCATATGCAGACACCAAACCCAGACACTATTGAGGATGCCAAGAAGTGCTTGCTGACAGCAGCCTGATATACCTGTCTCCTGAGAGACTCTGCCAGAGCCTGACAAATACAGAGTCAGATGCTTGCAGCCAACCATTGTACTGGGCATGAGAATTCCAATGGAGGAGTTAAAGTACTGAAGGAGCTGAATAGTGTTTGCAACTGCATAGGAAAAACAACAATGCTAACCAACCAGACCCAGAGCTCCCAGAGACTAAACAGGCAACCAAAGAGTACACATGGAGGGACCCATGGTGCCACCTGCATATGTAGCACAGAATGGCCTTATCTGGTATCAGAGGGAGGACAAGCCCATGGTTCTATGATTTCTCCATAGCCCAGTGCTGAGGAAAGCCTGGGCAATGAGGTAGGAGTGGATGGGTGGATGGGTGGATGGGTGGATGGGTAGATGGGTGGATGGGTGGATGGATGGGTGGATGGGTGGGTGGGTGGGGGAGCACCCTCATAGAAGTAGGGTGATGGGGCATGTGGTATGGGGTTTTCCAGAGTAGCAACCAGAAAGGAGATAACATTTGAAATGTAAATAAACAAAATATCCATAATAAATACATAAATAAGATAAAAAAGGCAGGCGATAGCACTTGCTGTCGAGGATGTGGAGAAAGAGAAACATTCCTCCATTGGTGGTGGAACTGCAAGCAGGTTAAAATTACTTTGGCTGTTCCTCAGAAAATTGGAAATAGTTCTACCTGAAGACCCAGCTAAACCACTACTGAGCATAAACTCAAAATTTGCTCCAAAATGTAACAAGGACACATGTTCTACTACGTTTATATCAGCCTTACTTATAATAGCCAGAAGCTACTAAAAACAATGACTTCATGAAATTCTTAGGAAAATTGATGGAACTAGAAAATATCATCCCGAACTAAACAGTGAATGAGCTTGGAGATTCTAAAGGAAAAATAGGAGGAAGGATTCCAGTTCCCAAAGGGGACAGGAACTCCACAGGGAGACCAGTAAACTCAACTAACCTGGACACATGGGGCTCTCAGAGTCTGATCCACCAACCAAAGAACATACACAGGCAAGAAAGACCTAGGCCTCCCCGCACATATGTAGGAGATGTGCAGTTTAGTCTTCATGTGGGCTCTGAACAACTTGAGTAAAGTGTATCGTAAAACTGGTTGCCCATATGTGGGATATGTTCTTCTAGCTGGGTTGCCTTGTCTGGCCTCAATAGGATAGGAAGTGCCTAGTCTCATAGAGACTTGAAGTGACAGGGTGAGGGGATAATCATGGAAGCCACTACCAGCTGAGAGGAGAAGGGGATGGGGATGGGGTAGGGACTGGGGGAGGGGGTAACTAGGAAGGGAAAGTGAAAGGAATTTAAAGTGAATAAGTAAAAAGTAATTAAATTAAATTAAAAGGAAAGGTTTAGCTTTTTATTTTAGTTAAAATATTACATCTTCCCGTCAACCATTTCCATGCCCCCAACATCTTCTCTCTCAAGCTGATCATCTCTTTTTCCTTGACTATTATTCAGACTATATACAGAGAAATAAATATTCAAATACTGAATATGTATTGAAAAACTATTCAAACACTGAGTCCATTTGTGTTGCTTGTGTGTATGTGATTTCAATGCTGAACATTTTGTATGGAACAACCAATCATGGAGTTGAGCTGGATCTAACCTAAAGGCAATTTTACTATAATGTACCTTTCATACCACCAGAAAGTGCTATGCATTTGATACCATAATAATAAGCACTAGAAGATATGTACATACTAGGTATGCTATAGAGATAAGTAACTCGTCTTTTCACCATGCATGTGACAGATCTTGTTACAACTGTGCAATCCAGAATAGATTACTCAAGTTTCTAGAGGTTCTCCTGTCTCTCCCTCTCGTTTACCATAAATAACCTGTGATCATGTATACATGCACTACTGCTGCATCTGAATTTTATGGGCATTCTGGAGCTCTAAAGTTGGGTTGTTGGGCCCGCAAATCATGTATTTTTACCCAATGACTCATCTATCTCCTCTATCCAAGAAGAAATTCTTAAACTGGATACCAGTTATTAGATGACAGATAAATTGAAGCAGAGTGAAAAAGAAAACGGAATAATGCCCAAAAGAAGATATGAGATTTGTTGACATACTCAAAAGTTGAAATGCATATAATTTAAGGATTGAGAACAAAAGAAATGTTAATTATATCAGAGTAATATTTAATAAAATAATAGTTGAAAATTTTCTGATTCTCATGAAAGGAATACACCATATAAAAGATTCTGAAAATTCCTTAGGATGAATACACAGAAAACTGAACCTCATTATAACCCAAACTACTGAAAAACAAAAGACAAAAAGGTGATTTCATACAAGCTGTAAACAACACAGGTTAATTTCAAACACTCGTTTTTGGCAGCTGAAATCTCAGCATCAATGAAAGAATTTTAAGCATAATTATATTTTTTTTACTTTTTAATTTTATTTTTCTGTTTTGTCCGTGTGTGTGTGTGTGTGTGTGTGTATGTGTGTGTGTGTGAACAATGTGCATCCTTTGTGTCTGTGAAATCCCACAAACTGCATTGGATTCCCTGTAACTGTACAGTTACATGCAGTTTTCAGTCATTGTGTGTGTGCTGGGATTCAAACCAAGATCTCTGGAAAAGCAGCATTTGCTTTTAATCATTGAGTCATTCTTTCAGCTCCTGGAATATATTTTCAAGAAAATAATATACATGGATGGAAAGTGTAAACAGTAAAACCATCAAAAATATCCCCAATCATGATTATAGTCATTTTCTTTAGAAGTTCTGAATATTGAATAATTATAATAGTTAATCACATACCTCAAATAGTTAAAATAATAAATCCTACATTATGTTATACATATTATGCCTCAATTCAAAATTTTTCACAGAAAGCAACAATCACTATTGCTGTACAAACAAAGCACAGAAATAATCAAAAATAGCATGTTATTAACAAGTTAGTAATGTAGCTGAGCTCAGTGACACACACCTATGTTTCCAACATGCAGGAGGCAGAGATAGTGAATTTCTGTGAGTCAAGGACAGCCTATTCTACGAAGTAAGTTCCAGGAGCACTGGGCCTATATTATAAGACCCTGTCTCAAACAAGCAAACAAATAAAACCACAAAAACAAGTTAATAGGGGAAATAAAATGAACAAAACATGTAATCAAAATGCAAAATATGTTGGCAACAAATGTCTCAAACAGAACACTAAGAAAATGTAAATGAACATGTACCACAGTTAATAACTGTTGATAATTAAATTTCTTAGATATATAGTTTTCAAAGTACATACAGAGAAAAATATTGACTTTACATTATTATAAAATTGATAAATCACATATGTAAGGATATGCAAAGTAAAATTAATGAGAAAAACATGTATTTGCTGATATATAAAAATGGCATATTTGTGCTACTATGTGGAATAGAAATGACAAGGCAGAGGCTGTCAATAAAGATAAAATGAACTCTCATCCAATTATATATGCTATTATGTGTGCTGCCTGAATAATACATGTTTGCAGAACTGGTCAGTTCCCATACTGTAATCATTCCCATGAGGTCTGATTTCAAGCTGGTGATGTGATATTATAACTGTCCATTTGAGAAGAAATGTATACAAAGAGCATAAAATTAGTATACGCTTGCTACAGCACACCATAATATGAGCCTTAGTCAACAAGGCATAGAACAAAATGCTGAACTCTGTAGGATAATGAGCAAGCAAAGATTAATGATAGATATCAAACAATGCAAGAATTAACCTTGATCCAGTTGACATATTAAGAAGACTATAAATATGGAGCCTACCATTAGTGAGTCCCTGAGGACTCACTCAACCCCAGAGCCTCCAAAACAAAAACAAAAACAAAAACAAAAACAAAAACAAAAAATCCTGAATGTGACAATATAATATATATTATTATATTAAACACACAGAAATATCAACTATATGATAATTTTAGGAAATATCCAGCTAAGTGTTCATAACAAGTGGAGTGAATGTCTCTCACTTAAAGCAGTTGATCCTAGTGACAACTATTTCTAGAGCCTGTTTTATATCTCTGTTCCTCAGGCTATAGATGAAAGGGTTCAGCAAGGGTGTGACTACTGCATACATTATAGAAGCAACTGTATCTTTGTCGCTGGAATTCCGGAATGAAGAGAAAAAGTATTCACCTGCAACTGTCCCATAGTACAAAGACACCACAAGGATATGGGAGCCACAAGTAGAAAAGGTTTTAATGAATCTTTTTGTGGAGGGGGCTTTCAAGGCAGTGCTTCCTATGAAAATATAAGAGCCCATAATGCTGCTCAGAGGCAGGATGAAAAGTAATCCTCCCTCAGTGAAGATGATTAGTTTATTGAGAGAGATGTCTGAGCAGCTCAGCTTCAGGAGAGCATTGAGGTCACAGAAGAAGTTGGAGATGGTGTTACTGGCACAGAAAGACAATTTGATCAAGAGGAGAGTGTGCAGCAGGGCATGGACACAACAGAAGAACCAGGACCCAGCGACTAGGCAGACACAGAGCTCCTCCCTCATGACAGTGATGTAGTGCAGTGGATGACAGATGGCCACATACCTGTCATAAGCCATCACTGCAAGAAGGAAATTGTCCAGGCAGCCAAACAGAATAAAAAAATACATCTGAGAGATGCATCCCTTATAAGAGATGGAATGCTGCTGAGCCTGAATATTCATCAGCACTCTGGGAACTGTAACAGATGAAAAGGAGATGTCTGTAAAGGCCAAGTGGCTGAGGAAGAAGTACATGGGTGTGTGGAGGTGAGAGTCCAGCCTGATGAGCAGGATGATGAGCAGGTTCCCCAGCACAGTTGTCAGGTACATGGCCAGGAACAGGATGAAGAAGACATTCTGCCGCTCTGGTATGATGGGAAGCCCCAGGAGGAGGAAGTTGGACACAGTGCTCTGGTTCTGCATTCTCATGATTCTTTTGTCTCTGCTGGAAAATAGAAAAATGATGAAACACCAAGGAAAATGGCTATGACATTATTGTAATCATCTTTTCTGTGTGATTCTTCTTTGCTTTAGATGCAAGTAATTAATTAGTCTGTGTGTAAGGCTGAAGAATTTTTCACAATTTAGTTTCTATTTACTTTCTACTTAAAAGAAGCTTCTTTCAGTAATTCACAAATGATATTGAAAGCTAATTCCTTAACTGACCTACAATAATAAGAATCCTGGCATTATTAGTCTATATAGCATATCATAGCTCATTTTAAATTTATATTTTGGAGGTATTTTTGCTTGTTTTGAAACAGAAATGTATTCCTGTCTTTCTAAATGCTTATTGGTAAATATTACTGATGGATTTCATAAAGATATTTTTATTAAGTATGTCGTGTGTTGTGTTCAACTTCATACTCATCCACACCCACCAATTAGTCACTCCTCCAACCTTAACATCCACAACACTTCTCTTGAAATTTTTAGTGCACAAATAGGAAATAAACATCTCCTACTCTAACTTCAATGGTACATCTGACCTTTACATTAAAGAAACATCTTTCCAAAGTAACTAAGGTTAGCAGAACTATGCTTAACTCATATTTACTTAGAGTCTTGACACCATCACATACTCATGTTTAAGGACATGAACAATAACAGGTAACAAACAGCCAAGTCTCTGTGTTGGAAATTGTGTCTTTATATCAAGAGAATATCAGTATTTTATTCTGAAATAGAAAATGTACCATAAGAAATACATATCCATCATTTACATGGGGATATATTTTTGTTTGTTTGTTTGTTTGTTTGTTTGTTTTTCCAAGCATTTGATCCAGCATAGGAAAATGCTAGGGCACTGAGGTGGGAGTGGGTAAGCAGGTAGGGAAGCACTGCTCATAGAGGCAGAGGGAGGGGGAGGAGGTAGGATGGTTGTGAAGGGGAACTGGGAAGGCAGATAACATACGAAATGTAAACAAATTTAAACAATAATAAAAAATAAAAGAAAAATTATAATAATAATTCCAAGAATTAAGAATGAATTACTTTCTTTTTTGCAACACCCCTAGCTCCTCTTGGGAAAATACTGTAAAATCTCATATGTCCAATTTTAATATAATCAAATATAAATAGTTATGTGTTAATTATTAATTACTTTTAAAAATGGAAAGCACTCTAGGTCAAAAACAGAATTATTAAAGTCTCAACTGTTCTGAGTCCTTTCAAATTACCTTTTACCAAAAGTGTGTAGATCTTTCCAAGGCAGCAATAAATTAGCATCAAATGCTGATCTCAGTGATTTAAAAACATTTTCTAATTCAGTCCCCATCAGGGTCCTATCAGACATGTGTTTTTATATCCATTTTAAGAGTGAATAAGAAAATGTAGTACATTTACACAATAGAATACTACTCAGCTATTAAAAACAATGAATTCATGAAATATTTAGGCAAATGGGTGGAACTGGAAAATATCATCCTAAGTGAGGTAAAGCAATCATAAAAGAACACACATGGTATGCACTCACTGATAAGTGGATATTAGTTAAGAACCTTGGAATACCCAAGACACAATTCATAGATCAAACGATGCTCAAGAAGAAGGGAGAACAAAGTATGGATGCTCTGGTCCTTCTTG
This sequence comes from Apodemus agrarius, assembly GCA_964023405.1. NCBI lineage: Eukaryota > Metazoa > Chordata > Mammalia > Rodentia > Muridae > Apodemus > Apodemus agrarius. The sequence goes on from OZ030008.1 coordinate 149,631,618, forward strand.
GAAGGGGGAACAAAGTACCCACAGAAGGAGATTCAGAGACAAAATGTGAAGCAGAATCTGAGAGAAAGACTATCCAGAGACTGCCCCACATTTACAGTTACAAAACCCAGACACTATTGTGGATGCCCACAAGTGCTTGCTGACTGGAGCCTGATGTAGCTGTCACCTGGGAGGCTATGCTAGTGCATGACAAACACAGAGGACACTCTCAGCCAGCCATTGGACTGAGCACAGGATCCCATTGGAGGAGCTAGAGAAAGGACCCAAGGAGCTGAAGAGGTTTGCAGCACAACAAGGGGAACAGCAATATGAGCCACCCAGTACCCTCAGAGCTCCCAAAGACTAAACCATCAACCAAAGAGTACACATGGAGTTACCCAGGCCTCCAGACACAAAGGCAGCATAGGATGGCCATCTTGGACATCAAAGGGTGGAGATGCCCTTGGTACTGGGAAGGCACAATGCTGCAGTGTAAGGGAATACCAGGACAAGGAAGCAGGAGAGGGTTAGTTGGGGAACAGGAGGAGGGGAGATGGCTTATGGGATTTTTTGGGGGTGGGGAAACCAGGAAAGGGAACAATGTTTGAAATGTAAATAAAGAATATATCTAATTTGAAAAACAGTAAATAAAGTAAGGGTATCTAAGTCATCTGCAAGATAGTGTACCAGGTGAAACCATAATGTCTGCTTGACAATGTGCTTTAGTCATTCCTAACAGAAATCACATTCCTCACTTGATGAAGTATCCAAAGGTGCTATACAATGCCCACAAAGTTTTTTCAAAAGCCCTACAAATGGTGCGACTCATATTTTATACATCATGCACGTCATGAGAGATTTCAAGGTTTTAATTTCTTTCAAAGCAATAAATATGTATTTGGGACCAGAAAGATGGTTGCAATGTTTTCTCAACCTGTGAGTCATGACCCCCTTGGCAGACTGCTATCTCCAAAAAAAAATTTACATGATGAATCATAAGAGTAGCAATGTAATGAAATAGCAAATAAAATAGTGTTGTAGTTGTGGATTACCAGAACATATGGCACTGTATTAAAGGACTGCAGCATTAGGAAAATTGAGTACACTAGTCTGCTGGGTTAGGCCATTTGTCACCAAACATAATGGCCTAATTTTGATCCCTGGAACAATATGGTGGAAGGAGAGAACCAACTTAAAGTTGTCCTCTGACCTGGATACCCACTCTGTGACATGGCTGCATTTACACACATGAAGAGATTGGGTTGCTAGGACAAAAACAAAAGTAAACAAATAAATTGAACTTGACCTTGGACAGAGATGTTATGACAGGTTATATATCTTGGATGGGCATTGCAGAGACTCATACTGTAGGAATTTGCACCTTCACCAGGACACAGGGTATTACCATGCATGGCTCCCAATAAAAATGAAGATCAGATGCCAGTACATTGGCTACTCACTAATGGATTCTGTCTCAGCTCAGGAAGCCAAAGGAATGCACTCACAAACCCTGACAGGATACTGTAGGTAAGATCTTGCAGGAAGAAGTCAGCCTATGACTGTGAGGTGTGAGATCAAGTCTGAAATGCAAGTTTTCCATGGTTTCTCTGTGTTCTGTGTTCTTTCTTTAGATAATATAGAATTAATGAGCCTCCACCAGCCAAACATTGGATTTGAGGAAAGATAATAATAATTTCTTTTTACTGACTACCATATACCAAGCATTGCATTGAATAATTTATTTCATACACCAGCTCATTTACTCCTCAACATATGTCTGTAACGTTGGGCTGGTCACTGTTCTTGAGTACTGTGGAATCTACTTCTAAACAGTACTAGCTACTACCACAAAAAATGTACAGGATTCATACTGGAGATTAGACACAATTATGGTTTACTGATGCTGATCTCTTATTATAAGAGCTGCATGGTAATGAAATAAATGTGGAGCCTGTCTGCCCAATGCAGAATTACAACTGTTGAAATACTATGCAGGAGATAATTGACTTTTCAAGACCAATCAGAGCCTCAAAACACACCAATAAAATAGACATTTAATGTACATGCACACATACATGCAAACACATGAGTTGTTGATTTGTGACTTCTTACCAGCTACAGTTGTCCTAAACAAGTGATGGCATTCACAGAGTCATAACAAGAAATGTATAACCAATATGTAATATTTTACATAAAACAATAACTCTTAAACTCACATGTAGACACTTTAAAAGCAGCACAACACATTCAACAATAAAAAAACAACTATGACTCAGAGGGATGAGATCATACTCTGAATATAAACACACATACATACACAGCAACACAAACATATATGCACACACAGAAGACAACCAAAATTCAAAGTCAAATAGATCATTGAAAAGACATAAAAAATGCCACTAACATACACGTGCCTCAAATCCTCAGGAAACAAAACATATCCATGGTACATATATGGATCCTTATTCAGAACAACTCAGGTCCCCACTAACCTGTGCCTAATATACATAATGGTGTTCATTCAGTGAATTTTTACCCACATTCATTCACCGACATATCACATAAACATTATCTCTGAATAATCCAAATACACACACACACACACACACACACACCACCACCACCACCACCACCACCACCACCACCACCACCACTCAATGACATGCAATTATATACCATATATAATTCAGATAAAATGCAAGCACACATACCCACATGTGTAAAAACAAGCAAATACAGAAAACACTTTCAGAGTGCTGAATACATATTGTGTTCAGAACTTTCACTATAATCTACTGTGTCTGTCCATAGATAAACTGAAGGAGTTAACCAAATGGGAACATGGCAATTATTTTATATCAAATGGACTGATCTGGAGACTCCAAAACACATGTAAATGACAAACACTCATGGGCCTAGTTCAGATTTGTGTGTTCTGCATCTAGAAAGGAAAAAACTAGTCAGTTATAACACACACACACACACACACACACACACACACACACACACCATGGGCAAATCTCACAGAGTAAATATATTAACATTTTATGAGCAAAAAAATATAGATATGTATGGAGAGAGAGAGAGAAATACAGAGAGAGAGAAAATAAACAGTCCATATGCAAAGACATATAGATACATGACACACCTTGCCTGCCAAGAGCTCCCAGCTCCCTCTGACCTCTATGATTCCTTAGTTTACTCAGGCACTAGATAACTAACCCACATCTCTGAGGCTTTGGATTTCATTAAGACCATCAATAAAAAAATAATCTGTTTGTTCTGTGTTTATCATTGAGTTATAGCTAAATAAGTGGGAGGATACAAAAAGACTTGGGCAGAGTCCCAGAGCTCCAGCTAGGAAAATAATCAAGCAGAATAATTAGCTCCAATACAGGATAATTAGTTTCAATTCTTCCAGACCTTCATGGGGGAAGAGCTTGCCCAGAGGGCAAGTAGCTAAGCAGGCACTAAACTCCTCACCCAAGAGTCACCTAATTATGTGTGTCCTCCATATCAAAGATGCTCTATTAATCATGAACTCACGATGATTACAAATTACCTGATGCAATAAACTTGTTAAGTGCATGGCTATTCTATTTTATCCTGTTTTATAGCATTTAGTATATGAGCAGGTGTCTCCATTGTTTCCCACCTGTGATGAAGAAGCACATCATGATGGGAGGGCACGGGAGAGAAAAGCCTAATTGTGTCATTAACAGGAAGCCACAAAAAACTCTTGCTATATTCCACACTTGTTAAAGTGTCCCTCACAGCACTGCCACCCTGGAACCACGCCTTTGACATAAACTTCTGAGTGAGACCTAGCTAAGGGTCTTAGCTAGATCTCAATCAAATATAGAATCCAATGTCTAGAAACAAATGAAAAATGACTAAAAGAAAGTTTATAGCTATAAGTGTTCACATTTAAAAGAAATTAAGAGAGGGCCCAGTGAGATGGCACTGGGGTGACATGAACTCAATCTCTGAACCTACACGGTGGAAAGAAATAACTTATTCCTCAAAGTCATTCTCTGAACTACTCTTCCCTCAGAGAGAGAGGGGAGACAGAGTGAGAGAGGAGACAGCAGACAGACAGACAGGTAGACAGACAGACAGACAGACAGACAGACAGACAGACAGACAGAGAATAAATAATGTAAAACTAATTTAAGATTGTTCTGCAGAGATGGCTCAGTGGGTTGAGAGCACTGGCTGCTTATCCACAACATCTAGGTTCAAATCTCAGCATCTATATAACAGCTTACAAACCATTATAACATTGGTTCTAGGGGATCCAATGCCTTCTTCTGAACTCTGTGGTGAGTAGGCACATAAGTGGTACACAGGTATACACACAAACAAAACACTCATTAAATAAAATAATTTTTATCATTTTAATTGACAGATTTCAAACAAATAATATAATGATGTATGTCAAAGCTCTAGCAAAGTAAAAACACTAAACTAACGCTAAGCATATAACAAGAAACAGTAATCATCAAAATATAATAAATTAATAAAATAGAAATTAAATCAACAATACATGAACAATTCAGCAAAAAGTTGTAACAATATGGACACAGCCATATTTTAAATTATATATTTCTTCCAATAATTATAATATTAGGGTCTCACTATCAAGTTCTGGGGAGTAACAATGAGACCCTATTGCTGAAGATGCTGCACACTTAAAGCCATAGAATATGGAGAAATCCAGGTGCTAATCAGTTGAAAGAAATATACCTACAGGTTAGATTTAAAAGTATTTGAAGATGTTATGCAAACTCCCAAAGATGGAAAGCAAAAAACATCAGTCTTACCCATCTATGAGCTCTGCAAACTACAAAGATAACTGACCTGGCAAGATATGGCCAGATTACATGAATGCATGAAACTCTCAAATAATAAAAACAAGAGTAATTTTATTACACAATAAACTTTTTCAAATACAAAATGAAACTGCCAGATGTTTGTTACTAAATTATTTTTATAGAAACCTAGTGATATTGATATTATGGGAGTAACTAACCACTTGCTGCTTGAATTTAAGACCCACCCCAACAAGATAAAACAGCCACCTCAATCATTGCTAACAAGGATAAGAACTTGTGGGTAGGAAGTTCATAATATTGAGAGTAGACCCTACTACTATTATTCTGAAAATGGACATAGAAGCCAATTGCCACTCAATTCTTACATTTATACAGATGGGGAAATGTGCGTCTCAATTCTCATTGGAGGCACTTCTATTTTACAGAACCACAATTGGTCAGCATCCAGAGAATAAGAGACTTCAGAGTGAAAAATCTAAATGAGACATCTATATGTCACCCTTTCTTCCAAAGGCTCAAAGATTCTAGAGTAAGAAATAATGGAAAGATTTTATGAACCACAGGTGGTGGAAGACTACAGGAAAAAAACGTTTTCCAGGCACAACATGGCAGGTTCATATATGAAGTCACAGCAGTGAAGACAGCATTACAAGAACTGTGCAAGATCAATTCAGGAAAATCCTAGCATAGATGAGAAAAGTTGGCATGAATTCTAATGCCCAGCAGAAGAGCTATTGGCAGTGGTGGCTTTAAGGAGTTGGGGAGTTTCAGGAGCTTTAGTCAAGAATTTCATGCCTAATAAGCTATCTGTGATCCATTAAGTGTCCTCTATATACATGCACAAGCTGCCATCACTAAGTGAACATCATGGAGAAGAAAAAGAAAAGAAGCAAAAAAATTAAGACAAAGATAAAGAAGGAGAGCCAGGCGTGGTGGCACACGCCTGTAATCCCAGCACTTGGGAGGCAGAGGCAGGGGGATTTCTGAGTTTGAGGCCAGCCTGGTCTACAGAGTGAGTTCCAGGACAGCCAGGACTACACAGAAAAACCCTGTCTCAAAAAAAAAGATGAAGGAGGAGGAGGGGGAAGAAGAAAGGTGAGTAGGAGGGGTAAAGGGGGGAGGGTAAGTGGAGGGATGGAGAAGAGGGAGGAGAATAGAAGGAGAAGAAGAGAAGGAGGGAAAAGACGAGGAGGAAGAGAAAGAGGAGAGGAGGAGAAGAGGAGGAGAAGGAGGAGGAGGAGGAGGAGGAGGAGGAGGAGGAGGAGGAGGAGGAGGAGGAGGAGGAGGAGGAGGAGGAGGAGGAGGAGGAGAAGAAGAAGAAGAAGAAGAAGAAGAAGAAGAAGAAGAAGAAGAAGAAGAAGAAGAAGAAGACGGCGAAGAAGAAGAAGAAGAAGAAGAAGAAGAAGAAGAAGAAGAAGAAGAAGAAGAAGAAGAAGAAGAAGAAGAAGAAAAGAAGAAGAAGAAAAGAAGAAGAAGAGGAGAGAAGGAGGAGAGAAGAAGAGAAGAAGGAGAAGAAGGAGGAGGGGAGGAGTAGGAGGAGGAGGAGGAGGAGAAGAAGAAGAAAAAGAAGAAGAAGAAGAAGAGGAGGAGGAGGAGGAGGGGAGGAGGAGGAGGAGGAGGAGGAGGAGGAGGAAAAGAATTTGGGGAGAAAAGGCTTAATTGGTTTATAATTACACGGCACTGTTGACCACTCATAAAAGCAAGGAAAGCAACTCAAATAGGGCTTGAATGTGAAGGCAAGAGCTGATTCAAAAGACATGGAGGAGTGCTGCTTACTGGGTTGTTCTCAGGGATTGATCAGCCTGCTTTCTTGTAGAACTCAGGGCCACCAAGTCATGGATATCTTTACCCATTCGAGACTCCTATGCTGTAAATTCTGTTTAGCTCTTAACCCCAATTTTTGATTGGCTGGTTTGGTTTTTTTGTGAGTAGTATCTTGACATCTTTATGTATTTTAGGTATGAGCCTCCTGTCTGATGTGAGATTACTGAAGTTTTTTGGGGGGTAGTTTGCCCATTTGTCCTCTTGACTATGTTCTTTACCTTATAGAATCTTATCAGTTTCATGAGGTCCCATCTATCAACTTGGACTTGAGCTTCATGCAAGGTGACAAATATGGATATATTTTCACTTTTCTACAAGTGGCCAAATAGACCAGCATCATTTCTTGAAGATGCTTTCATTTTTACAATGAATACTTTACAAATATACATTGTATATTTTTGTCATCTTTGTCAAAGATCAAGTATGTGCCAGGAGCTATTCTCACATAGATCTCAAAACCTCCTCCTTTCAGTCATCTTACATGTCCAAGCCTGCCTTTAGAAGGAAAAATATTAGCTTTCAGGTTTCCCAAATAACATGTTGGTCAGCACATTTAGTGCTTATGTTGATTAGAACAAACAGAGCTCACGTACAGTTAGGTTACTATAGCCATCTCTCTCCACTTCACATCCTCATGATCATTTTAGTTTGCCAGCTTCCTTGAAGCCCAAGCCAGCTTTGTCATGAGATTCTGAGAGAAGATTCTGAGAGATTACTTCCTAGAGACAATGTTTAAGAGACAGTGCTTGCCCCCTGAGAGACTGTTCCCCAGAGACAATGTTTGCGCCCTCATGCCCTCTCCCTACATCCTGCTTGCTTTTCTTTATATTGCAGTGTGTAAAACAATAAAGTTTGTCAGCTTGATCAGAATACTGTCTTGCTGTCTACCTCTCTTGTCTCTTGTCTCTCACCTCTCTTAGGTGGTTCAGGGACCCTGTTGACTGTCCTACAGGTTGGGACACTCTGGCGCCCAACAGTGAGGCCCCCTTGAAGCCATCTATGGGAAGGAGGTCGTAGGACACAAAGGAAGGGCCCTTCTAGTAGCTCCATGATCGGATTAGGTCAAGGCAAGGTTGACCCTCTGGTGCTTGGCCAGGGGAAAATCCCCAGGGCAATGACGTCTCAGAAGGTGAGACCCCAGGACAAGCATTTATTCAGCCTGTTTTAAGGCTCAAGGAATCTCTCGAGACAAGAGGGTCTGAGTTAATAAAAAGAGATCTTATGTACTTCTTTGAGAAGTGCTTAGGGTCTTAAGTATTTTGTCAGACAAATTTGTCCTGGGTTCCCAGAGGAAGGAACCATAGACAAGAAAACATGGGCTAGAGTAAGTGATTGTTTTAGAGATTACTATGCAACTTTTGGTCCGGGGATGGGGGTAGGGGAAGGTTCCAGTTACTGCCTTTAACTACTGGTCTCTGATTAATGACATTATTCAGAATTCCTCCTGCTTCCAGGATCTAGTTTCTGAGGGAGAGCATTCTCTGAAAAAGTGCTCATCAGGACACTGTCTTTGTGCTCTCTTATTCCTCATGCCTCTATTGTGATTGATATGGAGGAAGGACATTTCAAATGGTCTCTCTCTCTCTCTCTATGTCTGCTCTTTCCCCTAATTTCTCCAAGGACTAAAATCTTTCCTTCTCTACAAACTCTGAAATCCAGTCATAATTCAGGTGCTGACAATCTATCTCATTGGGAGGAAGCCAGCTTGGAGAACCACTGAAGAAACTCCTGCTCTCCACCAAAAGGTAGAAAGTCGCAGGGAACAAGTACCCATCTTAAAGGTGCTAAGGGATTTAGAGAGACAAATGGCTACTCTAACTTCAGGATTTAATTCAAAGACAGAAACCCAGAAAAAGCCAGAGCCAAATGCTCAAAGTCTAGTCCTGGTTTTCCCACACTCTTTACGTAGCGGGGCCACTATCCCCCCCTGTACAGCTCCTGACCCTGATGAGGAGAGTCCAGGTAAGAATGAGGGAGAGGAGGAGGGAGAAATAAGAGATCAATCTCCAGGTTCTCCACCCCCACACTCCCTGGATATTCTGTCCCCGAGGGCAGGGATGGTCATAAATCAAATTACTCCTATCAACCCTTGACCTTAAAATTCTAGAAAAATTAAAGCTCCTTTCACTTCGGGACTGTTAGAGTCTTTCACTGAGGGCTGGATCACACCTAAGGAATTTATCCATCTTGCTAGAGCCATGCTCTCTGGGGAGAAATTGTTCTTTGGAAGTTAGAGGCAGCTGAAGCGGCCAGAGAAATCGAAAGTAAAAACCACTCACAGGCAGAGTGTATGTCCTGGACTTCAGAGAAATTCTTGGGCTCTTCTCCCCATCACTGTTCTCTCTACATGGTCATGGCCGGCCTCTACTTCGCTAAACTCTTTCTCTCTCTGCCTTTCTCTCCCTCTACTACCTCATTAACTCTCATCCTCCATCCTGAACAAACTCTGTTCTATACCATGTCTGTGTGTGTCCACCTAGGTACCCCCCTTCCCCACACCACCATATGCCACATTCTCTAAACTACTTTCTCTTTTTCTGAACCCAACAGAGGATAAAAGAGCAGGGCATTGGGGAGCAACTATCAGTAGCTGCCACTGTGCCTCCTCTCCCTTCTTTGGCACAAAGAAGTAGGAGACAAAGTGGTAAATCTTAAACAAGAAAAAAGGGGGGAGAAAAAGCAAGTTTTAGAAAAGCGGTTTTTCCATGTGCAGGACGTTGTATCAAAAGAAATATATAAATTTAGTAAAAATGTCCATCTTGCCAAAAGCAATCAACAGATTCAATGAAATCCCCATCAAAATCCCAAATCAATTCTTCATAGATCTAGAAAGAGCAAATCTCAAATTCATCTGGAGCTCTTAAGAATCAATTCTTAACCCTATGTTGGATGTGGGGTTGGTGAAGATCTTTTCCCAATTTGCTGGTTGCCGATTTGTCCTTTTGACAGTGTCTTTTGCCTTACAGAAACTTTGTAACTTTATGAGGTCCCATTTGTCGATTCTTGATCTTAGAGCATAAGCAATTGGTATTCTGTTCAGGGATTTTCCCCCTCAGCCAATGTCCTCAAGGGTCTTCCCCAGTTTCTTTTCTATTAGTTTTAGTGTGTCTGGTTTTATGTGGAGGTCCTTGATCCACTTGGAGTTGAGCTTAGTGCAAGGAGATAAGAGTGGATCAATTCTCATTCTTCTGCATGTTGACCTCCAGTTGAGCCAGCATCATTTGTTGAAAAGGCTATCTTTTTTTCCACTGGATGTTTTCAGCTCCTTTGTCGAAGATCAAATGGCCATATATGTGTGAGTTAAATTCTGGATCTTCAATCCTATTCCATTGATCCACTTCACTGTCACTGTACCAATACCATGCAGTTTTTAACACTACTACTCTGTAGTATTGCTTGAGGTCCGGGATATTGATTCCCCCAGAAGTTCGTTTACTGTTGATGATAGTTTTAGCTATCCTAGATTTTTTTGTTATTCCAGATGAATTTGAGAATTGCTCTTTCTAACTCTATAAAGAACTGAGTTGGGATTTTGATGGGGATTGCGTTGAATCTGTATATTGCTTTTGGCAAGATTGTCATTTAAACAATATTAATCCTGCCAACCCACGAGCATGGAAGATTTTTCCATTTTCTGAGGTCTTCTTCAATTTCCTTCTTCAGAGACCTGAAGTTTTTGTCATATAAATCTTTCACTTGTTTGGTTAGAGTCATGCCAAGATACTTTATATTGTTTGTGACTATTCTGAAGGGTGTCATTTCCCTAATTTCTTTCTCGGCCTGCTTATCCTTTGCGTATAGGAAGGCTATTGATTTGCTTGAGTTGACTTTATAACAAGCCACTTTGCTGAAGTTGTTGTCAGCTGTAGGAGTTCTCTGATGGAGTTTTTTTTGGGGTCACTTAAGTATACTATCATATCATCTGTGAATAGTGATAGTTTGACTCCTTCCTTTCCAATTTGTATCCCTTTGACTTTCTTATGTTGTCGAATTGCTCTAGCTAGTACCTCAAGTACTATATTGAAGAGATATGGTAAGAAGGGGCAGCTTTGTCTAGTCCCTGATTTCAGTGGCATTGCTTCAAGTTTCTCTCCATTTACTTTGATGTTGGCTATCGGTCTGCTGTAAATTGCTTTTACTATGTTTAGATATGGGCCTTGAATTCCTCTTCTTTCAAAGACTTTAAGCAAGAAAGGATGCTGAACTTTGTCAAATGCTTTTTCAGCATACAAAGAACTCAAGAAGTTAGACCCCAGAAAACCAAATAACCCTATCCAAAAATGGGGTACAGAGCTAAACAAAGACTTTTCACCTGAAGAAATTTGGATGGCTGAGAAACACCTTAAAAAATGTTCAACATCATTAGTCATTAGAGAAATGCAAATCAAAACAACCCTGAGATTTCACCTCACACCTGTCAGAATGGCTAGGATTAAAAACTCAGAAGACATCAGGTGTTGGTGAGGATGTGGAGAAAGAGGAACACTCCTCCACTGCTGGTGGGACTGCAAGCTGGTACAACCACTATGGAAATCAGTCTGGCAGTTCCTCAGAAAACTGGACATGATACTTCCAGAGGATACAGCCTTACCACTCCTGGGAATATACCCAGAAGACTCCACAGCATGCAATAAGGATACATGCTCCACTATGTTCATAGCAGCCTAATATATAATAGCCAGAAGCTGGAAAGAACCCAGATGTCCCTCAACGGAGGAATGGATACAAAAAATATGGTATATATACACAATGGAGTACTATTCAGCCATTAGAAACAATGAATTCATGAAATTCTTAGAGAAATGGATGGAGTTGGAGAACATCATACTAAGTGAGGTAACCCAGTCTCAAAAGAATACCCATGGTATGCGGTCACTGATAAGTGGATATTAGCCTAGAATCTTGGGACACCAAAGACACAATTCACATACCAAATGATGTCTGACAAGAAGAAAGAAATGGACACTAGTGCTGGAAAGGATCAAAGTATCAGTGTAGGGGAATACCAGAACAGGGAAGTGGGAAGGGGTGGATGAGGGAGCAGGGGGAGGGCAAAGGGCATGTGGGACCTTAGGGGGGTGGGGAAACAAAAAATAGGAAATGAAATGTAAATATAGAATATATCCAATAAAAATATATATAAAAAATGAATCAGTTCATAAGACCCAAGGTCCTCTCCTTTCTTCTTTTTGGGAATCATTTGACTTGCTATTTGTGCCTTGAGTATTTAGGGCTTCTGGGCTCATTAATATCCACTTATCAGTGATTGCATTTCATGTGTATTCTTTTGTGATTGGGTTAACTCGCTTAGGATGATATTTTCCAGATATAACCATTTGCCTACAAATTGTATGAATTCATTATTTTTAATTGCTGAGTAGTACTCCATTGTGTGTGTTTATATATATACACATATATATGTCTGTGTTTGTATATATATACATATATGTGTGTGTGTGTATGTATATATATATATATATATATATATATATATATATATATATATATACCACATTTTCTGTATCCATTCCTCCTTTGAGGGATATCTGGGCTCCTTCAAATCTAAACAAGGCTGCTATGAACATAGTGGAGCATGTGTCTTTTATGTATGCAGGGGAATCCTCTGGGTATATGCCCAGGACTTATGGAATGTATGGTGGGGGCACTGGGAAAGGGGAAAGCCTTTGGAATGTAAACAAAGAATATAGAATTAAAAAAAAAAGAATCAGTTCTTTATTTCCACCAATCTGGGCTCATCTGTCAGCTCTCTATGGTGACCTAGTTAGGCTTCCAGCTCCAAGATGGTGGCAGGTCTCAGGGCTCTGTCTAACCATGGGATTCCCTGCAGGACCGAAGCTTCTCTGGCTGGACTGCTGAAGCCTAGATGGTGGCGCTCTCAGTCCACAGGGCTCTGTCTGGTTAGCTGTCTATGGTGTCCCGAGGCAAGATGCGGCCTCCGCATCTGTCTGCGACCTGGCCTTAGCTGTTAGCTGTCTGTAGTGTCCCGTAAGATGGCAACCTCAGCTGTAAGTTGGGCACAGACCCCAGAGCAATTTGGTGCCTGAGTGGGTCGGCATACAGATAGTCTGCCTAGCTGTTCAGGCTCTGGGTGCAGGCAAGAGCTTGATGGGATAGGACCCAAGCGTTATTAGACTCGGACTCTGTCTGTATACCTAGCCTTAGCTGTTAGCTGTCTGTGGTGCCCCGAGGCAAGTGTACATAATACTTTTAATCTTTTTTGATGATAGGTTATATATTGCCAAATCTGTGCCTCTATTGGAAACTTGTGGCACATTTAATTTTAATATCCCAGCAGGATCTTTGTTTTCACAATTGCAAAATGTCGTTCTTGCTAGAAAAAAATCCCTTTTATACTGGCCATATACGAACTCACTCTGGTCTTCCTAGACCTTTAGCTATAGGCAATGATTGCATTGACAGAGCTCTAATAGGAGAGACCATAGTTTCAGATCTCATTGAGTTGACTAGAAGTGATCATTATAAGTTTCATCTTTCTAGCCATGCCTTAAGGCTCTGACATAGGATCACCAAGGATCAGGCAAGAATGATTGTGAAAAAAGGCCCTAACTGCCTTACATTATCTCCAGTTCCTCATTTAGGCCTTAATCCACAAGTCCTTATGCCCAATCATATATGTCAAATAGATGTAATTCACTATGCAAAATTTGGAAAATTAAAATATATATATATGTATACATATATATATATACATACATATATATATATATATATATATATATATATATATGTTTGCATTGATACTTGTTCAGGATTCCTTTTTGCTTCTCTGCATACAGGAGAGGCCTATAGAAATATAATAGATCATTGTTTACAAGCCTTTAATACTATGGGATAATCTAAAGTCATTAAGACACAATGGGCCAGCTTATACTGGCAACAACTTTATATCATTTTGTAAAGAATTTGGTATTGAACATAAAACTGGAATTCCTTATAACAAATGGGTCAAGGAGTTGTTAAGTGTCCACATTACACTCTAAAAAAATTGGCTTCATTAAGATCAGTGGAGCAGCTGGGACAGAAGTCTTCCCACCACCATTTGCACCAGGGAGCCAGGAGATTCCACAGCATTCTTTGCACAGCACACCAGGAGAGAGTGATCTCCCAGTAGCACCTTCACTTCTGAACACAGAGGTAAAATCTCCACCTTCTCTCTGGAGAGGACCAGCTAGGAGAACACAGGACATAAGATCAGTGGACCAGCTGGGACAGAAGTCTTCCTGCCACCATTTGCACCAAGGAGCTGGGAAACTCCATAGCCTTCTGTGCATAGCCCTTCCTGAGAAAAAGATCTCCCAGCAGTGCTTTCACTTTTGAGCTGAGAGGAGTAAGGACACAGGCTTACAGGCCCACAAGGGGAACAAACTCCAGCCAGAGACAACAATACCAACTAGCACCAGAGATAACCAGATGGCAAAAGGCAAGCACAAGAACCCTACCAACAGAAACCAAGGCCACATGGGAACATCAGAACCCAGTTCTCCCACCACAGCAAGTCCCAGATACCACAACACACTGGAAAAGCAAGAGTTGGATTTAAAATCATATCTCATGTTGCTGATAGAGTGCTTCAAGAAAGACTTAAATAACTACCTTAAAGAAATGCAGAAGAACATCGGTCAACAGGAAAAAGCCCTTAAAGAAAAACAAAAAAATTACTTGAAGAAATACAGGAGGTTGCGAGTCAGCAGGTAGAAGCCCTTAAAGAAGAAAACACAAAAATCCCTTAAAGAATTACAGGAAAGTGCAAACAATTAAGTGAAGGAACTGAACAAACCATCCAGGATCTAAAAGTGGAAGTAGAAACAATAAAGAAATCACAAAGTGAGACATCTCTGGAGATAGAAAACCTTGGAAAGAATTCAGGAGTCATAGATGCAAGCATCAGCAACAGAATAAAAGAGATAGAGGGAAGAACTTCAGGTGCTGAAGATACCACAGAAAACATTGAATCAACAGTCAAAGAAAATGCAAAATGCATAAATCTGGTAGCCTAAAACATCCAGGAACTTCAGAATACAATGAGAAGACCAAATCTAAGGATTATAGGTATATATCAGAGTGAGGATTTACATCTTAAAGGCCCAGTAAATATCTTCAACAAAATGAGAGAAGAAAACTTCCCTAACCTAAAGAAAGAGATGCTCAAGAACATATAAAAAGCCTTCAGAACTCCAAATAGACAGGAATAGAACAGAAAGTCCTCCCAGCGAATAATAATCAAAACACCAAATTCACTAAACAAGGAAAGAATGTTAAAAGCAGTAAGGAAAAATGGGCAAGTAATTTATAAAGACAGACCTATCAGAATTATACCAGACATCTCACCAGAGACGATAAAAGCTAGAAGATCCTGGGCAGACATCATACAGACCCTAAGAGAACACAAATGACAGCCCAGGCTACTATACCCAGGAAAACTCTCAATCATCATAGATGGAGAAACCAAGATATTCCATGATTAAAACCAAATTAATACAGTATCTGTCCACAAGTCAAGCCATACCAAAGATAATAGATGGAAAATGTCAATAAAGGAGGGAAACTATACCCCAGAAAAAGCAAGAAAGCAATCTTCCAACAAACCCAAAAGAAGATACCCACACAAACAAAAAAATAACATAAAAAATAACAGGAAGCAACAATCACTATTCCTTAATATCTCTTGTCAACAATGGACTCAACTCCCCAATAAAAAGACATAGACTAACGAAATATTTCTCATGTAAATCTTCAATTTTACCAGAAAATGTTTGTAATTCCCCTTTTAATTAATTTACTAATTTTTTATTTAATTTTTATTTTCTATATTCTATGTTTACATTCCAAAGGCTTTCCCCTTTCCCAGTTCCCGGCCACCATATGTCCCATAATTGCTCTCCCCCCCCATCTATTCCCCAATCATCCCCCCCCACGATTTCTCTGTTCTGGGTCTACAATACTGGATCCAATCTTTACAGGCCCAGGGTACTCTCCTTTCTTCTTCTTGGGAGACATTTTACTTGCTAATTGTGTCTTGAGTATTTAGGGCTTCTGGGCTCATTAATATCCACTTATCAGTGATTGCATTTCATGTGTATTCTTTTGTGATTGGGTTAGCTCACTTAGGATGATATTTTCCAGATCTAACCATTTACCTACAAATTGCATGAGTTCATTATTTTTAATTGCTGAGTAGTACCCAATTGTATAAATATACCACATTTTCTGTATCCATTCCTCCTTTGAGGGATATCTGGGCTCCTTCCAATTTCTGGCTATTATAAACAAGGCTGCTATAAACATAGTGGAGCATGTGTCTTTATTGTGTGCAGGGGAATCCTCTGGGTATATGCCCAGTAGTGGTATGTCAGGGTCCTCTGGAAGTGACATGCCCAATTTTCTGAGGAACCACCAAACTGATTTCCAGAGCAGTTTTACCATTTTGCAATCCCACTAACAGTGGAGGAGTGTTCCTCTTTCTCCACATCCTCGCCAGCACTTGTTGTCTCTTGAGTTTTTAATCTTAGCCATTCTGACTGGTGTGAGGTGGAATCTCAGGGTTGTTTTGATTTGCATTTCCCTGATGAATAATGATGCTGAACATCTCTTAAGGTGTTTCTCGGCCATCCGAATTTCTTCTGGTGAAAATTCTTTGTTTACCTCTGTACCCCATTTTTGATAGGGTTATTTGGTTCGTTGGGGTCTAACTTCTTGAGTTATTTGTATATATTGGATATTAGCCCTCTCTCGGATGTGGAGTTGGTGAAGATCATTTCCCACTTTGTTGGTTGCTGTTTTGTCCATCTGACGGTGTCTTTTGCCTTGCAGAAACTTTGTAGTTTTATGAGGTCCCATTTGTCAATTCTTGATCTTAGAGCATAAGCTATTGGTGTTCTGTTCAGGAACTTATCCCGTGTGCCCATGTCCTCCAGGGTCTTCCCAAGTTTCTTTTCTAATAGTTTCAGTGTGTCTGGTTTTATGTGGAGGTTCTTGATCCACTTGGAGTTGATCTTAGTACAAGGAGATAAGAGTGGGTGAATTTGCATTCTTCTGCATGTTGACCTCCAGTTGAACCAGCACCATTTGTTGAACAGGCTATCTTTTTTCCACTGGATGGTTGTGGCTCCTTTATCAAAGATCAAGTGACCATAAGTCTTCGGGTTCATTTCTGGGTCTTCAATCCTATTCCATTGATCTACCTGCCTGTTGCTGTACCAATACCATGCAGTTTTTACCACAATTGCTCTGTAGTACTGCTTGAGGTCAGGGATATTGATTCCCCCAGAAGTCCTTTTATTGTTGAGAATAGTTTTAGCTATCCTGGGTTTTTTGTTGCTCCAGATGAATTTGAGAATTGCTCTTTCTAGATCTATGAAGAATTGAGTTGGGATTTTGATGGGGATTGCATTGAATCTGTAAATTGCTTTTGGCAAGATGGCCATTTTTACTATATTGATCCTGCCAATCCAGGAGCAAGAAATATTTATCCATCTTCTGAGGTCTTCTTCGATTTCTTTCTTCAAGGACTTGAAGTTCCTGTCATACAGATCTTTTGCTTGTTTGGTTAGAGTTACGCCAAGGTACTTTATGTGGTTTGTGGCTATTGTGAAGGGTGTTATTTCCCTAACTTCTTTCTCAGCCTGCTTGTCCTTTGAGTACAAGAAGGCTACTGATTTGCTTGAGTTAATTTTATAACCAGCCACTTTGCTGAAGTTGTTTATCAGCTGTAGAAGTTCTCTGGTGGAGTTTTTTGGATCACTTAAGTAGACTATCATATCATCTGCAAATAATGATACTTTGACTTCTTCCTTTCCAATTTGTATCCCTGTGACTTCCTTATGTTGTCTAATTGCTCTTGCTAGAACTTCAAGTACTATATTGAAAAGATATGGAGAGAGAGGGCAGCCTTGTCTAGTCACTGATTTTAGTGGGATTGCTTCAAGTTTCTCTCCATTTATTTTGATGTTGGCTACTGGTTTGCTGTAGATTGCTTTTACTATGTTTAGGTATGGGCCTTGAATTCCTGCTCTTTCCAAGACTTTTAGCATGAAAGGATGCTGATTTTTGACGAATGCTTTTTCAGCATCTAATGAGATGACCATGTGGTTTTTTTCCTTTAGTTTGTTTATGTAGTGGATTACATTGATGGATTTCCATATATTGAACCATCCCTGCATCCCTGGAATGAAGCCTACTTGATCGTGGTGAATGATCGTTTTGATATGCTCTTGGATTCGGTTGGCAAGAATTTTATTTAGTATTTTTGCATCAATATTCATAATTTGGATACTGTCTCTGTGCCCTTTGGTTAGTCTAGCTAAAGGTTTATCTATCTTGTTGATTTTCTCGAAGAGCCAGCTCTTGGTTTTGTTGATTCTTTTTATGGTTCTCTTTGTTTCTACTTGATTGATTTCAGCCCTTAGTTTGATGATTTCCTCTCTTCTACTCCTCCTGGGTGAATTAGCTTCTTTTTGTTCCAGGGCCTTCTGGTGTGCTGTTAAGTTGCTAGTGTATGCTCTCTCCAGTTTCTTTTTGGAGGCAGTCAGGGCTATGAGTTTTCCTCTTAGCACTGCTTTCATTGTGTCCCAAAGATTTGGGTAGGTCGTACCTTCATTTTTATTGAATTCTAAAAAGTCTTTGATTTCTTTCTTTATTTCTTCCTTGACCAAGGTGTCATTGAGTAGAGTATTGTTCAGTTTCCATGTGTATGTGGGCTTTCTGTTGTTCTTCTTGCTATTGAAGACCACTTTTACTCCATAGTGATCCCATAGGAGACATGGGTTTAGTTCGGTCTTCTTGTATTTGTTGAGGTCTGTCTTGTGACCAATTATATGATCAATTTTTGAGAAGGTACCGTGCGGTGCTGAGAAAAAGGTATACTCTTTTGATTTAGGATGGAATGTTCTATATATTAAATCCAATTGGTCCAAAGCTTCAATTAGTTTCACTGTGTCCCTGTTTAGTTTCTGCTTTCCTGATCAGTCCATTGAGGAGAGTGGAGTGTTGAAGTCACCTACAATTATTGTGTTATGTGCAATGTGTACTTTAAGCTTTAGTAAAGTTTATTTTATGAATGAGGGTACCCTTACATTTGGCGCATAAATGTTCAGTATTGAGAATTCTTCTTGGTGGATTTTCCCTTTGACAAGCAAGTGACCTTCTAAGGCTCTTTTGATGACTTTAGGTTGAAAGTCAATTTTATCTGATATTAGAATGGCTACTCCGGCTAGTTTCCTGAGACCATTTGCTTT
The DNA here is from genome assembly GCA_964023405.1 of Apodemus agrarius. Taxonomy (NCBI): domain Eukaryota; kingdom Metazoa; phylum Chordata; class Mammalia; order Rodentia; family Muridae; genus Apodemus; species Apodemus agrarius. The sequence continues at coordinate 149,650,534 of OZ030008.1, forward strand.
TAAAACTGTCTTCCAGCCTTTTACTCTAAGGTGGTGTTTGTCTTTGACAATGAGTTGTGTTTCCTGTATGCAGCAAAATGTAATTTACTAATTTTTATGTCTACCATTTTATCTGCATTATTTTTCATGATAATCTTCAATTTTAATGTCTTTATATCTCCTCTATTTTATCATAAATGTTTTCAATGTAAAATTTTGATTTTATCACAAACGTTTCTAATTCTACCTTTAATTAATTTATAAAGAGTTTTTTTCAAAGCAACCAGTTAACAAAGTAAACAGTTTTTGCTAAATGACAAGTCAATAAATTAATGATTTTTGAGAAACGATTGGGAATCTTTCTGATTTGAGAATTAGAATGCATCCACAGATAAAACTTAAGCAGAGATTTTGGAAACATCCTATTGCCAGGACAATCTATGTTTTACCCTCTTTTGTTTCCACTGTAAAACCACCAGTGTGACTTGATTAAAAAGTAAAATGAAAAATTTAGGGTTCTCTCAGAAGCCAGAGTTTTCCTAATGTCATCTTTTTTTTAAATTTTATTTTCTATATTCTTTGTTTACATTCCAAAGGCTTTCCCCTTTCCCAGTTCCCTCCCCACCATACCTCCCATAAGTCCTCCCCCCCAACTATTCTCTAGTCACCCCCCCCATTTCTCTGTTCTGGATCTACAAAACTGGATCCAATCTTTTCAGGCCCAGGGTGCTCTCCTTTCTTCTTCTTGGGAATCATTTGACTTACTACTTGTGCCTTGAGTATTTAGGGATTCTGGGCTCATTAATATCCACTTATCAGTGATTGCATTTCATGTGTACTTTTTTCTGATTGGGTTAACTCGCTTAGGATGATATTTTCCTTACACCAGAAAAAATTCGGATGGCCGAGAAACACCTTAAGAGATGTTCAACATCATTAGTCATCAGGGAAATGCAAATCAAAACAACCCTGAGATTCCACCTCACACCAGTCAGAATGACTAAGATTAAAAACTCAAGAGACAAGTGCTGGCGAGGATGTGGAGAAAGAGGAACACTCCTCCACTGTTGGTGGGATTACAAGTTGGTACAACTGCCCTGGAAATCAGTCTGGCGGTTCCTCAGAAAATTGGGTATATCCCCCTTTTCATTTCTAATTTTGTTAATTTGGATATTGTCTCTGTGCCCTTTGGTTATTCTGGCTAAGAGTTTATCTATCTTGTTGCTTTTCTCAAAGAACCAGCTCATGGTTTTGTTGATTCTTTGTATGGTTCTCTTTGTTTCTACTTGATTGATTTCAGCCCTTAGTTTGATGATTTCCTGTCTTCTACTCCTCCTTGGTGAATTGGCTTCTTTTTGTTCCAGGGCTTTCAGGTGTGCCATTAAGCTGCTAGTGTATGCTCTCTCCAGTTTCTTTTTGGAGGCACTCGAGGCTATGAGTTTTCCTCTTAGCACTGCTTTCATTGTGTCCCATACATTTGGGTAGGTTATACCTTCATTTTCATTAAATTCTAAAAAGTCTTTGATATTTTTCTTTATTTCTTCCTTGACCAAGGTGTCATTGAGTAGAGTAATGTTCAGTTTCCATGTGTATGTGGGCTTTCTCTTGTTTTTCTTGCTACTGAAGAACACTCTTACTCCATAGTGATCTGATAGGAAGCATGAGATTAGTTTGATTTTCTTGTATTTGTTGACATCTGTCTTGAGACCAATTATATGATCGATTTTGGAGAAGGTACCATGTGGTGCTGAGAAAAAGGTATATTCTTTTGCTTTAGGATGAAATGTTCTGTATATATCTATTAAATCCATTTGGTCCAAAGTTTCAAACTTTGTCCCTTTTTAGTTACTGGTTTTCTGATTGGTGCATTGAGGAGAGTGGAGTGTTGAATTCACCCACTATTATTGTGTTAGTTGCAATGTGTACTTACTTTAGTAAAGTTTCTATTACGAATGAGGATGCCCTTGCATTTGGAGCATAGATGTTCAGTATTGAGAGTTCTTCCTTGTGGATTTTCCCTTTGACCAACAAGAAGTGACCTTCCATGTCTCTTTTGATGACTTTAGGTTGAAAGTCAATTTTATCTGATATTAGAATGGCTACTCTGGCTTGTTTCCTGAGGCCATTTGCTTGTAAAATTGTCTTCCAACCTTTTACTCTAAGGTAATGTTTGTCTTTGACTCTGAGATGTGTTTCCTGTATGCAGCAAAATGTAGGGTCCTGTTTCCGTATCCAGTCTGTTAGTCTATGTCTTTTTATTGGGGCATTGAGTCCATAGATGTTAAGAGATATTAAGGAATAGTAATAATTACTTCCTGACATTTTTGAACTTATTTTTTTATATTTGAGTGGTTATATTCTTTTGGGTTTGATGAGAGGGGGTTTCTGTCTTGTTTCTTCTGGGGTGTAGTTTCCCTCCTTGTGTTGGTGTTTTCCCCCTATTATCCTTTGTAGGGCTGGGTTTGTGGAAAGATATCATGCAAATTTGCTTTTGTCATGGAATACCTTGGTTTTTACATCTATGATGATTGAGAGTTTTGCTGGGTATAATAGTTTTGGATGAAATTTGTATTATCTTGGAGTCTGCATGAGATCTGCCAAAGATCTTCTAGCTTTCATGGTCTCAGGTAAGAAGTCTGGTGTAATTCTTATAGGTCTTCCTTTATATGTTACTTGGCCTTTTACTCTTACTGCCTTTAATATTCTTTCTTTGTTTAGAACATTTGGGGTTTTGATTATTATGTGATGAGAGGTATTTCTGTTCTGGTCCAGTCTGTTTGGGGTTCTGTAGGCTTCTTGTATATTCATGGGCATCTCTCTCTCTCTAGGTTGGGAAAGTTTTCTTCCATAATTTTGTAGAAGATATTTGATGGCTCTTTAATTTGTACATCTTCCCTCTCATCTATACCTATAATCCTTAGGTTTGGTCTTCTCATTGTGTCCTAGATTTCCTATATGTTTTGGGCTGCAAGCTTTTTGCATTTTGCATTTTCTTTGACTGTTGAGTCCATGGTTCCTATGGTATCTTCGGTATCTGAGATTCTTTCTCCTATCTCTTGTACTCTACTGTTGATATCTGCATCTATGGTACCTGATTTCTTCCCAAGGTTTTCTATCTCCAAAGTTGTCTCCCTTTGTGATTTTGTAGTTGTTTCTACTTCTGTTTTTAGATCCTGGATGGTTTTGCTCAGATCTTTTGCTTGCTTGTTTGTGTTTTCATGTAATTCTTTATGAGATTTTTGTGTTTCCTCTTTCATGACTACTACTTGTTGATCCATGTTCTCCTGTATTTCTTTGAGTGATTTTTGTATTTCCTCCTTATTGGCTTCTATTTTTGGATCCATATTCTCCTTAATTTCTTTAACTGATTTTTGTGTTTGCCTTGTGAGGGCTTCTAACTTTTGATCCATTTTATCCTGTATTTCTTTAAGAGATTTATCTATGTGTTCTGATATCAGCATCCTGACCAGTGATTTTAGATCTGAATCTCGCTTTTCTGATGTCTTGGGGTGTCCAGGACTTACTGCTGTTGGGGAACTGGGTTCGGATACTGCCATATTGCCTTGATTTCTGCTAGTAATGTTCCTATGTTTGCCTTTTGCCATTTGTTTATTTCTGGAGTTAGTTGGCATTGTTATTAATGGTTGGTTTTTAAAGCTCCTGAGAGCCTGGGATTTGGTGCTGCTGTCTCAGAGCATGTCCGTGCTCCCGAAGCAGAAACTGGAAGGTTTCCACCACTGGGCTCCGAATTACTTCCTCAGCTCTGCTGGGTCGGACTCAAGTCTTAAGAGATCCAGTCTCAAGAGATTTGCCCCATAGCCCATATATTGTCAAATCACGATATAAACTTTACATCTCGAATAGCAACCGTAGTCCTGATGTTATTTCTTTATCGCTGTCTCCCATCTATCCCCAGCTTCTCTTCCAGGGACCGAGTTCACTGTAGCTGCAGACAGAAACAGAGGTCTTTGATCCACTTGGACTTGAGCTTAATACAAAAAGATAAGAATGGATTGATTTGCATTCTTCTACATGCTGACCCCCAGTTGAGCCAGCACCATTTGTTGAAAAGGCTATCTTTTTTCCACTGGATGGTAGTAGCTCCTTTGTCAAAGATCAAGTGACCATAACTGTGTGGGTTCATCTCTGGGTCTTCAGTTATATTCCATTGATATACATGCCTGTCATTGTACCAATAGCATGGAGTTTTTAATACTATTGCTCTGTAGTACTGATAGAGTTCATGGATACTGATTCCCCCAGACATTATTTTACTGTTGAGAATAGTTTTAGCTATCCTGGGTATTTTGTTATTCCAGATGAATTTGAGAATTGCTTTTTCTAACTATGAAGTATTGAGTTGGGATTTTGATGGTGATTGCATTGAATCTATATATTGCTTTTGGCAAGATGGCCATTTTTACTGTTTTAATCCTGCAAAACCATGGGCATGGAAGATTTTTCCATTTTCTGAGGTCTTCAATTTCTTTCTTCAGAGGTCTGAAGGTCTTGTCATACATATCTTTCACTTGTTTGGTGTGAGTAAGACCAAGATACTTTATATTGTTCGTGGCTATGGTGAAGGGTGTCATTTCCCTGATTTCTTTCTCAGCCTGTTTATCCTTTGAGTATAGGAAGGCTACTGATTTGTTTCAGTTAATTTTATATCTGGCCACTTTACTGAAGTTATTTATAAGCTGTAGGAGTTCTCTGGTGGAGTTTTGTGGGTTGCTTAAATATACTAAAATATCATGTGCAAATAGTGATAATTTGACTTCTTCCTTTCCAATTTGTATCCCTTTGACCTCCTTTTGTTTTCTAATTGTTCTAGCCAGAACTTCAGTACTATATTGAATAAATATGGATAGAGAGGGCAGGGACTCGTCTAGTCCCCGATTTTAGTGGGAATGCTTCAAGTTCCTCGCCATTTAGTTTGATGTTGGCGACTGGTTTGCTGTATATTGCTTTAACTATGTTTAGGTATGGTTTGTGTTTCCCTGATCTGTCCATTGAGGAGAGTGGGGTGTTGAAGTCACCCACAATTATTGTTTGGGGTGTGATGTGTGCTTTAACCTTTAGTAAAGTTTTTTTTTTCATGATTGAGGGTGTCCTTGCATTAGAGCACAGAGGTTCAGAATTGAGAAATCTTCTTGGTACATTTTTCCTTTGATGGGTATAAAGTGTCCTTCTGTGTATTTTATGATGACTTTTGGTTGAAAGTCTATTTTATTGGCTATTAGAATGGCTACTCCAACTTCTTTCTTGGGATCATTTGCTTGGAAAACTTTTCCAGCCTTTTATTCTGAGGTAGTGTTTGTCTTTGACACTGAGATATGTTTCCTGTATGCAGCAAAGTGTTGGGTCCTGTTTATGCATCCAGTCTGTTAGTCTATGTCTTTTTATTGGGGAATTGAGTCCATTGAGGTTAAAAAATATTAAGGAATATTGATTGTTGCTTCCTGCTATTTTTGATGTAATTTTATGTTTGTGTGGTTGTCTTCTTTTGGGTTTGTTGAAAGAAGATTAATTTCTTGATTTTTCTAGTGTGTAGTTTCCCTCCTGTTGTTGATGTTTTCCATCATTATCCTTTGAAGGGCTGGGTTTGTGGAAAGATGCTGTGTAAATTTGTTTTTGTCATGGAAAACCTTGGTTTCTCCATCTATGGTAATTGAGAGATTTGCTTGATATACCAGTCTGAGTTGGCATTTGTGTTCTTTAGGGTCTGTATGACATCTACCCAGGCTCTTCTGGCTTTCATTGTCTCTGAGGAGAAGTCCAGTGACATTCGGATAGGTCTACCTTTATGTATTATTTGAACTTTTTCCCTTATTGCTTTTAATATTCTTTCTTTGTTTAGCACATTTGTTGTTTTAATTATTATGTGACAGGAGGAGTTTCTTTTATGATCAAATCTATTTGGAGTTCTATAGGCTTCTTGTATGTTCATGGGCATCTCTTTCTTTAGGTTAGGGAAGTTTTCTTCTATAATTTTGTTCAAGACATTTTCTGGCCCTTTAAGTTGGAAATCTTCATTCTCTTCTATACCTATAATCCTTAGGTCTGGTCTTCTCATTTTCTCCTGGATTTACTGAATGTTTTGGATCAGGAGCCTTTTGAATTTTTCATTTAATTGGCTGTTGTATGAATGATTTCTATGGTATTTTCTGCATCTGAGATTCTCTCTTCTATCTCTTGTGTTCTGTTGTTGACGCTTGGACTCCTGACTTCTTTCCTAGATTTTCTATGTCCCGAATTGCTTCCCTTTGTGATTTCATTATTGTTTCTACCTCCATCTTAGGAGGTAAAAGTTTTCCAAGCAAATGATCCCAAGAAAGAAGTTGGAGTAGCCATTCTAATAGATCCTGGATGACTTTGTTTAATTCCTTCACCTGTTTTGTTGTGTTTTCCCTTAGTTCTTCAAGGGCTTCTCCCTGTTTAATTGTGTCCTCCTGTATTGCTTTAAGAAAGTTATTTATGTCCTTATTGATGCCCTCCATCAGCATCATGAGCTGGGATTTTTAAATCCAAATCTTGCTTTTCTGGTGTCTTGGGGTATCCAGGACTTGCTGTTGTGGGAGAGTTGTGTTCAGATGGTGCCATATTTCATTGATTTCTGTTAGTAACAGTCCTACGTTTGCCTTTTGCCATCTGCTTATCTTTGGTGTTAGTTGGTCCTGCTGCCACTGGCTGGTGCTTATCCCTCCTGTATGCCTGCAAGCCTATCTCAGCACCCCTGGATGATCAGGTTTCCCCTGGCACAGATTGCTTTGGGGCTGCCCAACTCCTGGGTACAGGTCGGGCCCTGGCAGACTGAGTCCCAAGTGATATTATATTTGGGACTTCTCTCCATTCCTGGCTGCAACAGCCTGCCCAGTCGCAGGGAGAAGATGTTGGTCTCACCTCTAATCACGGGACTCAATGTAGAGCAGATATCCCCTAGCAGACTAGGTGCCCAGGTGGTTGTGGTGGCACTGACCAGCTCCTGGGTGAAGGTGGAGCCCTGGCAGGCTGAGTCTCAAGCACACTCTTATATTCGGGTGATCCCTGTGTACCTGTCTATACCTGTCTACACAGTCAGAGGAGCAAAGATGGCAGTGCCTCACCTCTAAAGGAGGGACTCCCTCTAACCACTGGACTCCCTTCAGGGCAAATGTCCACTGGCAGGGTAGGTGCACAGAAGAATATTGTGCTGCCCAGCTCCTGGGTGCAAGGGAGCCCTGGCAGGCCATGCCCCAAGCAATCTTCTACTCAGGTGATCCCTGCACATCTGTCTGCACCTGTCTACACAGTCACTGGAGCCACTGTTCATGATTCTAACATGATATTTCTAGAAAATAACCTTGAATCTTTCAACCATCCTGTCATTCTCTTTTCTAGATAATGGGAAAGTAATGTGACATCAGGAAAAATGCAGAGAGATAGAGTCGAATTTTTTAGCAGAAGCCCCTTACTATGTAAACCAAGCTGATTGAACTTATAGAGATCTCTTCCCTTTCTCCTCCAGAGTGCTGTATTAAAGGCATGTACCCTCAAACTCTAATTAGGGGTGCATAAATACATGGAACTTGCTATGGATATTTCATTACTAGATATGTCCCTCTGTACTAACAAGATAGAGTTGTTATTATAAAAGTAACCTACAACATGTGGTAATATAATTTCTGACATTGTCACAGTTTTCTTTTCATTGGAGATATTAACATATCAATTACACACACAACTTGTGACTAACAACTTCGGTGTAGAAGGCATTGTTTAAAATCAGAAAAGAAGCTTCTTTGAAAAATAAAACTCAGTTGATCCAACCAATCAGTACCCCTAGAACTCACAGGGAATAAACTATAAACTAAAGAGTTCACATGGAGGGACCTATGGCTCCAGTTTTATATGTAGCAGAGGATGGCCTTGTTGGACATCAAATAAAGGAGAGGCCCTTGGCCCTGAGAAAGCTTGATGGCCCAGTGTAGGGGAATTCCAATAGAGAGAAGGGGAAGTGGGTGGGTTGTTGAGCAGAAGGAGGAGGGATTGGATAGGCTGTTTTTGGAGAACCAGGAAAGGGGATATCATTTGAAATGTAAATAAAGCAAATATCTAATAAAACAATAAATAATTAGCCCAAAAGTGCAGAATACCCAAGATACAATTCAAAGACTACATGAAGCTCAAGAAGAAGGAAGACAAAAGTGTGGATACCTCGGTCCTTATTAGAAGGGTAATCAAAATACCTATGGCTTGCAGCCAACCAATGGACTGGGCACAGGGTCCTCAATGGAGGAGCTAGAGATAGGGCTGAAGGAACTGAAGAGGTTTGCATCCCCATAGGAGGAAAAATATGTACCAACCAGTACCCCCAGAGCTCCCAGGGAATACATATGGAGGGACCCATGGCTCCAGCTGCATGTATAGCCAAGGATAGTCTTTTCAGAAATCAGTGAGAGGAGAGGCCATTGGTCCTGTGAAGGCTCAATGCCCCAGGGTAGGGAAATGCGAGGACAGGGAAGCAGGAGAGGGGGTTGGTGAGAAGGGGGAGGGGAATGGGTTAAGGGGTTGTAGAGAGGAAACAACAGGATAATATCTGAAGTGTAAATAAAGCAAATATCTAATAAATAATCATTTAAAAAATACTACTTAGGTTCCACAAAAAGGTAGCATCTCAGCCTTTAAGGACAGCAACATTACAACAATACAACCCAAAGCTAAGGGTATAGGAGATAAGTAGATTGGAAATCCTTGATGAAGGGAAATGACATTAAATACTACATTCTGTGCTGAGTCTGAAGTCTTCTGAAGGAGCTTAGATGTCCTGAGCAGTCTTGTCATTTAATAAAAGTCATCAACATTGTCATAAAAAACAAGTAGGAACAAAATACCCATGAGAGGAGATACAGAGACAAATTGTGGAGCAGAGACTGAAGGAAAGTTCATACAGAGACTGCCCCACCTGGGGATCCATTCAATATACAATTACCAAACACAGATACTATTGTGAATGCCAATAAGCACTTGCTCACAGGCACCTGATATAGCTGTCTTCTGAAAGTCTCAGCCAGTACCTGACAAGTGCAGAGGGGGATGCTCTCAGCTAGCTACTGAGAATGTTCGGTGCCCCAGTATAGAGAAACGCCAGCACAGAGAAGCAGGAGTGGGTGGGTTGGTGAGCAGGGCAAGGGGCCATGGGATAGGGTGTTTTCAGAGTGGAAACCAGGAAAGGGGATAGCATTTGAAATATAAATAAAGAAAATATCTAATTAAAAAGAAAAAAGAAAAAAAGAAAAAAGGATGGCATTCTTATCTACTATGAGAAGTAGAGACGACAAGGCAAAAGCTAGCAATAAAGACTAAATGAACTCTCATCCAATTACACATACTATAGTGTGTGCTGCCTGAATAATACATATTGGCAGAACTGGCCAATTTCCATATTGTAGTCATTCCCATGATGCCTGATTTCAAGCTAGTGATGTGATATTATAACTGTACATTTGAGAAAAAATATATACAAAGAGAAAAAATCAGTACAAGCTTGCTTCAGCACAACACAATGTGTGACTCAATCCACCAGGCATAGATCATAACACTGAATTGTGTAGGATAATGAGCAAGCAAAGACATGAAGAAACTCAAGAATTAATATTGATCCAGTTTACATATTAAAAACAATGTACAGTAATTAAGATAGAGCCTACCATTAGTGAGTCCCTGATGTCATCCCCACAACCACATAAAACAACCAAACAAAAACATAAAATCCTGCACATAACAATATAATATATTTTATTATACTAAACACACAGAAATATAAACTATATGATAATTTCAGGAAATATCCAGCTATGTGTTCATAATAAGTGGGGGAAATGTCTCTCACTTAAAGCAATTGATCCTACTAAAAACTACTTCTAGAGCCTGTTTTATATCTCTGTTCTTAAGGCTGTAGATGAAAGGGTTCAGCAAGGGTGTGATTACTGCATATATTATAGAAGCAACTATATCCTTTTCACTGGAATTCTGGAATGAAGAGAAAAAGTATTCACCTGCAACTGTCCCATAGAACAAAAAGACAACAAGGAGATGGGAGCCACAGGTAGAAAATGTTTTAATAAATCTCTTTGTGGAGGGGGTCTTCAAGGCTGTGCTTCCTATGAGAATATAAGAGCTTATGATGATACTCAAAGACAAGAAGAAAAGCAATCCTCCCTCAATGAACATGACTAGCTTATTGAGGGAGATGTCTGAGCAGCTCAGCTTCAGGAGGGCAGTAATGTCACAGAAGAAGTTGGGGACAGTGTTACTGGCACAGAAAGACAGTTGGATCAAGAGGAGGGTGTGCAGCAGGGAATGGATACAACAAACAATCCAGGACCCAATGACCAGGCGGACACAGAACTCTTCCCTCATGACTGTGATATAGTGCAGTGGATGACAGATGGCCACATACCTGTCATAGGCCATGGAGGTCAGAAGAAAGCTATCAATGCTTCCAAAAACTGAGAAAAAATACACCTGGGAAATGCACCCAGTATATGAGATGGACTGACTGTGTGTCAGCATATTCACAAGCAACTTTGGAGCTGTGATTGATGAGAAAGAGATGTCAGTGAGGGCCAAGTGCCTGAGGAAGAAGTACATGGGGGTATGGAGGTGAGAGTCCACACTGATGAGCAGGATGATGAGCATGTTCCCTAGCACTGTGGTCAGGTACATGGCCAGGAACAGGATGAAGAAGACATTCTGCTGCCCTGGTCTGATGGGAAGCCCCAGGAGGAGGAACTCAAACACAGTGCTCTGGTTCTCCATCATCATGATTCTCTTCTCTCTGCTGGGAGTTCGAAAAAAGATGAAACACCAAAGAATATGGTTATGACACTATTGTAACAATCTTTTTGTATGATTTGTCTTTGCTTTAGATGCAAATAATTAGTCTGCATGTAAGGCTGAAGAATTTTTTCACAATTTAATTTCTATTTACTCTCTACTTAAAAGGAGCTTCTTTCAGTAATTCACAATTGATATTAAATGCTAATTCCTTAACCATACTACAATAATAAGAATCCTGGCATTCATAGTCTATACAGAATATCATAGCTCATTTTAAATTTATATTTTGGAGGAATTTTTGCTTGTTTTGAAACAGAAATTTATTCCTGTTTTTCTAAATGCTTATTGGTAACTATTACTGATGGATTTCATAAAGATATTTTATTAAGTATGTCATGTGTTGTGTTCAGCTTCATACTCATGCACACCCACCAATTAGTCACTTCTGCAATCTTATTAATTTCAACGATGCTTCCCTTGATTTTTAGTGTATGAATAATAAATAAATATCTCCTATTCTAATTTCAATGGTACATCTCATCTTTACATTAAAGAAATGCCTTTCCAAAGAAACTAAAATGAAGATCAGATGCCAGTGCAGTGTCTGCTCACTAACAGATTCTGTATCACCACAGGAATCCAAAAGAAAGCACTCACAATCCCTGAAAGGTTACTGTAGGTAAGATCTTGCAGGAAGGAGTCAACCAATGACTGTGAAGTTTGACAGCAAATCTGAAAGGTGAGTTTTCCCTAGTTTCTATGTGTTCTTTCCCTAGATAACAGTGAACTAATGAGCCTCATAGAGCCAAATATTGGATTTTGGGAAAGACAATATTAATTTATTTTTACTGATTACCATATAGAAAGCACTGCATTAAATAATTTATTTTATACACTGGCTCATTTACTCTTCAGTATATGTCTGTAACATTTGGCTGGTCACTGTTCTTGAGTACTAATGGATGTAATTCTAAACAGAAGTAACTACTGACACAAAAATAATGTACAGAATCCATACAGAAGATTAGACACAATTATGTTTTACTGATGCTGATCTCTTATCATTAGATAAGAGCTGCATGGTAATGAAATAAATAATGGAGCCTGTCTGCCCAATGCAGAATTACAACTGTTGAAAGACTATGAAGGAGATAATTGACTTTTCAGGAACCAATCAGAGCCTCAAAACACACCACTGAAATAGACATTTAATGTACATTCACACATACATGCAAACACTTGGGTTGTTGATTTGTGATTTCTTAACAGCTAGAGTTGTTGTAAACAAGGGATGACATTCACAGAGTCATACCAAGAAATTCATAACTAACATGTAATATTTTACATAAAACATTAATAAATCTCAAATTCACATGCAGACACTTCAAAAGAGTCACAACAATTCAACAATACATACCAATTACGTCTCTGAGAGATGAGATCATACTATGAATATAGACACACATAAATACATAAACACACAGGAACACAAACACATACACACACACACACACACACACACACACACACACACACAAGACAACCAAAATGCAAAGTTAAATAAGTTATGGAAGAAACACACAAAAAAAATATACCAATTACATTTGCATGCCTCATCTCCTCAGGAAACAAATAATATACTCAGTATACATGCCTCCCTACTCAGAAAAACAATTCAGATCCCCACTAATCTGTGCCTAATATACATGAAGGTGATCAGTCAGTGAATCATTGAGCCAATTTCACTCACAGACATATCACATAATCATTACCTCTGAATAATCTGAATGGCAACACACAAGCATGCACACACACACACACACACACACACACACACCACTTAATGACAAGCAATTATATACCATATATGATTCAGATAAAATGCAAGCATAAAACAAGCAAATACAGAAAACAGTTTCAGACTGCTGAATACATATTGTGTTCAGAACTTTCACTATTTTCTATTTGACTATGTCTGCTCATAGATTAAACTGAAGGAGTAAACCAAATGAAAGCATGGAAATTACTTTAGTTGAAATGGACTGATTTAGAGACTTCAAAACACATATAAATGAAAAAACTCATGGACCTAATTCAGATTTGTGTGTTGTTCATAGAAAAAGGGGTAAAGTAGTCAGTCACATCACACACACACACACACACACACACACACACCATGCGCAAATCTCACAAAGTAATATATTAACATTTAACACACAATAAGATGCCATACTTTACAATCAATAAAATATGCATATGTATATATGGATGGATAGATAGATAGATAGATAGATAGATAGAGATAGAGAGATAGATAGGCAGACCAATAGATATAGATAAATAGAGAGAAATATACATAGTGTCCATATGCAAAGACATATAGATACAAAGACACATATTGCACACCAAGAGCTCCCAGCTCCCTCTAACCTCTATCATCACTTGGTTTAATCAGGAACTAGATAACTAACCCACATCTCTGAGGCTTTGGATTTCATTAAGACCATCAAGAAAAAAAAATCTCCTGGACTTTCTCTGGCTATCCTCGAGTTGTAGTTAAATAAGTAGGAGGATACAAAACGACATGGGCAGAGTCCCAGAGCGCCTGCTAGGAAAAGAATTAAACAGAATAGCTTCAATACAGAATAATTAGCTTGAATACAGAATAATTAGCTTCAATTCTTGCCAGTGCTTCATGGGGGAGGGAGCTTGCCCAGAGGGCAAGTAGCTGGGCAGGCCCTAAACTCCTCACCCAAGAGTCACCTAATTATGTGATACTATATTAGTCATGAACTCTCCACAATCACAAAATATCTGATGCAATAAACTTGTTAAGTCCAAGATTATTTTATCATGTTTTAGAGCTTTTAGCCCATGAGCAGTTGTCTCCAATGTTTCCCACCTGTGATGAAGAAGCAATACATGGTGGGATTGCAAGGAAGAGAAAGGCCTAATTGTATCATTAACAGGAAGCCCCAAAATACCTTTGCTATATGGTCCCCACTTCTTAAAGTTTCCCTTACCTTACAGCACTGTGACCCTGGGGCCAAACCTTTGACATAAAGCTCTGAGTGAGACCGAGCTAAGGGTCTTAGTTAGATCTCAATCAAATATAGAATCCAATGTCTAGAAACAAATGAAAAGTGCTAGCATGACTGCACAGATCATCTAGGATATAGATAAGATGGTACGAAGAGGAAAGTTTATACCTGTAAGTGTTCACTTTAGAAAAGAAATCACAGAGGACCCAGTTATATGGCTCAGGGGTGACTTGAACTATATCTCTGAACCTACATGGTATAAAGAAATAACTAACTCCTCAAAATCATCCTCTGACTAACTCTACATGAAGAGAGAGAGAGAGAGAGACAGAGAGAGAGAGAGAGAGAGAGAGAGAGACAGAGACAGAGAGACAGAGAGAGAGACAGAGGCAGAGAAAGAGAGATAGACAGAGACAGAGATAGAATAAATGAGGTAAAAATAATTTAAAAGATTGTGCTGGAGAGATCGGTCAGTGGCTGAAGAGCACTGACTCTTATCTCAGCATCTACATAAAAGCATACAAAACATTATAACTTTGATTCCAGGGGATCCAATGCATTCTTCTGAACTCTGTGGCAAGTAGGCACATAAGTAGTGCACAGGCATACACACAGAAAAACCACTCATTAAATAAAATATTTTTATTGTGTTAATTCAGACAGATTCCAAAAAAATATATAATGATGTTTATCAAGGCTCTCATAAAATGAAAAGCTAAACTGAAGTTAAGTATATAAAAAGAAACAGAAATGATCAAAGTATTAATTATTAAATAGAAATTAAACAAACAATACATGAACAATCAAACAAAAAACTGACAATATAGACATAGCCACATTTTAAATTATATATTTGTTCCAATAATACTAACATTAGGGTCTCACTATCAAGTTCAGGAGAGTAACCATGAGACCCTACTGCTCAAGATGCCACATAATTAAATCATAGAATATGTAGAAATCTGGTTGCTAGTCAGTTGGAAAAAAATCCCTATGGGCTAGCTTTCATAGTATTCGAAGGTGTTATGAAAACTACAAAAGATGGGGGGAAATCAGTCTTACCAAGCTATTAGCCCAGTAAACTGCAATGATTACTGACCTGGCAAGATATGCCTAGATTATATGAATGCATGAAACTCTCAAATAATGAAAACAACAGTAATTTTATTACACAATAAACATTTTCAAATACAAAATGAAATTGGCAGAGGTTTGTTACTCAGATATTTTTAGGAAATCTAGGTGCAATAGTGGCACAAATATTATGGGAGTAACTAAACACTTGCTGCTTAAATTTTAGACTCATCCCAAAAATAATAAAACTTCCACCTCAATCAATACTAACAAGGATAAGAACTTGTGGGTAGGACTTTCATAATACTGAGAGGAGACCCTACTACTATTATTCTGCTAAATGGACATAATAGCAATTTGTCACTAAGTTCTTACATTTACAGTGATAGGGAAATGTGTCTCTCATTGGAGGCACTTCTTTTATGCAGACCCACAATTGGTCAGCTTTCAGAGAATAAGAGACTAGAGAGTGAAAAATCTAAATGAGACGTCTATATGTCACCCTTTCTTCCAAAGAATCAAAGATTCTAGAGTAAGAAATAATGGAAAGATTTTAAGAACCACAGATAGTAGAAGACTACAGGAAAAATGTTTTCCATGCACAACATGGCAGGTTCATATATGAAGTCATGGCAGTGAAGACAGCGTTTACAAGAACTGGGCAAGATCAATCCAGAAAAAAACTTAGCATAGATGAGGAAACATGGCATGAATTCTAATTCCTAGCAGAAGAGCTATTGGCAGTGATGGCTTTAAGGAGTTGGGGAGTTTCAAGAGCTTTAGTCAAGAATTTCATACCTGGACTTCTCTCTGATGGAGGCCAGCTGGGAGCACACAGGACATAAGATCAGTGGAGGAGCTGGGATGGAAGTCTTCCCACCAACATTTGCACTAGGGAGCCAGGAGACTTTGCAGCCTTCTGTGCATAGACCAGTGAAAGTGATATTCCAATAGCACTTTCTCTTCTGAGCTCAGAGGTGAGATCTCCACCTTCTCTCTGGAGGGGAAAAGCTAGAATCGCACAGGGCATAAGATCAGTAGAGTGGCTGGGACAGAAGTCTTCCTGCTGCCATTGGCATCAGGGAGCCAGGAGACTTCACAGCCTTCTGTGCATAGCCTCCCACAAGATAGTGATCTCCCAGCAGTGCTTTCATATCTGAGCTCAGAGGGAAAAGGACACAGACTTACAAGGCCAAAGGGTGAGAAAACTCCAGCCAAAGACAACAATACCAGCTAGCACCAGAGATAACCAGATGGTGAAAGGCGAGCACAAGAACCTTACCAACAGAAACCAAGGCCACACATCAGCATCAGAGCCCAGTCCTTCCACTGCAGCAAGTCCCAGATACTTCAACATACTGGAAAAGAAAGGATCAGATTTAAAATCGTATCTCATGATGCTGATAGAGGACTTCAAGAAAGACTTAACTAACTCCCTTAAAGAAATACAGGAGAACATCAGTCAACAAGTAAAAGCCCTTAAAGAGGAAACATAAAAATCCCTTAAAGAAATACAGGAGATCATGGGTCAACAGGCAGAAGCCCTTAAGAAAGAATCACAAAAATCCCTTAAAGAATTACAGAAAAACACAATCAAGTGAAGGAACTGAACAAAACCATCCAGAATCTAAAAGTGGAAGTAGAAACAATAAAGAAATCACAAAGTGAGCCACCTTTGCTGATAGAAAACCTTGGAAAGAATTCAGGAGTCATAGATGCAAGCATCAACAACAGAATACAAGAGATAGAAGAAAGAACCTCTTGCCAAAAGCAATCTACAGATTCAATGCAATCCCCATCGAAATCCCAAATCATTTCTTCATAGATCTAGAAAGAGCAATTCTCAAATTCATCTGGGGCAACAAAAAACCCAGGATAGCTAAAACTATTCTCAAAAATAAAAGGACTTCTGGGGGAATCAATATCCCTGACCTCAAACAGTACTACAGAGCAATTGTGTTAAAAACTGCATGGTATTGGTACAGCAACAGGCAGGTAGATCAATGGAACAGGATTGAAGACCCAGAAATGAACCCACAGACTTATGGTCACTTGATCTTTGATAAAGGAGCCACAACCATCCAGTGGAAAAAAGATAGCCTTTTCAACAAATGGTGCTGGTTCAACTGGAGGTCAACATGCAGAAGAATGCGAATTGACCCACTCTTATCTCCTTGTACTAAGATCAACTCCAAGTGGATTAAGGACCTCCAGATAAAACCAGACACACTGAAACTATTAGAAAAGAAACTTGGGAGGACCCTGGAGGACATGGGCACAGGGGAAAGTTCCTGAACAGAACACCAATAGCTTATGCTCTAAGATCAAGAATTGACAAATGGGACCTCATAAAATTACAAAGTTTCTGTAAGGCAAAGGACACTGTCAGAAGGACAAATCGGCAACCAACAAAGTGGGAAAAGATCTTCACCAACCCCACATCCAACAGAGGGCTAATATCCAATATATACAAAGAACTCAAGAAGTTAGACCCCAAAGAACCAAATAACCCTATCAAAAATGGGGTACACAGCTAAACAAAGAATTTTCACCAGAAGAAATTTGGATGGCCGAGAAACACCTTAAGAAATGTTCAACATCATTATTCATCAGGGAAATGCAAATCAAAACAACCCTGAGATTCCACCTCACACCAGTCAGAATGGCTAAGATTAAAAACTCAAGAGACAACAGGTGCTGGCGAGGATGTGGAGAAAGAGGAACACTCCTCCACTGTTGGTGGGATTGTAAAATGGTAAAACCACTCTGGAGATCAGTGTGGCGGTTCCTCAGAAAATTGGGCATGTCACTTCCAGAGGACCCTGACATACCACTCCTGGGCATATACCCAGAGGATTCCTCTGCATATAATAAAGACACATGCTCCACTATGTTTATAGCAGCCTTGTTTATAATAGCCAGAAATTGGAAGGAGCCCAGATATCCCTCAAAAGAGGAATGGATACAGAAAATGTGGTATATTTATACAATGGAGTACTACTCAGCAATTAAAAATAATGAACTCATGCAATTTGTAGGTAAATGGTTAGATCTGGAAAATATCATCCTAAGTGAGCTAACCCAATCACAAAAGAATACACATGAAATGCAATCACTCATAAGTGGATATTAATGAGCTCAGAAGCCCTAAATACTCAAGACACAATTAGCAAGGCAAATGACTTCCAAGAAGAAGAATGGAGAGGACCCTGGGCCTGTAAAGATTGGATCCAGTATTATAGACCCAGAACAGAGAAATCGTGTGTGTGTGTGGGGGGGTAATAACAGGGGAGAAGAGAGGAATTATGGGACATATGGTGGGGGGGGTAATTGGGAAAGGGGAAAACCTTTGGAATTTAAACATAGAATATAGAAAATAAAAAAAAAATAACTAAAAAAAAAAAAGAAAGAACCTCAGGTGCTGAAGATACCATAGAAAACATTGACTCAACAGTCAAAGAAAATGCAAAATACATAAATCTGGTAACCCAAAACATCCAAGAACTCCAGGACACAAAGAGAAGACTAAACCTAAGGATTATAGATATAGAAGAGAGCAAAGATTTCCAACTTAAAGGGTCAGTAAATATCTTCAACAAAATTAGAGAAGGAAAAACTTCCCTAACTTAGAGAAAGAGGTGCCCATTAACATACAAGAAGCCTTCAGAACTCCAAAGAGACTAGACCAGAACAGAAACTCCTCCCAGTGCATAATAATCAAAACACCAAATTTACTAAAGAAATAAAGAATATTAAAAGAAGTAGGGGAAAAAAGGTATGTAACTTATGAAGGCAGACCTATCAGAATTACATCAGACTTCTTGCCATAGACAGTGAAAGCTAGAAGATCCTGGGCAGACCTCATACAGACCCTAAGAGAACACAAATGCCATCCCAGAGTACTATACCCAGCAAAACTCTCAATCACCATAGATAGAGAAACCATGATATTCCATGATAAAACCAAATTACACAATATCTTCACACAAATCCAGCCCTACAAAGGATAATAGATGGAAAATGCCAACACAAGGAGGGAAACTCACCCTAAAAAAAGCAAGAAAGTAATCTTCGTCCAACAAACCCAAAGGAAGATACCCACACAAACATAAAAATAACGTCAAAAATAACAGGAAGAAACAATCACTATTCTTTAATATGTCTTAACAACAATTGACTCAACACCCCAATGAGAAGACAGACTAGCAGAAAGATTTCTCATGTAAATCTTCAATTTTATCAGAAAATGTTTGTAATTCTCCTTTTAATTAATTTAGTAATGTTTTTATGTCTACCATTTTATCTGCATTATTTTTCATGATAATCTTCAATTTTAATACGTCTTTCTATATATTTCATCTATTTTGTCAGAATTGTTTTCAATGTAAATCTTTGATTTTTATCACAATGTTTCTAATTTCACCTTCACTTAATTTGGAAAAAAAAATTTTTTAAGCCGGGCAGTGGTGGCACACAACTGTAATCTCAGCACTCTAGGAGGCAAAAGCAGGTGGATTTCTGAGTTTGAGGCCAGCTGGTTCTACAGAGTGAGTTCCAGGACATCCAGGGTGAAACAGAGAAACCCTGTCTCAAAAAATCAAAAAAACCAAAAAAAAGGGAAAAAGGTTTTATATCTAATATTTTATATGTAAATTTTTCCATGAAATAGTCAATTTTAGCATATTTGTCTATATGTTTCTTGAATTTTACCAAAAATATTTTCCATGTAAATCTTCAATTTTATCTGAAAATGTTTATAATTCCACTTAAATAAACTTGGAATTATCTTTATACCCATCATTTTATCTGTATAATTTCCAGGATAATCTTTAATTTTAACATGATTTTCTATATATTTCTTCAATTTTATCACAAATATTTTCCATGTAATCTTCAAGTTTATCAGAAAATGTTTATAATTCCACTTTCAATCAACTTAGGAATACTTTTATGCCTACCATTATTATATCTCTATAAAATTTCCCAATTCTAAAATGTTTTCCTATGTTTTTCTACAATTTTATCAGAAATATTTTCCAAAGGATTTTCACCAGAAGAAATTTGGATGGCTGAGAAACACCTTTGAAATGTTCAACATCATTAGTCATGAAGGAAATGCAAATCAAAACGATCCTGAGATTCCACCTCACACCACTCAGAATAGCTAAGATTTAAAACTCAGGAGACAACAGGTGCTGGCAAGGATGTGGAGAAAGAGGTACACTCCTCCACTCTTGGTGGGATTGCAAGATGGTACAACCACTCTGGAAATCAGTCTGGTGGTTCCTCAGAAAATTGGGCATGACACTTCCAGAGGACCCTGTCATACCACTCCTGGGCATATACCCAGAGGATTCCCCTGCATGCAATAAATACACATGCTCCACTATGTTCATAGCAGCCTTATTTATAATAGCCAGAAGTTGGGAAGAGCCCAGATGTCCCTCAAAGGAGGAATGGATACAGAAAATGTGGTATATTTATACAATGGAATACTACTCAGCAATTAAAAATAATGAATTCATGCAATTTGTAGGCAAATGGTTGGATCTGGAAAATATCATCCTAAGTGAGTTAACCCAATCACAAAAGAATACACATGATATGCAATCACTGATAAGTGCATATTAATGAGCCCAGAAGCTCTGAATACTCAGGTCACAATTAGCAAGTCAAAAGATTCCCCCAAGAAGAAGGAAAGAAAGGACCCTGGTCCTGAAAAGATTGGATCCAGTTTTGTAGCAGAGTACCAGGACAGAGAAATGGGGGGGGTGATTGGGGAATAGGCAGGGTGGGAGGAGAGGACATATGGTGAGGAGGGAACTGGGAAATGGGAAAGCCTTTGGAATAAAAACAAAGAATATAGAATAAATAATAATAAAAAAGAAATATTTTCCATGTTAATCTTCAATTCTGTCATAAAATGTTTCTATTTCATATTTCAATTAATTTAACAGTGTTTTATATGTACCACTTTACTCTAATTATCCATGAAAGTTGTCAATTTTAACGTGTTTTTCTATGTATCTCTTCTATTTTATCTGAAATATTTTTCACATAAGTCTAATTTTACCATTAAAAAAAGAATTTCATCCCTAAAAAGCTATCTGTGATCCAGTAAGTGGCCTCTATATACATGCACAAGCTGCCATCACTAAGTGAACTTCATGGAGAAGATAAAGAAAAAAAGAAGGAGCAGAATAAAGATGAAGGATGAAGAAGGATGAAGAGAAGGAAGAAGGAAGGACAGGAGGAGGGGAAAAGGGAAGGGGAGAGGAGGGGAGGAGAAGTGGAGAGAAAGGGAGAAGAAGAGGGGGAGGGGGAGGAAGAGATGGAAAGGAGAAGGAGGAGAGGGAGAAGGAGGAGGAGGAAGAGAAGAAAGGAGGAAGAGGAAGAAAGAAGAAGAAGAAGAAGAAGAGGAGGAGGAGGAGGAGGAGGAAGAGGAGGAGTACAAGGAGGACAAGGAGGAGGACGAGGAGGAGGACGAGGAGGATGAGGAGGGGGAGGACGAGGAGGAGGATGAGGACAAGGAAAAGGAGGACGAGGAGGAGGAGGGTGAGGAGGATGCGGAGGAGGAGGAAGAGGAGGAAGAGGAGGAAGAAGAAATAAGAAATTTGGGGAAGAAAGGGTTTAATTGGCCTGTAATTCCACAGCACTGTTGATCACTCATAAAAAGCCAGGACAGCAACTCAAACAGGGCTGGAATGTGAAGGCAGGAGCTGATTCAAAAAACATGGAGGAGTGCTGCTTACTGGCTTGATCTCATGGATTAATCAGCCTGTTTTCTTGAAGAACTGAGGACCACAACTTCATGGATATCTTTACCCATTCGAGACTCCTATGCTATTCATTCTGTTTGGTTCTATACCCTAGTTTTTGATTGGGCTGTTCGAGTTTTTGGTGGTTAGTATCTTGATTTCTTTATATACTTTTGATATTAGCCCACTATCAGATGTGGGGTTAGTGAAGTTTTTTTTTCTGTAGATTGCTGGTTTGTCCTATTGAAAATATACTTTGTCCTGCAGAAGCTTATCAGTTTCATGAGGTCCCATTTATCAACTTGGACTGTGTGTATATTTTATCTTGAAAAGCATGTTCTTTATTGAAAAAGGAAGTAAAACTTTTATGATAATATTGAAGATTTACATGGAAAATATTTCTGATAAAATAGAAGAGATATATAGAAAAGTACGTTAAAATTGACAATTTTCCACAGGTGAAAAAAATTGTTTAGCTCTGTACCCCATTTTTAAAAGGGTTATTTGGTTCTCCTGAGTCTAACTTCTTGGGTTCTTTGTATATATAAAATATTAACCCTCTGTCAGATGTCGGGTTGGTAAAGATCTTTTCACAATTTATTGGTTGCCATTTTGTCCTGTTGACAGTATCCTTTGCCTTACAGATACTTGGTAATTTTATGAGGTCCCATTTGTCAATTCTTGATCTTAGGGTGAAGGCTATTGGTGTTCTGTTCAGGAAACTTTCCCCTGTGCCCATGTGTTCAAGGCTCTTCCCCAGTTTCTTTTCTATTATTTTCAGTGTGTCTGGAGGAATATAGAATGGCTGAGAAGCACCTAAAGAAATGTTGAACATCCTTAGTCATCAGGGAAATAGAAATCAAAACAACCATGAGATTTCACCTCACAATTTTCAGAATGGCTAAGGTAAAACCCTCAGGAGAGAGCAGGTACTGGAGAGGTAGTGGAGAAAAAAGAAAACTCCTCCACTACCGGTGGGATTGTAAGCTGGTACAACTACTCTGGAAATCAGTTTGGCAGTTCCTCATAAAACTGGGCAAATACTACCAGAGGACCCTGCTATACCACTCCTAGGCATATACTCAGAGGATTCTACAGCATGTCATATGGACTCATGCTCCACTATGTTCATAGCAGCCCTATTTATTATAGCTAGAAGATGAAAAGAACCCAGATGTCCCTCGGTGGAGGAATGGATACAGGAAAGGTGGTATATATACACAATGGAATACTATTCAGCGATTAAAATTCTTAGAAAAATGGATGGGACTGGAAAATATCATCCTGACTGAGGTAACCCAATCACAAAAGAATACTCATGCTATGCATTCACTGATAAATGGATATTAGCCTAGAAGTTTGGAAAACCCAAGACACAATTCACATATCAAATGATGCCCAAGAAGGAGGAAGTAAAAAGTATGGATCCTTGGGTCCTTTGTAGAATTGGGAAAAGTACCCACAGAAGGAGATACAAAGACAAAAATTTGAGCAGAGTCTGAGAGAAAGACTGTCCAGAGGCTACCCCACCCAAGAATGCATCCTATATAAAGTTATAAAACCCAGACATTATTGTAGATGCACACAAGGGCTTGCTGACCAGAGTTGGATATAGTTATGACCTGGGAGGTTCTCTTAGTGCTTGACAAATACAGAGGGGGCACTTACAGCCAGCTATTGAACTGAGCACAGAGTCCCCAATGGGGGAGCTACAAAAAGGACCCAAGGAGATGAAGGGGTTTGCAGCGCCACAGGAGAAACAACAATATGACACCTAGTACTCCCAGAACTCCCAGGAACAAAACCCTCAAGCAAAGAGTACACGTGCAGTTACCCATGGATACACACACATTGGCAGAAGAGGATGGCCTTGTTAGACACCAAAGGAAGAAGAGGCCTTTGGTCCTGGAAAAACTTGATGCTGTAATGTAAGGAATACCAGGACAGGGAAACAGGGGAGGGTTGATTGGGGTAGGGGTGATGGTTTATGGGATTTTCAGGGGAGGGAGGAACCAAGAAAGGGGACAACATTTGAAATGTAAATAAACAACATTCCTAATAAAAAATAGAAAATTAAAGAAATAAAAACTAATAAAAATAAATCCACTACATAAACAAACTAAAAGAAAAAAACCACATGATCATCTCATTAGATGCTGAAAAAGCATTAAACAAAATTCAGCAACCTTTCATGCTAAAAGTCTTGGAAAGAGCAGGAATTCAAGGCCCATAACTAAACATAGTAAAAGCAACCTACAGCAAACCAGTAGCCAACATCAAAATAAATGGAGAGAAACTTGAAGCAATCCCACTAAAATCAGGGACTAGACAAGGCTGCCTTGTCTCTCCATATCTTTTCAATATAGTACTTGAAGTTCTAGCGAGAGCAATTAGACAACATAAGGAAGTCACAGGGATACAAATTGGAAAGGAAGAAGTCAAACTATCATTATTTGCAGACGATATGTTAGTTTACTTAAGCGACCCAAAAAACTCCACCAGAGAACTTCTACAGCTGATAAACAACTTCAGCAAAGTGGCTGGTTATAAAATTAACTCAAGCAAATCAGTTGCCTTCTTGTACTCAAAGGACAAGCAGGCTGAGAAAAAAGTTAGGGAAATAACACCCTTCACAATAGCCACAAACAACATAAAGTACCTTGGTGTAACTCTAACCAAACAATCGAAAGATCTGTATGACAGGAACTTCAAGTCCTTGAAAAAAGAAATCGAAGAAGACCTCAGAAGATGGAAAAATATTTCTTGCTCCTGAATTGGCAGGATCGATATAGTAAAAATGGCCATCTTGCCAAAAGCAATCTACAGATTCAATGCAATCCCCATCAAAATCCCAACTCAATTCTTCATAGATCTAGAAAGAGCAATTCTCAAATTCATCTGGAGCAACAAAAAAACCCAGGATAGCTAAAACTATTCTCAACAATAAAAGGACTTCTGGGGGAATCAATATCCCTGACCTCAAGCAGTACTACAGAGCAATTGTGGTAAAACCTGCATGGTATTGGTACAGCAACAGGCAAGTAGATCAATGGAATAGGATTGAAGACCCAGAAATGAACCCACAGACGTATGGTCACTTGACCTTTGATAAAGGAGCCACAACCATCCAGTGGAAAAAAGATAGCCTGTTCAACAGATGATGCTGGTTCAACTGGAGGTCAACATGCAGAAGAATGCGAATTGACCCACTCTTTTCTCCTTGCACTAAGATCAACTCCAAGTGGATCAAGTACCTCCACATAAAACCAGACACACTAAAACTTTAGAAAAGAAACTTGGGAAGACCCTGGAGGACATGCGCACATGGGGAAAGTTCATGAACAGAACACCAATAGCTTATGCTCTAAGATCAAGAATTGACAAATGGGACCTCATAAAATTACAAAGTTTCTGTAAGGCAAAAGACACTGTCAGAAGGACAAAACGGCAACCAACAAAGTGGGAAAAGATCTTCACCAACCCCACATCCAACAGAGGGCTAATATCCAATATATACAAAGAACTCAAGAAGTTAGACCCCAAAGAACCAAATAACCCTATCAAAAAATGGGGTACAGAGCTAAACAAAGAATTTTCCCCAGAAGAAATTCAGATGGCCAAGAAACACCTTAAGAGATGTTCAACATCATTAGTCATCAGGGAAATGCAAATCAAAACAACCCTGAAATTCTACTTCACACCAGTCAGAATGGCTAAGATTAAAAACTCAAGAGACAACAAGTGCTGGCGAGGATGTGGAGAAAGAAGAACACTCCTCCACTGTTGGTGGGATTGTAAAATGGTAAAATCGCTCTGGATATCAGTTTGGCAGTTCCTCAGAAAATTGGGCATGCCACTTCCAGAGGACCCTGGCATACCACTCCTGGGCATATACCCAGAGGATTCCCCTGCATACAATAAAGACACAAGCTTCACTATGTTTATAGCAGCCTTGTTTATAATAGCCAGAAATTGGAAGGAGCCCAAATATCTCTCAAAGAAGGAATGGATACAGAAAATGTGGCATATTTATACAATGGAATACTACTCAGCAATTAAAAATAATGAATTCATGCAATTTGTAGCTAAATGGTTAGATCTAGAAAATATCATCCTAAGTGTGTTAACCCAATCACAAAAGAATAGACATGAAATGCCATAACTGATAAGTGGATATTAGTGAGCCCAGAAGCCCTAAATACTCAAGGCACAATTAGCAAGTCAAATGATTCCCAAGAAGATCAAAGGAGAGGACCCTGGGCCTGTAAAGATTGGATCCAGTTTAATAGACCCAGAACAGAGAAACCGTGGGGGGAAGGGGAACGACTGGGGAACAGTTGGGGGGAGAGAAATTATGGGATATATGGTGGGGGGAACTGGGAAAGGGGAAAGCCTTTGGAATGTAAACATAGAATATAGAAAATAAAAATTAAAAAACAAATAAAAATAGATATTTTAAATAAAATTTTAAAAAATTGACAATTTTTATGGAAAATTAAAGAGTAAAGTGGTAGATATAAAAACATGGCTAACTTAGCTGAGAAATGAAGTCAAAACCTTTTATGATAGAATTGAAGAGTTCCATGGAAAATATTTCTGATAAAATTGTAGAAAAATGTAGAAAAATATGTCAAAATTGAAGATCACAGAAATTTTTATACAGATATAATAATGGTAGACATAAAAGTATTCCTAAGTTGATTGAAAGTGGAATTATAAACATTTCCTGATAAAGTTGAAGATTTACATGGAAAATATTTCTGATAAAATTGAAGAAATATATAGAAAAACCTGTTAAAATTGAATATTATCATGGAAAAATAAGGAGATAAAATGGTAGTTATAAAAATAATTCTAAGTGGAATTATAAACATTTTCAGGTGAAATTGAAGACTTCATAGAAAACATTTCTGTTAAATTCAAGAAATAGAGAGAGAAACAAGATAAAATAGACCATTTCATAGAAAATTATACAGACAAAATGGTAGATAGAAAAAAAGTTTCTAAATTAATTGAAGGTGATAATGAAAACATTTTGTAAATCAGAGATTTACATGGAAAACATTTCTGATAAACTAGAAGAAATATATAGAAAAACATGTTAAAATAGAAGATTATGGAAAATAATGCAGATAAAATGGTAGACAAAAAATTATTAAATTAATTAAAAGAGGAATTTCAAAAAATTTCTGACAAAATTGAAGATTTGCATGAAAAATATTTCGGTTAGTCTATTCCTTTTTATTGGGGAATTGAGTCCATTGATGTTAAAAGATATTAAGGAATGGTGATAAATACTTTCTGTAATATTTGATGTTAGTTTTATGTTTGTGTGGATATCTTCTTATAGGTTTGTTGGAAGAAGGTTATTTTCTTGCTTTTTCTAGGGTGGAGTTTCCCTCCTTGTGTTGGCGTCATCCATCTGTTATCCTTTGCAGGGTTGTATTTGTGTGAAGATATTGTGTAATTCGGTTTTATCATGGAATATTTTGTTTTGGGCTACAAACTTAATGCATTTTACATTTTCTTTGACTGTTGAGTCAATGTTTTCTATGGTACTTTCAGCACCTGAGGTTCTTTCTTCTAACTCTTGTATTCTGCTGTTGATTCTTGCATCTATGACTCCTGAATTCTTTTCAAGGTTTTCTATCTCCATAGATGTCTTTTTCTGATTTCTTTATTTCTACTTCCACTTTTAGATCCAGGGTGGTTTTGTTCAGTGCCTTCACTTGATTGTGTTTTCCTGTAATTCTTTATGGGATTTTTGTATTTCCTCTTTAAGGGCTTTTATTTGTTGACCAATGTTCTCCTGTATTTCCTTAAGGGAGTTATATAAGTTCTTCTTGAAGCCCTCTATCAGCATCATGATACCATTTTAAATCCAATTCTTACTTATCTAGTGTGTTGGGATACACTGGACTTGATGTGGTGGGCAACCTGGGTTCTGATGTTGCCAAGTAGCCTTGGTTTCTGTTCGTAGAGTTCTTGTGCTTGCCTTTCCCCATCTGGTTATCTCTGATGCTAACTGGTCTTACTATCTCTGGCTGTATCTTGTCCCTCCAGTGGACCTATAAGGCTGTGACCATAGTCCTGGGAGACCAACTCTCTTCTGGCAGGGTCTGTGCATATAAGGCTGTGGAGCTGCCTGGCTCCCTGGTACAAATGGCAGTCTGAAGACTTCTGTCCCAGCTGCTCCACTGATGATATGCCCTGTGTGCTCCTAGCTGTTCCCCTCCAGAAAGAAGTTGGAGATTTCACCTCCATGATCAGAAGTCAAAGTGCCGCTGCTAAATCACTCTCTCCTGGCAGGCTGTGCACAGAAGGCTGTGGAGTAGCCGGACTCCCTGGTGCAAATGGCAGTGGGAAGACTTCCATCCCAGCTGCTCCACTAATCATAGGCCATCTGTGCTCCTAGCAGTTCCCCTCCAGAGAGCTCCATTGAACATTTTATCCTCTTTGTAAAATATCAAGCATGCATAAGTGTGTGGTATTAGTTCTAGCTCTTCAATTCTATTCCATTGATCAACCTGTTTCTATACAAATACCATGCTGTTTTTATCACTATCGATTTATAGTATAGCTTAAGGCCAGGGATGGCAATTTCCCCCAGTAATTCTTTTATGTTAAGAACTGTTTTTGCTATTCTGGGTTTTCTGTTTTTCAAGGTGAATTTGAGAATTTCTTTCCATATCTTTGAAGAACTGTGTTGGGATTTTTACGGGGATTGTGTCGATTCTGTAGATTGTTTTCAGTAAGATGGCCATTATTACTATGTTAATTCTACCAATTCATGAGCATGAGCAATCTCTCTATTTTCTGATATCTTTGATTTCTTTCGTAAGAGACTTCAAGTTCTAGACATACAGAAATTTCACTTCTTTGCTTAGAGTTACACCAAGACATTTTATATTATTTGTGACTATTCTGAAGACTGTCATTTCTATAAATTCTTTCTCTGCCCATTTATCATTTATATAAAGGAGGGTTATTGGTTTATTTACATTATTACTTTATATTCAGACACTTTCCTGTAGCTGTTTGTCAGCTAGAGAATTTTTGGAATTGCTTATATATACTATCATATCATCTACAAATAGTGATACCTTTATTTCTTCTTTGACAATATGTATCCTCTTGTTTGCCTTTTGTTGTCTTATTGCTTTAGCTAGAACTGTGAGTACTATATTGAATAGATATGGTGGGAGGGTTCATCCTTGTCTTGTCCCTGATTTTAGTGAGATTGCTTCAAGTATCTCTACATTTAATTTAATATTGGCTGTTGGTTTGATGTAGACTGCTTTTATTATGTTTAGGTATGGGCCTTGAATTCCTGATCTCTCAAATGCTTTTAACATGAAGTGGTGTTGTATTTTGTCAAATGCTTTTTCAGCATCTAATGAGATGATTATGTGACTTTTTTCTTTGAGTTTGTAAATATAGTGGATTACATTAATGGATTTTCATATAATGAACCAACCTTGCATTCCTGGAATGAAGCCTACTTGATCATAGTGGATGATCATTTTTCTATAGCCAGGAAGAGTTCAATCACCATAAACAGAGAAAATATCATATTACATGACAATTTAAACAATATCTTTCTACTCGTCCAGCCATACAGAGAATCCTAGGTGGAAAACTCCAACACTAAGAGGGTAACTACATCTATGAAAACACAAGAAATAGATTCCACTAGCAAAACTAAAAGAAGAGAAACACACAGTAGCACCACCAACTTTAAAATAACAATAACTAACTATCATTGGTCATTAATATCTCTCAACATCAGTGGTGTCAATTTCACAATAAAATGACATAGACTAACAGACTGGATACATAAACAGGATACATCATTCTGCTCCAAACAAAAAACATACCTCAGCAGCTAAGATGAACATTACCCAGAGTGAAGGAGTGGGAAAAGGATTACCAAATTAATGGACCCAAGACACAAACTGGAGAAGCCATTCTAATATCTAATAACGTAGACTTTGAACCAAAACTACTCAAAAGAGATATGGGTGGACACTTCATCCTCATTGATGGAAAAACCAAGAAGGCATCTCAAGTCTGAACATCAATGCCCCAAATGCAAAGGCAACGACATTAGGAAAAATCAAACAATGAACACACACATTACTACACATTACTAATGGGGGACTTCAGACCCCTACTTTCACCAATTGGTAGGTCAACCAGAAAAAAACTAAACAGAGAAATATTGAAATGAACATGCTATGAATCAAATGGATGTAGAATATTTACAGCATATTACATCTCAATACAAAAGAATATACCTTCTTCTCAGTACTTCATGAAACATTTTCGAAAATTGATGATATAATTGGTCACAAAGAGAAATTTAACAGATACAAGAAAATGGTTGTCTCCAGAGGGGCCCTGCCAGAGCCTTACAAATACAGAGGCAGATGCTAGCAACCAACTATTGGACTGGGTATGGGGTCCCCAATGGAGGAGCTGGAGGGGGTCCAGAAGAGCTGAAGGGGCTTGCATCCCCATGGGAAGAACAATGATTTTGGCTACCCAGACGCCCCAAGACTCCCAGGGACTGAACCATCAACCAAGGGGCACACATGATTCCAGGCAAAAATGTGGCAGAGGAAGGCCTTGTTGGGCATCAGTGGAAGGAATCGTCCTTGTCAGGTAAAGGCTCAACAGAGGCCCCAACAAAGGGAAACCGAGGGAGGGAGGTGGGAGTGTGTCAGGTGTAGGGGCATACATGGACGCAGGGGCAGGGAGGAGAGGTTGGGGTCTTTGTTGAGGGGGAAAATTGGGAAAGGTTTTACCATGGCAATGTAAATGAAGAGGATAGTCAATAAAAAAAGAAAAATAAATAAGAAAGAGAAAGAAAGAAAGAAAGAAAGAAAGAAAGAAAGAAAGAAAAAGAAAATTGAAACAACTCCTTATATCTTATCAGACCACCATAAAATTAAAAGTAAACTTCCACAGCAGAAACAACAGAAAGTCTACATAATCATGGAAACTGAACATCATTCTTCTCAATGATCTCTGGGTAGGGAAGAAATAAGTGAAAACATTAAAGACTTTCTAGAATTCAAGGAAAATGAAGGCACAACATACCCAAACATACAGGACACAATGAAAGCAGCACTAGAGGAAAGTTCATAGCATTATGTGCCTTGTTAAAGAAATTGGAGAATTCTCATTCTAAAAATTTAAGGACTCAATGCTCTAGAACAAAATGAAACAAACAAACTCAAGAGCATTAGATGATAGGAAATAAACTAATGGTTGAAATCAATCAATTAGAAAATAATGAATTCATGCAATTTGTAGGCAAATGGTTGGATCTGGAAAATATCATCGTGAGTTAACCCAATCACAAAAGAATACACATGAAATGCAATCACTGATAAGTGGATATTAATGAGCCCAAAAGCTCTGAATACTCAAGGCACAATTAGCAAATCAAAAGATTCCCAAGAAGAAGAAAGGAAAGGACCCTGGTCTTGAAAAGACTGGATCCAATTTTGTAGGAGAGTATCAGAACAGAGAAATGGGGGTGTGATTGAGGAATGGGCAGAGGGAAGAGGACTTATGGAACATATGGTGAGGGGGGAACTGGGAAAGGGGAAAGCCTTTGGAATGTAAACAAAAAATATAGAAAATAAAAAAGAAACAAAGAGAAAAATATGAAAAATCAATGAAAGAGTTGGTTCTTAGAGAAAATCAACAAGATAAGCAAACCTTTAGAGAAATGAACTAAAAGAACAAGAAATTGTATACAAATTTAAAAATCAGAAATGGAAAGGGAGACATAACAACAGACATTGAGAAAATTAAAAGAATCATCACATCTTACTTCAAAAGCCTGTAGTACACAAAATTAGAAAATCTAAGTAAAATGGATATTTTTTAGACAGAGACCACTTACTAAAGTTAAATCAAGACAAAGTAGAGCATCGAAATAGTTCTATAACCCTAAGGAAATAGAAACAGGCATTAAAAGTCTCCCAATCAAAAACAGTCTAGAGCGAGGTGGTTTTAGTGAAGAATTCTGTGAAGCCACACTCACCCTGAAACCACACAAAGACTCAGCAAAGAATGGGAACTTATACACAAATTCTCTTATGAACATTGATGAAAAATACTCAATAAAATATGTCCAAATTGAATCCACAAACACATCAAAGACATCATCCATCAATATCAGTTAGGCTTCATTCCATGGAAGCAGAGATGGTTCAATATAAAATAATATATCAAAGTAATCCACCATATAAACAAACTGAAAAAAATCCATTTTTATCTGACTGGACACTTGAAAAGCCTTAGGTAAAATCTAACAGCCCATTTTTTAATTTTTTATTGAATATATTCTTCATTTACATTGAAGACAAGAATATCAAGCCCCTGAAAAAAGAAACTGAAGAAGGTATCAGAAGATGTAAAGACTTTCAATGCTAATTGATAGATAAAATTAGCATAGTGAAAATGGTCATCTTACCCAAAATAATCTACAATTTGAATGCAATCCCCATCAAAATTCCAACACAATTTTAAAAGACCTTGTAAGAGCAAATCTCAACTTCATATGAAAAACCAAAAAACACAGAGTAGCCAAAACAGAAAAAGAACTTTGGGAGGTATCACCATCCCTGACCTCAAGCTATACTATAGAGCAATAGTGATAAAAGCTGCATGGGATGATACAGAATCAGACATATAGATCAATGGAATCAAATCAAAGACCCAGAAATAAACCACACACCTATAGATACTTAAGTTTTACTAAAGAATCCAAATCCACACAATATAAAAAAGGAAGCATCTTCAACAAATGGTGCTGGTCTAACTGGATATCCATATGTAGAAAAATGATAATAGATTTATATTTATCACCCTGAACAAAACTCCAAGTCCAAGTGGATGAAGGATCTGCACATAAAACCAGATAAACTAAATCTCATAAAAGAGAAAGTTGGAAATACCCATAAATGCACTGGTACAAGAGATGTTTTCCTGAAGAGAACCCCAATGGCTCAGGCTCTTAGATCAATAATTGATAAATGAGACCTCCTGAAACTACAATTTTCCTATAATCCAAAGGACACTGCTATTAGGACAAATGGACAGTGTACAAATTGGAAAAGGATATTGAGCAACACCTCATCTGGCACAGGAAGAGGTTGTAGAACAAGCGGAACATTCAGCCAATGCTGGTAGGACTGTAATGTGTACAATCACTCTAATAATCAATTTAGTGATTTCTCAAAAAAACGAACAGGAATAGTACTACCTCCAGATCCAATTATGCCACTCCTGGGCATATACCAAAAAATGCTCCACAATCTCATAAGGGCACTGCTTAACTATGTTTGTAGCAGCTTTACTTGTAATTATCACAAACTGGAAACAGCCAAATGTCTCAACTAAAAATATATATATAGAAAATGCAGTTAATTTACACAATACAATGCTTAATACTCAGCTACTAAAAACAAGGACATCATGAAAGATGCAGACAAATAGAATTGGAAAATATCCTGAGTGAAGTAACACAGACGGTAAGGATGGTATGTATTCATTTATAAGTGAATATTAGCCATAAAGTACAGGATAACCACATTATGGTAAAACCGCTCTGGAAATCAGTTTGGCGGTTCCTCAGAAAATTGGGCATGTCACTTCCAGAGGACCCTGGCATACCACTCCTGGGCATATACCCAGAGGATTCCTCTGCATGCAATAAGGACACATGCTCCACTATGTTTATAGCAGCCTTGTTTATAATAGCCAGAAATTGGAAGGAGCCCAAATATCCCTCAAAGGAGGAATGGATACAGAAAATGTGGTATATTTATACAATGGAATACTACTCAGCAATTAAAAATAATGAATTCATGCAATTTGTAGGTAAATGGTTAGACCTGGAAAATATCATCCTGAGTGAATTAACCCAATCACAAAAGAATGCACATGAAATGCAATCACTGATAAGTGGATATTAATGAGCCCAGAAGCCCTAAATACTCAAGACACAAATAGCAAGTCAAATGATTCCCATGAAGATCAAAGGAGAGGACCCTGGGCCTGTAAAGATTGCATCCAGTTTAGTAAAGAAACCGAGGGGGGAGGGGGAATGATTGGGGAACAGTTGGGGGGGAGAGGAACTATGGGAACTATGGTGGGTGGGAACTGGGAAAGGGGAAAGCCTTTGGAATGTAAACATAGAATATAGAAAATAAAAAAATTAAAAAAAAATAAAAAAAAGATGCAAAAAAGCCAAATAACAAGGATGGCCAAAGGGATGATGAGTGAATCTTTCTCAGAAGGGAAAATAAAATAGATATTGGCAGTCAGCACAGGTGAGACCTGCCCTGCAGCTCAGACGATTTCATCCAGATCTTCTTGCAGAAACCTTCTGGTTCCTGTCTCTGGCTTGGGACCATCCTCTGCCACAGCACTCCGTATCCAAGTGGTACAGGAAGGTAGCTAACCACCCAGCAGCACAGAGTAGACAGTCAGCACAGGTGGGACCTGCCTGCAGCTCAGAGGTTCATGCTGGGAAACCAGGAAGAGCTTCTATTTCTGGTTCCAGTTTGGGTCCACCTTCTGGCACAGAGCACCATATCCAAGTGGCACAGGGAGATATTTTAACCACACAAGAGTGCAAAGGATCCTGCCTGCACAGGTAGAACTACCCTCACCAGGGGATCACACCCGGAACCCTCTGGCAGAAATCCTCCAGTTTCCTTCTCTGGTTTGGGACCACCCTCTGGCACCATGAACCATATCCAAGTGATACACGGAGGTAGCTAAACACAGGGGTGCAGAGTGGCCAGGCAACACAGGTACGACCATTCCTGCTGCTCAGAGGAAATAGCCAGAAACCCTGAGGACACAAAAGCCTGAGAACAGCCTGGGACAAAAGTCTTCCAATTACTGCCTGCACCCAGAGTTGACCGGGGCCACAGAGATATATACCCAAATACAACCACAAAATAGCAGGTCTCACAGTACTATCTACATACTGGTGTACACAGAGAGAACAGGTCTCCCAAGAACACAGATAAGGCACAGTCAGAGACAGCAATACCAGCTGAGTTGGCAGGATTAATATAGTAAAAATTGCAATCTTGCTGAAAGCAATCTACAGATTCAATGCAATTCCAATCAAAATACCAAATCAATTCTTCATAGAGATAGAAAGAACAATATGCAAATTCATTTGGAATAGCAAAAAACCAAGGATAGCAAAAATTATTCTCCACAACAAAATATCTCTTGAGATAATCACCATCCCTGACCTCAAGCTCTACTACAGAGCAATAGTGATAAAAACTGTATAGGCAGGATGATCAATGAAATAGAATTGAAGACCCAAAAATGAACCAACACACCTACAATCACTTGGATATTTGATAAAGGAGCTAAAAAACATCCAGTGGAAAAAAGACAGCATCTTTAACAAATGGTGCTGGATCAACTGGAGGTCAACATGTAGAAAAATGCAAATTGACCCATTTTTATCTCCTTGTACAAAGCTCAAGTCTAAGTGGATCAAGGACTACCACATAAAGCCAGATACACTAATGCTTATAGAAGAGAAGTGGGGAAGAGCCTTGATCACATGGGCATAGGGAAATTTTTACTGAATACAACATCAATAGCTAATACTCTAAGATCAAGAATTGACAAATGGGACCTCATAAAACTGCAAAACTTCTGTAAGGCAAAGGACACTGTCAATAGGACAAAACAGCAACCAACAGATTGGGCAAGATCTTGACCAATTTTACATGCAATAGAAGGCTAATATCTAATATATACAAGGAACTCAAGAAGTTAGATTTCAGAGAGTCAAATAACCCTATTAAAAATAGGGTACAGAGCTAAACAGAATTTTCAACTGAGGAAAGTTGAATGATTGTGAAACACCTAAAGAAATGCTCAGCATCCTTAGTTATAAGGGAAATGCAAATCAAAACATCCCTCAGATTCTACCTTACATAAGTCAGAAGGGCTAAGATGAAAATCTCAAGGGACAGCAGATGCTGGTGAGGATGTGGCAAAACAAACAAACAAAAAAAAAAAAAAAACGAACACATCTCCATTACTGGTTGGATTGCAAGCCGGTAAATCTACTCTGGAAACCAGTTTGGCTGTTCCTCAGAAAATTACACATAGTACTACCTGAGGACCCAGCTATACCCAGAAGATACTCCAACATGTAATAAGGACACATTCTCTACTATGTTCATAGCAGCCTTATTTATAAGAGCCAGATGCTGGAAAGAACCCAGAAGTCACTCAACAGAATGAATACAGAAAATGTGGTATATCTACAAAATTAAGTACAATTAAGTTATTAAAAACAATGAATTCTTAGGCAAATGGATGGAACTAGAAAGTGTCATCCTGAGTGAAGTAACCTAATCACAAAAGAGTGCACATGGTATGCACTCACTGGTATGTGGATATTAGCCCAAAACCTCTAAATAAACAAGATACAATTCACAGACCACAGGAAGCTCAAGAAGAAGGAAGACCAAAGTGGGGTTTTTCTGAGAAAGGGAACAAAATACTCACAGGAGGAATTATAAAGATAAAGTGTGGGGTAGAAACTGAAGGAAAGGCCTCACAGAGACTGTCCTACCTGGGGATTAATCCTATAAACAGTCACCAAACCCCAACACTACTGTGGATGACAAGAAGAGTGTGCTGAAAAGGGTCCTGTTATGGTTATCTCCAGAGGGGCCCTGTCAGAGTCTTACAGATACAAGGGTAGATGCAAGTAGACAACCATTGGACTGAGCATGGGATTCCCAATGGAGGAGTTGAAGGAAGGACTGGTAGAAGGGATTTGCAGCCACATGGGTAAAATGATGATGGTGACTAACCAGATGCTCCAGGGCTCTCAGGGACTAAACCATCAAACAAGGGATACACAGGGTTCCAGCCAAAAGTGTTGGAGAGTAATGCCTTGTTGGGCATCAGTGGGAGGAGAGGTACTTGGTCCTATGAAAGCGTGAGAGATGCCTCAGCATGTAAAAATTGAGGGGGATGTAGTGGGAGTGGGGTGGGTGGAGGGGCATCTTCTTGGAGGTAGGGGGTGGGAGGATGGGTTAGGGGTTTTGTGGGAGGAGGAAAACCAGGAAAGGGCGTAACATTTGAAATGTAATGAAGAATATATTCAATAAAATAATTTTTTAAAGATTACATAAAACTACTATATTTTATATTACTCTAAAATTAAAATAATTATGTACATGGCTCTGTGATTAAATGGGCTAATTTTTTTTAGATTCAACAAACCAACGAATTGATGAAATTCTTAGAGAAATGGATGGAACTAGAACATATCATCCTGAGTGAGATAACCTAATCACAGAAGAACACACATGATATGCACTCACTGAAAGTGGATATTAGCCCAGAAGTTCAGCATAACCAAGATAAAATTCACAACCACAAGAAGCTGAAGAAGAACAAAGTGTGGATACTTTGGTCCTTCTAGAAAGGGGATCAAAATACCTATGGCTCACAGCCAAACAATGGACTGAGTATAGGGTCCCCAGTGGAAGAGTTAGAGAAAGGACCCAAGGAGCTGAAGAGGTTTGCATCCCCATAGGAAGAACAATAATATTACCAACCAGTACCCCCAAAGATCCCAGGAACTAAACCACCAACCACAAAGTGCACACGGAGGGACCCATGGCTCCAGCTAATTATGTAGCAGAGGATGGTCTTTTCAGATATCAATGAGAGGAGAGGTCTGTGAAGGCTCAATGTCCCAGGGTAGGGGAATGCCAGATCTGAAAAGCAGGGGAAAGTGAGCAGGGGGAGATGGGATAGGATGTATGGTTTTAGAGGGCAAATGAGGAAATGGGATAACATTTGAAATGCAAATAAAAATATCTAATTAAAAGAAAAAAGATAGCATTCTTACGTGACTATGAGAAGTAGAGATGACAAGGTAAAGGCTAGCAAGGTAAAGACTAAATGAACTTTCATCCAGTTATACATGCAATGTTGTGTGTTGCCTGAATAAAAATATTTGCAGAACTGGACAATTTCCATTCTGTAATTATTCCCATGATGTCTGATTTCAAGCTAGTAATATGATATTACAACTGTTCATTTGGGAAGAAATGTATACAAAGTGCACCATATCAGGATAAACCTGCTTCTGCACACCACAATGTGTGACTCAGTCCACCAAGTATAGATCATAATGCTGAATTGTGGAAGATAATGAACAAGCAAAGACTAATGATAGACATGAAGCAATTCAAGAATTAACCTTGATCCAGTTGACATATTAAGAACACTGTACAGGACTTAAGATAGAGCCTACCATTAGTAAGTCCCTGAGATCAACCCCACAATCACTTCAAACAACCAAGAAAAATCAGAAAAACATGCACAACACAATATTTTTTTTACATTTTCTCTCTTCCTTTTTTTATTGGTTATATTCTATATTTACAATTCATTTCCCTTTTTCTGGTTCCCCACCCCCAAAGTCCCACATGCTCTTTTACCTCCCTCTGGTCCCTCATCCACGCCCTCCCACATCCATGTTCTTGTACTCCCCCACAATGATGCTTTGGTCCATTCTAGCACCAGTGTCCACTCCTTTCTTCTTGTCAGACATCACTTGGTATGTGATTTATGTCTTTGGTGTTCCAAGATTCTAGGCTAATATCCACTTATCAGTGACTGCATACCATGGGTATTCTTTTGAGACTGGGTCACCTCACTTAGTATGACGTTCTCCAGCTCCATCCATTTCTCTAAGAATTTCATGAATTCATTGTTTCTAATGGCTGAATAGTACTCCATTGTGTATATATACCACATTTTTTGTATCCATTCCTCTTTTGAGGGACATCTGGGTTCTTTCCAGCTTCTGGATATTATATATAAGGCTGCTATGAACATAGTGGAGCATGTATCCTTATTGCATGCTGGGGAATCTTCTGGGTATATTCCCAGGAGTGGTATGGCTGGGTCCTCCAGAAGTATCACATCCAGTTTTCTGAGGAACTGCCAGACTGATTTCCAGAATGGTTGTACCAGCTTGCATTCCCACCAGCAGTGGAGGAGTGTTCCTCTTTCACCACATCCTCGCCAACACCTGATGTCTTCTCAGTTTTTAATCTTAGCCATTCTGACAGGTGTGAGGTGAAATCTCAGGGTTGTTTTGATTTGCATTTCCCTAATGACTAATGATGTTGAACATTTTTAAGGTGTTTCTCAGCCATCTGAATTTCTTCAGGTGAAAAGTCTCTGTTTAGCTCTGTACCCCATTTTTGGATAGGGTTATTTGGTTTTCTGGGGTCTAACCTCTTGAGTTCTTTGTATACATTGGATATTAGCCCTCTGTTGGATGTGGGGTTGGTGAAGATCTTTTCCCAATTTGTTGGTTGTCGATTTATCCTTTTGACAGTGTCTTTTGCCTTACAGAAACTTTGTAATTTTATGAGGTCCCATTTGTCGATTCTTGCTCTTAGAGCATAAGAAATTGGTGTTCTGTTCAGGAACTTTTCCACTGAGCCAATGTCCTCAAGGGTCTTCCCCAGTTTCTTTTCTAATAGTTTTAGTGTGTCTGGTTTTATGTGGAGCTCCTTGATCCACTTGGAGTTGAGCTTAGTGCAAGGAGATAAGAGTGGATCAATTCTCATTCTTCTGCATGTTGACCTCTAGTTGAGCCAGCAACATCTGTTGAAAAGGCTATCTTTTTTCCACTGGATGTTTTCAGCTCCTTTGTCGAAGATCAATTGGCCATAGATGTGTGGGTTCAATTCTGGGTCTTCGATCCTATTCCATTGATCCGCCTCCCGGTCACTGAACCAATACCATGCAGTTTTTAATACTACTGCTCTGTAATATTGCTTGAGGTCCGGGATATTGATTCCCCCAGAAGTTCTTTTGCTGTTGATGATAGTTTTAGCTATCCTGGGTTTTTTGTTATTCCAGATGAATTTGAGAATTGCTCTTTCTAACTCTGTGAAGAACTGAGTTGGGATTTTGATGGGGATTGCATTGAATCTGTACATTTCTTTGGGCAAGATTGGCATTTTGACTATATTCGTCCTGCCAACCCACGACCATGGAAGATTTTCCCATTTTCTGATGTCTTCTTCAATTTCCCTCTTCACGGACCTGAAGTTTTGTCATATAAATCTTTCACATGTTTGGTTAGTGTCACTCCAAGATACTTTATATCATTTGTGGCGATTGTGAAGGATGTCATTTCCCTAATTTCTTTCTCGGCCCGATTATCCTTCACGTATAGGAAGGCTACTGATTTTCTTGAGTTGAATTTATAGCCAGCCACTTTGCTGAAGTTGTTTATCAGTTGCACGACTTCTCAGGTGGAGTTTTTTGGGTCACTTAAGTATACTATCATATCATCTGCAAATAGCTATAGTTTGACTTCTTCCTTTCCAATTTGTATCCCTTTGACTTCCCTCTGTTGTTGAATTGTTCTAGCTAGTACCTCAAGTACTATATTGAAGAGATATGGTGAGAGGGGACAGCCTTGTCTAGTCCTTGATTTTAGTGAGATTGCTTCAAGTTTTTCTCCGTTTACCTTGATGTTGGCTTCTGGTCTGCTGTATATTGCTTTTACTATGTTTAGATATGGGCCTTGAATTCCTGCTCTTTCCAAGACCTTTAGCATGAAAGGATGCTGAATTTTGTCAAACGCTTTTTCAGCATCCAATGAGATGACCATGTGTTTTTTTTCTTTGAGTTTGTTTATGTAGTGGATTATGTTGATGGATTTCCATATATTGAACCATCCCTGCATCCCTGGGATGAAGCCAACTTGATCATGGTGAATGATCATTTTGATGTGTTCTTGGATTCGGTTGGCAAGTATTTTGTTTAATATTTTTGCATCGATATTCATAAGAGAAATTGGCCTGTAGTTCTCTTTCTTAGTTGGATCTTTGTGTGGTTTTGGTATCAGAGTAATTGTGGCTTCATAGAATGAGTTGGGTAATGTTCCTTCTGTGTCTATTTTGTGGAATAGTTTGAAGAGTATCAGTATCAGGACTTCTTTGAAGGTCTGATAGAATTCTGCACTAAAACCATCTGGTCCTGTGCTTTTTTTGGTTGGAAGACTTTCTATGACCCCTTCTATTTCTTTGGGGATTATGGGTCTGTTTAGATGATCTATTTGATCCTGGTTTAATTTGGGTATTTGGTAACTGTCTAGAAAATTGTCCATTTCCTCCAGATTCTCCAGTTGTGTTGAATATAGGTTTTTGTAGTAAAATCTGATGATATTTTGAATTTCCTCGGTTTCTGTTATATCTCCCTTTTCATTTCTAATTTTGTTAATTTGAATACTGTCTCTGTGCCCTTTGGTAAGTCTGGCTAGGGGTTTATCTATCTTGTTGATTTTCTCAAAGAACCAGCTCCTGGTTTTGTTGATTCTTTGTATGATTCTCTTTGTTTCAACTTGATTGATTTCAGCCCTGTGTTTGATGATTTCCTGTCTTCTACTCCTCCTGGGTGAAATTGCTTCTTTTTGTTCCAGAGCTTTCAAGTGCGCCATTAAGTTGCTAGTATATGCTCTCTCCTGTTTCTTTTTGGAGACACTCAGGGCTATGAGTTTTCCTCTAAGCACTGCTTTCATTGTGTCCCATAGATTTGGGTATGTTGTGCCTTCATTTTCATTAAATTCTAAGAAATCTTTGATTTCTTTCTTTATTACTTCCTGGACTAAGGTATCATTGAGTAGAATATTGTTCAGCCTCCACGTGTATGAGGATTTTCTGTTGTTTTTGTTGCTATTGAAGAACACTCTTACTCCATGGTGATCTGATAAGAGGCATGGGATTAGTTCAATCTTTTTATATTTGTTGAGGTCTGTCTTGTGTCCAATTATATGGTCAATTTTGGAGAAGGTACCATGAGGAGCTGAGAAAAGGGTATAGTCTTTTGCTTTAGGGTGAAATGTTATATATATATATGTTTAATCCAATTGGTCCAAATTTTTGATGAGTTTCTCCATGTCCCTGTTTAGTTTCTGTTTTCCAGATCGGTCCACTGAGGAGAGTGGAGTATTGAGGTCCCCCACAATCATTGTGTTAGGTGCAATGTGTGCTTTGAGTTTTAGTAAAGTTTCTTTTACAAATGAGGGTGCCCTTACATTTGGAGCGTAGATGTTTAGAATTGTGAGTTCTTCTTGGTGGATTCTTCCTTTGACTAGCAAGAAGTGACCTTCTGTGTCTCTTTTGATGACTTTGGGTTGAAAGTCAATTTTATCTGATCTTAAAATGGCTATTCCAGCTTGCTTCCTGTGACCATTTGCTTGCAAAATTGTCTTCCATCCTTTTACTCTAAGGTAGTGTTTGTCTTTGACTCTGAGGTGTGTTTCCTGTAAGCAGCAAAATGTAGGGTCCTGTTTCCGTATCCAGTCTGTTAGTCTATGTCTTTTTATTGGGGAATTGAGTCCATTGATGTTAAGAGATATTAAGGAATAGAGATTATTACTTCCTGACATTTTGATGTTATTTTTGTTTTTGAGTAGTTATCTTCCTTTGAGTTTGATGGAAGAAGGTTACTGTCTTGCTTTTTCTTGGGTGCAGTTTCCTTCCTTGTGTTGGAGTTTTCCTCCTATTATCCTTTGTAGAGCTGGGTTAGTGGAAAGATATTGTGTAAATTTGGTCCTGTCCTGGAATATTTTGATTTCTCCATCTATGTTGATTGAGAGTTTTGCTGGGTATAGTAGTCTTGGCTGACATTTGTGTTCTCTTAGGGTCTGCATGAGGTCTGCCCAGGATCTTGTAGCTTTCATGGTTTC
Source organism: Apodemus agrarius (assembly GCA_964023405.1). Taxonomy (NCBI): domain Eukaryota; kingdom Metazoa; phylum Chordata; class Mammalia; order Rodentia; family Muridae; genus Apodemus; species Apodemus agrarius. Next base: position 149,693,010 of record OZ030008.1, read on the forward strand.
TGGAGAGAAGTCTGGTGTGATTCTGATAGGTCTTCCTTTATATGTTACTTGGCCTTTTTCTCTTACTGCCTTTAATATTCTTTCTTTGTTTAGTACAATTGGAGTTTTGATTATTATGTGATGGGATGTATTTCTGTTCTGGTCCAGTCTGTTTGGAGTTCTGTAGGCTTCTTGTACATTCATGGGCATCTCTCTCTTTAAGTTAGGAAAGTTTTCTTCCATAATTTTGTTAAAGATATTTGCTGGCCCTTTAAGTTGTAGATCTTCACTCTCATCTATCCCTATAATCCTTAGGTTTGGTCTTCTCATTGTGTCCTGGATGTTTTGGGTTACAAGCCTTTTGGATTTTGCGTTTTCTTTGACTGTGGAGTCAATGGTTACTATGATATCTTCAGCATCTGAGATTCTTATCTCTATCTCTTTTATTCTGTTGTTGATGTTTGCATCTACGACCCCTGATTTCTTCCCAAGGTTTTCTATCTCCAAAGTTGCTTCCTTTTGTGATTTCTTAGTTGTTTCTACCTCTGTGTTCAGATCTTGGATGGTTTTGCTCAGTTCCTTCATTTGTTTGTTTGTGTTTTCATGTAATTCTTTAATATATTTTTGTGCTCCCTCTTTCATGTCCCAAGGCAAGATGGTACCTTGCTGCCAGCCCACCTGGCAAGCCAGACCGCAGTGGTCTGCAACCGCAGCTGAGCTGTCTGTGCCCAGATCTCCTGCAGAGCTAAGCTAAGCTAGGTCTCTGTCCACACACCTGACTCCAGCCACCTGCTGGGCCCGCCATTTGTGCGGTGTCCTGAGGCAAGATGGCAGCCCCACTGAAAGCACAGTGCGCCTGTCCCCAGGGGTCAGTGACGGTTGCTGCACAACACAATATAATATATTTTAATATATTAAACACAGAGAACTATCAACTACAAAATTTTAGGAAATGTCCAGCTAAGTGTTCATAAAAGGTAGGGTGAATGTCTCTCATTTAAAACAGTCAATCCTAGTGAAAACTACTTCTAGAGCCTGTTTTATATCTCTGATCCTTAGGCTGTAGATGAAAAGGTTTAGCAAGGATGTGACTACTGTGTAAATTACAGAAGCAACTATGTCTTTGTCACTGGAATTCTGGAATGAAGAGAAAAGTATTCACCTGCAAGTGTCCCATAGTAAAAAGACACCACAAGGATGTGTGAGTCACAGGTGTAAAAGGTTTTAATCAATCTCTTTGTAGAGGGGTCCTTCAAGGCAGTGCTTCCTATGAGAATATAAGAGCCCATGATAATACTCAGAAACAGGGTGAAAAGTAATCCTCCCTCAGTGAAGATGACTAGCTTATTGAGGGACATGCCTGAACAGCTCAGCTTCAGGAGGGCAGTGAGCTCACAGAAGTTGGGGATGGTGTTAAGGCACAGAACGGCAATTGGATCAAGAAGAAGGTATGCAGCAGGGCATGAATACAACCGACAAAACAGGACACAGCAACTAGGCAGACACAGGGCTCCTCACTCATGATAGTGATATAGTGGAGTGAATGACAGATGGCCACATACCTGTCATAGGCCATTGAGGTCAGAAGAAAGCTATCAGTGCTTCCAAAAACTGTGAAAAATACACTTTAGAAATGCACCCAGTATGTGAGATGGACTTACTGTGTGTCAGCATATTCATGAGCATCTTTGGAGATGTGACTGATGAGAAAGAGATGTCTATGAGGGCCAAGTGGCTGAGGAAGAAGTACATAGGTGTGTGGAGATGTGAGTCCAGCCAGGTGAGCAGGATGATGAGCATGTTCCCCAGCACAGTGGTCAGGTACAAGGCCAGGAATAGGATGAAGAAGACATTCTGCTGCTCTGAATTGATGGGGTGCCCCAGGAGGAGGATGTTGGACATAGCACTCTGCTTCTTCATCCTCATGATTCTCTTGTCTCTGCTGGGAATTAGAAAAATGAGGAAATGCTGAGGAAAATGGCTATGACATTATTGCAACCATCTTTTCTGTACAATTCTTCTTTGATTTAGATACAAGTAATAAGTCTGCATGTAAGACTGAAGGATTTTTCACAATTTAGTTTCTATTTACTTTCTCCTTTAACGGAGCTTCCTTCAGTAATTCACAATTGATATTAAATGCTAATTCCTTAACTGTACTGCAATAATAAAAATTCTGACATTCATAGTTTATATATTCATATCATAGCTCATTTTAAATTTATAGTTTGGAGGGTATTTGCTTGTTTTGAAACAAAAATTTATTCTTGTTTTTCTAACTGCTTAGGTAAATATTACTGATGGATTTTACAAAGCCAATTTTAATATCAGCAATGCTTCTCTTAATTTTTTAGTGCATGAATAATAAATAAACATCTCCAATTCTGACTTCAATGGTATGTCTCACCTTTATATTAAAGAAATGTCTTTCCAAAGAAACCAAGGTTAGCAATACTTGACTTAATCCATATTTACATAGAGTTTTGACCCCATCACATACTCATGTTTAAGGATATGAACAATAACAGTGAACAAACAGCCAGGTCTCTGGATAGGAAACTGTGTCTTTATATCAAGAGAGTCTCAGTACTTTATTCTGAAATGGGAAATGTACAGAAAAAAATAGTCATGCATCATTTACATGGGGATGTTTGTTTGTTTGTTTGTTTGTTTGTTTGTTTTTCCAAGCTATTGAGCCAGCATAGAAGAATGCTATAGCACTGAAGTGAGAGTGGATGGGTGGGTGGGGGAGCATCTTCATAGAGGCAGGGGGAGGGGGAAGAGGTAGGGGGTTATGGAAGGGAACTTAGAAGGGGAGATAACAATTGAAATGTAAACAAATTTTAAAAACAATAAAAAATAAAAGAAAAATTTATAATATTTCCAAGAATTAAGAATTATTTACTTTCTTTTCTGTAACACAACCTAGCTCTTCTTGGGAAAACATAAGAAGAAAGTACTGTAAAATCTCATATTTACAATTTTAATATAATCAACTATAAAGAATTGATATATTTACAAAATATAATACTACTCAGCTATTAAAAAACAAATTCATGAAATTCTTAGGCAAATGGGTGGAATATCATCCTGACTGAAGCAACCCAATCACAAAAGAACACAAATGGTATAAACTCACTGATAAATGGATATTAGCCCTGAAGCTTGGAGTACCCAAGACACAATTCACATACCAAATGATGCTCAAGAAGAAGGAAAAACAAAGTATGGATACTCTGGTCCTTCTTAGAAGGGGGAACAAAATACCCATAGAAGGAGATACAGAGACAAAGTATGGAGCAGAGTATGAGGAAAAGACCATCCAGACACTACACTACCCAGGGATCCACCTCATATACAGTTAAAAAACCCAGACACTATTATCTATGCCCAAAAGTGCTTGATGACTGGAGCCGGATATAGCTATCACATAGGAGGCTCTGCTAGTGCATGTCAAATACAGAGGGAGACAATATCAGCCAGCCATTGAACTGAGCACAGGATCCCCAATGAAGGACCTAGAGAAAGGACCCAAGGAGGTGAAGGGCTTTGCAGCATCATAGGAGAAACTGCGACATGAGCCACCCAGTACTTCCAGAGCTCCCAGGGGCAAAGCCATTAACCTAAGAGTATACATGGAGTTACCCATGTCTCCAGACACATAAGCAGCAGAGGATGTCCTTTTTGGACATCATAGGAAGGAGAGGTCCTTGGTCCTAGAAAGGCTCAATTCCACAGTATAAGGGAATACCAGGACAGGGAAATGGGAGAGGGTTGATTGGGAAGCAGAGGGCAGGGAGATGGGTGATGGGATTTCGGGGGTGGACCAAGAAAGGAAATAATAAATAATATATCTAATAAAAAATAAAAAGAATGCTAAAAAGTATTATGTGGTAATTCTTAATTACTTTTTAATAATTTAAAACACTTTAGGTTGAAAAAAGGAATTAACATCTCAACTGTTCTGAGTCCTTCCAAATTAGCTTTTACCAAACGTGTGCAGGTCTTCTTTCCAAAGCAATATTAAATTAGAATCAAATGCTGATCTCACTGATTTACATTTTTCAACTCAATCCTCACCATGGTCCTAGCAGACCTGTGTTATTATATCCATTTTAACAGTGATTAAATAAAGTTATGGCATCTAAGTCATCTTCAAGCAAGTTTACCAGGTCAAATCACAATTTCTGCTTACTTCTCTGCTCTTAGGCATTCCTAACAGAAATCACATTCCTCACTCAGTGAAGTATCCAAAGGTGCTATACAATGCTCACAATATTTTTTCAAAAGCCCTACAAAAGGTACCACTCATATTTTATACATCATGTAGTTCATAAGAGATTTCAAGGTTTTAATTTCTTACAAAGCAATAAATATGTATTTTAGACCAGAAAGATGGTTGCAATATTTCTTAACCTGTGAGTCATGATAGCAGACTGCTATCTCCAAAAAATTTATGTTGTGAATCATAAGAGTAGCAAAGTTATGAAATAGCAAAGAAAATAGTTTCATAGTTGGGGATTACCAGAACATATCACTGTATTAAAGGATTGCAGCATTGGGAAAATTGGGTACACTGGTTTGGTGGGTAAGGCCACTTGTCACCAAACATAATGGCCTGATTTTGATCCCTGGAACAATGTGGTGGAAAGAGAAAACCAGCTTCAAGTTGTTGTCTGACCTGCATACCCACTCTGTGACATGGCTGCATTCACACACATGCAGAGATTGGGTTGCTTGTAGAGAAACAAAAATAAATAAATTGAACTTGACCATGGACAGAGATGTTATGAGAGGTTACATATCTTGGATGGGCAATGCAGAGACTCAAACTGTAGGAACTTGCACCTTCACCAGGACACAGGTTCTTACCAGGCATGACTCCCAATAAAAATGAAGATCAGATGCCAGTACAATGGCTGCTCACTAACAGATTCTGTCTCAGCTCAGGAAGCCAGAGGAATGCACTCATAAACCCTGAAAGGCTACTGTACGTAAGATCTTGCAGGAAGAAATCAGCCTATGACTGTAAAGTGTGAAATATGAGAGCAAATCTGAAAGTCAAGTATTCCCTGGTTTCCATATGATCTTCCCTAGATAATAGTGAACTAATGAGCCTCCATCAGCCAAACATTGGATTTTGGGAAAAACAATACTAACTTCTTTTTACTGACTACCATATAGAAAGCATTGAATTGAATTATGAATTTTATACACTGGCTCATTTATTCTTCAACATATGTCCATAATATTGGTCTGGACACTATCCTTGAGTCATGAGGGATTTACTTCTAAACAGATCTAACTACTACCAACAAAAACATACAGGATCCATATTGGTAATTAGACACAATTATGGTTTACAGCTGATGATCTCTTATCATTAGATAAGAGGTGCATGGTAATGAAATAACTATGAGCTTGTCTGCCCAATGCAGAATTAAAACTGTTGAAAGACTACCAAGGAGATAATTGACTTTTCAGGGACCAATCAGAGCCTCAAAACACACCAATGAAATTTAATGTACAATGACATTTAATGTACATGCACACATACATGCAAACACTTGAGTTTTTTGCATTTGTGACTTCTTAACAGCTACACCTGTCCTAAACAAGGAATGGCATTCACAGACTCATAACAAGAAATTCTTAATAAGTAATATTTAGCATAGATCACATTAATAACTCTCAAACTCACATGTAGACACTTTAAAAGCAGCACATTACAGTCAACAATAGATAACAATTATGTCTCAGAGGAATAAGATCATACTCTGAATATAGACACACATACATACAACAACAATTCAGGTCCTCACTAACCTGAGCCTAACATACATGAAGGTGTTCAGTCAGTGAATCTTTGAGCCATTTTCACTCACAGGCATATCATATAATCATTACCTCTGAATAATCCAAATGGCAATACACACACACACAAACACAAACACACACAAACACACACACACACACACACACACACACACACACACACACACACACACACCATGGGTAAATCTCACATAGAAAATATGTTGCAAGTAATATAATGTCACATTTTACAAACAATAAAATGAGGAAATGTAAGGATAGACAGATAGATGATAGGTAGGTAGGTAGATAGATGGATAGATAGATAGATAGATAGATAGATAGATAGATAGATAGATAAAGAGATACGGAGATACAGAGATACAGAGACAGATACAGAGATACAGAGAGATACATAGATATAAAGTTATATACATAAATATATCTCGCATATATAGAAAGAAAATATACACAGAATCCATATGCAAAGACATATAGATACAAAGACACACCTTGAGCACCAAGAACTTCTAGCTCCCTCTGACCTCTATCAGCACTTGGTTTAGTCAGGTACTGGATAACTAATCCATATCTCTAAGGCTTTGGATTTCATTAAGACCATCAAGAAAGAAAATAATAACCTCTTGGCCTTTCTCTATCTGTCCTTGAATTCTAGATGAGTAAATGGGAGGGTTCAAGAGTTCCAACTAGAAAAACAACCAAACAGAAGAATTAGCTTCAATATAGAATAATTATTTTCAATTCTTGCAAGTCCTTCATGGGGGTGGGAGCTTGCCCAGAGGGCAAGTAGCTGAGCAGGTACTGAACTCCTCAACCAAGAGTTTGCATGTCCTCCATATCAAAGATACTATATTAGTCATTAATTTGCCATGATCACAAAATACCTGATGCAATAAACTTGTTAAGACCAAGACTACTTTGTTCATTTTAGAGGTTTTAGCCATGAGCGGGTGTCTCCATTGCTTTAACCTGTGATGAATAAACACATTATGATGGGAGTACATGGGACAGAGGTTTAATTGTGTCATTAACAGGAAGCCCAGAAAACACTCACTATAGTCCGCACTTGTTAAAGTTTCCCTCACCTTACAGTACTGCCATCCTGGGAAGAAAGTCTTTGAAATGAATCTTTAAGTGAAACCCAGCTAAGGGTCTTAGCTAGATCTCAATCAAATATAGAATTTAATGTCTAGAAACAAATTAAAAATGCTAGCATGAATGCATAGATCACTTAGGATACAGATAAGACATGAATAAGAGGAAAGTTTATATCTATAAGTGTTCACATTTTAAAAAAAAATCAAAGACGGCCCAGTGAGATGTCTCAGGGGTGACATGAGTTCAATCTCTGAACCTTCATGGTGGAAATAAATAACTTACTCCTCAAAGTCATACTCTGACCTACTCTACACACAAACACACACACACACACACACACACACACGTGCACGCACACACACACACACACACACACACACACTGAGAGAGAGAGAGAGAGAGAGAGAGAGAGAGAGAGAGAGAATAAATGAGGTAAAAATAATTTAAGATTTTGCTGGAGAGATGGCTCAATGGGTTAAGAGCACTGGCTGCTTATCCAAAAGATCTAGGTTCAAATCTCAGCATCTACATAAAAGCTCACAAACCATTATAACTTTGGTCCAAGAGAATCCAAAGCATTCTTCTGAACTCCATGGCCAATAGACACATAAGTAGTGCATAGGCATAAACACAGACAAAACACCCGCTAAATAAAATAATTTTTTATTATTTTAATTCAGAGAGATTACAAACAAATAATATAATGATGTATGTCAAGGCTCTCATAAAAAGCTAAACTACAGCTAAATATATAACAAGAAACAGTAATCGTCAAAGCATAAATGAATAAAATAGAAATTAAACAACAATAGATGAACAATCCAGCAAAAATTGTAATAATATGGACACAGTCATATTTTAAGTGATATATTTGTTCTAATAATACTAATATTAGGGTCTTACTATCAGATTCTTCAGAGTAATCATGAGACCCTATTGCTAAAGATGCCACACAGTTAAAGTCATAGAATATGTAGACATTTGGCTACTAATCAGTTGGAAGAAACATCCCTACTGTCTAGCTTTCAAAGTAGCTAAGAAAAGGTGTTATGAAAATTACCAAAGATGGAAAACAAAAAACATCAGTCTTACCCAGCTATGAGCCCTGAAAATTACAGTGATAACTGACCTGGCAAGATATGCCCAGATTACATGAATATATGAATCTCTGAAATAACAAAAGCAACAGTAATTTTATTACACAATAAACATTTTCAAACACAAAATGAAACTGCCAGAAGTTTGTTACTCATATATGTTAGGAAATATAGATGCAATAATTGCACACATATTATGGAAGTAACTAACCACTTGCTTGAATTTGAGACCCACCCCAACAAGATAAAACGTCCACCTCAATCATTGTTAACAGGGATAAGAACTTGTGCGTAGAAAGTCTATAATACTGAGAGGAGAGCCTACTACTATTATTCTACTAAATGGACACAGTAGAGAATTGCTGCTAAGTTCTTATAATTGATACTGATGGAGAAAGGTGTCTCTCAATTCTCATTGGAGGCACTTCATTTTTGCAGACCACAATTGGTCATCATTCAGAGAATAAGAGACACCAGAGTGAAAAAACTAAATGAAACATCTATATATCACCCTTTCTTCAAAGGCTCAAAGATCCTAGAGTAAGAAATGATGGAAAGATTTTAAGAATCACAGGCAGTGGAGAACACTGCCTGTTTTCCAGTCACAACATGTCAGGCTCATACATGAAGTCACAACAGTGAAGACAGCATTTACAAGAACTGGGCAAGATCAATCCAGAAAAAACATAGCATAGATGAGGAAACTTGGCATGAATTCTAATTCCTAGCTGAAGAGCTATTGGCAGTGATGGCCTTAAAGAGTTGAGGAGTTTCAAGACCTTTAGTCAAGAATTTCATATCTGGTCTTCTCTGAAGGGTACCAGCTGGGAGCATGCAGGTCATAAGATCAGTGGAGCAGCTGGGAAAGAAGTCTTCCTGCTGCATTGGCAACATGGAGGCGGGAGACTTTTTTTTAATTTTTATTTTCTATATTCTTTTTTACATTCCAAAGGTGTTCCCCTTTCCCAGCCCGCCCTACCATATGTCCCATAAGTCCTCTCCCCCCCAACTATTCCCCAATCATCCACCCCTCACGATTTCTCTGTTCTGGGTCTACAAAACTGGATCCAATTTTTTCAGACCCAGGGTTCTCTCCTTTCTTCTTCTTGGGAATCATTTGACTTGCTAATTGTGCCTTGAGTATTTAGGGCTTCTGGACTCATTAATATCCACTTATCACTGATTGCATTTCATGTGTATTTTTTGTGATTGGGTTAACTCACTTAGGATGATATTTTCCAGATCTAACCATTTGCCTACAAATTGCATGAATTCATTATTTTTAATTGCTGAGTAGTATTCCATTGTATAAATATACCACATTTTCTGTATCCATTCCTCCTTTGAGGGATATCTGGACTCCTTCCAATTTCTGACTATTATAAACAAGGCTGCTATAAACATATTGGAGCATGTGTCTTTATTGTATGAAGGAGAATACTCTGGGTATATGCCCAGGAGTGGTATGCCAGGGTCCTCTGGAAGTGACATGCCCAATTTTCTGAGGAACCACCAAACTGATTTCCAGAGCGTTTTACCACTTTGCAATCGCACCAACAGTGGAGGAGTGTTCTTCTTTCTCCACATCCTTGCCAGCACTTGTTGTCTCTTGAGTTTTTAATCTTAGCCATTCTGACTGGTGTGAGGTGGAATCACAGGGTTGTCTGGATTTGCATTTCCCTGATGACTAATGATGTTGAACATCTCTTAAGGTGTTACTCGGCCATCTGAATTTCTTCTGGTGAAAATTCTTTGTTTAGCTCTGTACCCCATTTTTGATAGGGTTACTTGGTTCTTTGGGTCTAACTTCTTAAGTTCTTTGTATATATTGGATATTAGCCCTCTGTCGGATGTGGGGTTGGTGAAGATCTTTTCCCACTTTGTTGGTTGCCGTTTTGCCCAGCTGACAGTGTCCTTTGCCTTACAGAAACTTTGTAATTTTATGAGGTCCCATTTGTTAATTCTTGATCTTAGAGCATATGCTATTGGTGTTCTGTTCAGGAACTTTCCCCCTGTGCCCATGTCCTCCAGGGTCTTCCTAAGTTTCTTTTCTAATAGTTTCAGTGTGTCTGGCATTATGTGGAGGTTCTTGATCCACATGGATTAGATCTTACTAAAAGGATATAAGACTGGGTTGATTCACATTCTTCTGCATGTTGGCCTCCAGTTGAACCAGCACCATTTTTTCAAAAGGCTATCTTTTTTGCACTGAATGGGTGAGGCTCCTTTATCAAAGATCAAGTGACCATAAGTCTGTGGGTTCATGTCTGGGTCTTCAATCCTATTCCATTGATCCACTTGCCTGTTGCTGTACCAATACCATGCAGTTTTTAACACAATTGCTCTGTAGTACTGCTTGAGGTCAGGGATATTGATTCCCCCAGAAGTCCTTTTATTGTTGAGAATAGTTTTAGCTATCCTGGGTTTTTTGTTGTGCCAGATGAATTTGAGAATTACTCTTTCTAGATCTATGAAGAATTGAGTTGGGATTTTGATGGGGATCGCATTGAATCTGTAGATTGCTTTTGGCAAGATGGCCATTTTTACTATATTTATCCTGCCAATCCAGGAGCAAGAAATATTTTTCCATCTTCTGAGGTCTTCTTACAAAATTTAAAATGAAAAGGGGGACATAACATCAGAAACTGTGGAAATTCAAAAGATCATCAGATCCTACTACAAAGGTCTATACTCAACACAACTGGAGAATCTGGAGAAAATGGACAATTTCCTAGACAGATACCAAATGCTAAAATTAAATCAGGATCAATTAGATCAGCTAAATAGTCCCATAACGCCTAAAGAAATAGAAGGGGTTATAGAAAGGCTCCCAACCAAAAAAAGTAAGGGACCAGATGGTTTTAGTGCAGAATTCTACCAGACATTCAAAGAAGACTTAGCACCAATACTTTTCAAACTATTCCACAAAATAGACACAGAAGGGACACTGCCCAACTCATTCTTCGAAGCCACGATTATGCTGATACAAAAACCAAACAAAGATCCAACAAAGAAAGAGAACTACAGGCCAATTTCCCTTATGAATATCAAAGCAAAAATACTAAATAAAATTCTTGCCAACCGAATCCAAGAGCACATCAAAATGATCATTCACCATGATCAAGTAGGCTTCATCCCAGAGATGCAGGTTTGGTTCAATATACGGAAATCCATCAATGTAATCCACTACATAAAAACAACTAAAAGAAAAAACCACATGGTCATCACATTAGATGCTGGAAAAGCATTCGAAAAAATTCAGCATCCTTTCATGCTAAAAGTCTTGGAAAGAGCAAGAATTCAAGGCCCATACCTAAACATAGTAAAAGCAATCTACAGCAAACAAGTAGCCAACATCAAAATAAATGGAGAGAAACTTGAAGTAATCCCTCTAAAATCAGGGATTAGACAAGGCTGCCCTCTCTCTCCATATCTTATCAATATAGTACTTGAAGTTCTAGCGAGAGCAATTAGACAACATAAGGAAGTCAAAGAGATGCAAATTGGAAAGGAAGAAGTCATACTATCATTATTTGCAGATGATATGATAGTTTACTTAAGCGACCCAAAAAACTCCACCAGAGAACTTCTACAGCTGATAAACAACTTCAGCAAAGTGGCTGGTTATAAAATTAACTCAAGCAAATCAGTAGCCTTCTTTACTCAAAGGTCAAGCAGGCTGAGAAAGAAGTTAGGGAAATAACACCCTTCACAATAGCCACAAACAACATAAAGTACCTTGGCGTAACTCTAACCAAACAAGGGAAAGATCAGTATGACAGGAACTTCAAGTCCTTGAAGAAAGAAACTGGGAGACTTCAAAGCCTTCTGTGCATAGCCCTCCAGCAAAGAGTGATCTCCCAGTAGTGTTTTCACTTCTGAGCTCAGAGGAGTAAGGACACAGGCTTACAGGCCAACAGGGGGGAAAACTCCAGTCAGAGACAGTAATACCAACTAGCAGGAGAGATAACCAGATGGCAAAAGGGAAGCACAAGAAACCTATAATCAGAAAACAAGGCCACATGGCAATCTAGGACCCCAGTTCTCCCAATACAGCAAGTTACGGATACCCCCAACACACTGGAAAAGCAAGATTCAGTTTTAAAATCATATCTCACGATGGTGATAGAGTGTTTCAAGAAAGACTTAAATAACTCTCTTAAAGAAATACAGGAGAACATCGGCCAACAAGTAAAAGCCCTTAAAGAGGAAACACAAAAATCCCTTAAAGAAATACAGGAGATCATGGACCAACAGGCAGAAGCCCTTAAAGAAGAAACACAAAAATCCCTTAAAGAATTACAAGAAAACACAAACAATCAAGTGAAGGAACTGAATGAAACCATCTAGGATCTATAAGTGGAAGTAGAAACAATAGAGAAATCACAAAGTGAGTCATCTCTGGAGATAGAAAACCTTGGAAGAATTCAGGAGTCATAGATGCAAGCATCAACAACAGAATACAAGAGATAGAAGAATCTCCGGTGATAAAGATACCACAGAAAATACTGACTCAACAGTCAAAGAAAATACAAAATACATTAAGTTTGTAGCCCAAAGCATCCAGAAAATCCAGAACACAATGAGAGGACCAAATCTAAGGATTATAGGTATAAAAGAGAGCAAAGATTTTCACCTTAAAGCTCCAGTAAACATCTTCAACACAATTGTAGAAGAAAACTTACCTAACCTAAAGGATGAGATGTCCATGAACACACAAAAAGCCTACAGGACTCCAAACTGACTGGAACAGACCAGAAAGTCCTCCAGGCACATAATAATCAAAACACCAAATATACTAAACAAAGAACGAAAAGTAAAAGCAGTAAGGCAAAAAGATCAAGTAACATATATAGGCAGACCTATCAGAATTACACCAGACTTCTCACCAGAGAAGATGAAAGCTAGAAGATCCTGCACATATCACATACAGACCCTAAGAGAACACAAATGCCAGCCCAGAGTACTATATTCAGCAAAACCCTCAATCACCATACGCAGAGAAACCAAGATATTCCAAGATAAAACCAAATTATACAATATCCACAAATCCAGCCCTACAAAGGATAACAGATGGAAAACACCAACACAAGGAAGGAAACTACACCCTAGAAAAACCAAGAAAATAACGTACTTCCAACAAACCTAAAAGAAAATATCCACACAAACATAAAAATAACATAAAAATTACAAAGCAATAATCACTATTTCTTAATATCTTTTAACATCAGTGGACTCAACTCCCCAATAAAAAGACTTAGACTGCAGGGAAGGTTCAATATACGGAAATCCATCAATGTAATCCACTACATAAACAAACTAAAAGAAAAAAACCACATGGTCATCTCATTAGATGCTGAAAAAGCATTAGACAAAATTCAGCATCTTTTCATGCTAAAAGTCTTGGAAAGAGCAGGAATTCAAGGCCCATACCTAAACATAGTAAAGGCAATCTACAGCAAACCAGTAGCCAACATCAAAATAAATGGGGAGAAACTTGAAGCAATCCCACTAAAATCAGTGACTAGACAAGGCTGCCCTCTCTCTCCATATCTTTTCAATATAGTACTTGAAGTTCTAGCGAGAGCAATTAGACAACATAAGGAAGTCAAAGGGATACAAATTGGAAAGGAAGAAGTCAAACTATCATTATTTGCAGACGATATGATAGTTTACTTAAGCGACCCAAAAAACTCTACCAGAGAACTTCTACAGATGATAAACAACTTCAGCAAAGTGGCTGGTTATAAAATTAACTCAAGCAAATCAGTAGCCTTCTTGTACTCAAAGGACAAGCAGGCTGAGAAAAAAGTTAGGGAAATAACACCCTTCACAATAGCCACAAACAACATAAAGTACCTTGGTGTAACTCTAACCAAACAATCGAAAGATCTGTATGACAGGAACTTCAAGTCCTTGAAAAAAGAAATCGAAGAAGACCTCAGAAGATGGAAAAATATTTCTTGCTCCTGGATTGGCAGGATCAATATAGTAAAAATGGCCATCTTGCCAAAAGCAATCTACAGATTCAATGCAATCCCCATCAAAATCCCAACTCAATTCTTCATAGATCTAGAAAGAGCAATTCTCAAATTCATTTGGAGCAACAAAAAACCCAGGATAGCTAAAACTATTCTCAACAATAAAAGGACTTCTAGGGGAATCAATATCCCTGACCTTAAACAGTACTACAGAGCAATTGTGTTAAAAACTGCATGGTATTGGTACAGCAACAGGCAAGTGGATCAATGGAATAGGATTGAAGACCCAGAAATGAACCCACAGACTTATGGTCACTTGATCTTTGATAAAGGAACCACAACCATCCAGTGGAATAAAGATAGCCTGTTCAACAAATGGTGCTGGTTCAACTGGAGGTCAACATGCAGAAGAATGCGAATTGACCCACTCTTATCTCCTTGTACTAAGATCAACTCCAAGTGGATCAAGGACCTCCACATAAAACCAGACACACTGAAATTATTAGAAAAGAAACTTGGGAAGACGCTGGAGGACATAGGCACAGGGGGAAAGTTCCTGAACAGAACACTAATAGCTTACACACTAAGATAAAGAATTGACAAATGGGACCTCATAAAATTACAAAGTTTCTGCAAGGCAAAGGACACTGTCAGAAGGACAAAACGACAACCAACAAAGTGGGAAAAGATCTTCACCAACCCCACATCCGAGAGAGGGCTAATATCTAATATATACAAAGAACTCAAGAAGTTAGACCCCAAAGAACCAAATAACCCTATCAAAAAATGGGTTACAGAGCTAAACAAAGAATTTTCACCAGAAGAAATTCGGATGGCCAAGAAACACCTTAAGAGATGTTCAACATCATTAGTCATCAGGGAAATGCAAATCAAAACAACCCTGAGATTCCACCTCACACCAGTCAGAATGACTAAGATTGAAAACTCAAGAGAAAACAAGTGCTGGCGAGGATGTGGAGAAAGGAACACTCCTCCACTGTTGGTGGGATTGCAAAATGGTAAAACTGCTCTGGAAATCAGTTTGGTGGTTCCTCAGATTTTGGGCATGTCACTTCCAGAGGACCCTGTCATACCACTCCTGGGCATATACCCAGAGGATTCCCCTGCATATAATAAAGACACATGCTCCACTATGTTTATAGCAGCCTTGTTTATAATAGCCAGAAATTGGAAGGAGCCCAGATATCCCTCAAAGGAGGAATGGATACAGAAAATGTGGTATATTTATACAATGGAATACTACTCAGCAATTAAAAATAATGAATTCATGCAATTTGTAGGCAAATGGTTAGATCTGGAAAATATCATCCTGAGTGAGCTAACCCAATCACAAAAGAATACACATGAAATGCAATCACTGATAAGTGGACATTAATGAGCCCAGAAGCCCTAAATACTCAAGGCACAATTAGCAAGTCAAATGATTCCCAAGAAGAAAGGAGAGGACCCTGGGCCTGTAAAGATTGGATCCAGTTTTGTAGAGAAACTGTGGGGGGAGGGGGAATGCTTGGGGAATAGTTGGGGGAGAGGAATTATGGGACATAGGGATGGGGGGAACTGGGAAAGGGGAAAGCCTTTGGAACATAAACATAGAATATAGAAAATAAAAATTAAAAAAAAAGACTTAGACTAACAGATATTTTTCATGTAAACCTTCAATTTTATCAGAAAATTTTTTGTAATTCTTCTTTCAATTAATTCAATAATTTTTAATGTCTACCATTTTGTCTGCATTATTTTCCATGATAATCTTCAATTATAACATGTTTTTCTATATATTTCTTCTATTTCATCAGAAATGTTTTCCATGTAATTTTCTGATTTTATCACAAAATGTTTTTAATTCCACCTTCAATTAACTTAGAAAGCTGTTTTTAATGTCTACCATTTTATCTGTATAATTTTCCATGAAATAGTCTATTTTAACATGTTTCTCCTCTGTATTTCTTGAATTTTATCAGAAATATTTTCCATGTAAGTCTTCAATTTTACCTGAAAAATAATTTATAATTTCACTTTCAATCAACTTAGAATTATTTTTATAACTACCATTTTATCTGTATAATTTTCCATAACAATCTTCAATTTTCTATATATTTTTCTATATATTTCTTCAATTTTATCAGAAATATTTTCCATGTAAATCTTCAACTTTATCAGAAAATGTTTACAATTCCATTTTCAATCAACTTAGGAAAACTTTTATGTCTACCATTATTATATCTGTATAAAAATTTCTGTGATCTTCAATTTTGACATATTTTTCTATAATTTTATCAGAAATATTTTCCACGCAAATCTTCATTCTATCATAAAATGTTTCTACTTCCTTTTTCAACTAATTTAGCAATGTTTTTATATCTACCACTTTACTCTTTAATTTTCTTTTTTTTTTAATTTTATTTTCTATATTCTATGTTTACATTCCAAAGGCTTTCCCCTTTCCCAGTTCCCACCCACCATAGTTCCCATAGTTCCTCTCCCCCCCATCTGTTCCCCAATAATTCCCCTCCCCCCTCGGTTTCTTTACTAAACTGGAAGCAATCTTTACAGGCCCAGGGTCCTCTCCTTTCTTCTTCTTGGGAATCATTTGACTTGCTATTTGTGTCTTGAGTATTTAGGGCTTCTGGGCTCATTAATATCCACTTATCAGTGATTGCATTTCAGGTGCATTCTTTTGTGATTGGGTTAATTCACTCAGGATGATATTTTCCAGGTCTAGCCATTTACCTACAAATTGCATGAATTCATTATTTTTAATTGCTGTGTAGTATTCCATTGTATAAATATACCACATTTTCTGTATCCATTCCTCCTTTGAGGGATATTTGGGCTGCTTACAATTTCTGGCTATTATAAACAAGGCTGCTATAAACATAGTGGAGCATGTGTCCTTATTGCATGCAGGGGAATCCTCTGGGTATATGCCCAGGAGTGGTATGCCAGGGTCCTCTGGAAGTAACATGCCCAATTTTCTGAGGAACCGCCAAACTGATTTCCAGAGCGGTTTTACCATTTTGCAATCCCACCAACAGTGGAGGAGTGTTCCTCTTTCTCCACATCCTCGCCAGCACTTGTTGTCTCTTGAGTTTTTAATCTTAGCCATTCTGACTGGTGTGAGGTGGAATCTCAGGGTTGTTTTGATTTGCATTTCCCTGATGACTAATGATGTTGAACATCTTTTAAGGTGTTTCTCGGCCATCCGAATTTCTTCTGGTGAAAATTCTTTGTTTAGCTCTGTGCCCCATTTTTTGATAGGGTTATTTGGTTCTTTGCGGTCTAACTTCTTGAGTTCTTTGTATATGTTGGATATTAGCCCTCTGTCGGATGTGGAGTTGGTGAAGATCTTTTCCCACTTTGTTGGTTGCCGTTTTGTCCTTCTGACAGTGTCCTTTGCTTTGCAGAAACTTTGTAATTTTATGAGGTCCCATTTGTCGATTCTTGATCTTAGAGCATAAGCTATTGGTGTTCTGTTCAGGAACTTTTCCCCTGTGCCCAAGTCCTCCAGGGTCTTCCCAAGTTTCTTTTCTAATAGTTTCAGTGTGTCTGGTTTTATGTGGAGGTCCTTGATCCACTTGGAGTTGATCTTAGTGCAAAGAGATAAGATTGGATCAATTCGCATTCTTCTGCATGTTGACTTCCAGTTGAACCAGCACCATTTGTTAAAAAGGCTATCTTTATTCCACCGGATGATAGTGGCTCCTTTATCAAAGATCAAGTGACCATAATTCTGTGGGTTAACCTCTGGGTCTTCAATCCTGTTCCATTGATCTGCTTGCCTGTTGCTATACCAATACCATGCAGTTTTTAACACAATTGCTCTGTAGTACTGCTTGAGGTCAGGGATATTGATTCCCCCAGAAGTCCTTTTATTGTTGAGAATAGTTTTAGCTATCCTGGGTTTTTTTTTGCTCCAGATGAATTTGAGAATTGCTCTTTCTAGATCTATGAAGAATTGAGTTGGGATTTTGATGGGGATCGCATTGAATCTGTATATTGCTTTTGGCAAGATAGCCATTTTTACTATATTGATCCTGCCAATCCAGGAGCAAGAAATATTTTTCCATCTTCTGAGGTCTTCTTCGATTTCTTTCTTCAAGGACTTGAAGTTCCTGTTGTACAGATCTTTCACTTGTTTGGTTAGAGTTACGCCAAGATACTTTATGTTGTTTGTGGCTATTGTGAAGGGTGTTATTTCCCTAATTTCTTTCTCTGCCTGCTTGTCCTTTGAGTACAAGAAGGCCACTGACTTGCTTGAGTTAATTTTATAACCTGCCACTTTGCTGAAGTTGTTTATCAGCTGTAGAAGTTCTCTGGTGGAGTTTTTTGGGTCGCTTAGGTAAACTATCATATCGTCTGCAAATAATGATAGTTTCACTTCTTCCTTTCCAATTTGTATCCCTTTGACTTCCTTATGTTGTCTAATTGCTCTTGCTAGAACTTCAAGTACTATATTGAAAAGATATGGAGAGAGAAGGCAGCCTTGTCTAGTCCCTGATTTTAGTGGGAATGCTTCAAGTTTCTCTCCATTTATTTTGATGTTGGCTACTGGTTTGCTGTAGATTGCTTTTACTATGTTTAGGTATGGGCCTTGAATTCCTGCTCTTTCCAAGACTTTTAGCATGAAAGGATGATGAATTTTGTCGAATGCTTTTTCAGCATCTAATGAGATGACCATGTGGTTTTTTTCTTTCAGTTTGTTTATGTAGTGGATTACATTGATGGATTTCCGTATATTGAACCATCCCTGCATCCCTGGGATGAAGCCTACTTGATCATGGTGGATGATCGTTTTGATGTGCTCTTGGATTCGGTTAGCAAGAATTTTATTTAGTATTTTTGCATCTATATTCATAAGAGAAATTGGCCTGTAGTTCTCTTTCTTTGTTGGATCTTTTTGTGGTTTAGGTATTAGCGTAATTGTGGCTTCGAAGAATGAGTTGGGCAGTGTCCCTTCTGTCTCTATTTTGTGGAATAGTTTGGAGAGTATTGGTGTTAAGTCTTCTTTGAAGGTCTGGTAGAATTCTGCACTAAAACCATCTGGTCCCGTACTTTTTTTGGTTGGGAGGCTTTCTATAACCCCTTCTATTTCTTTAGGGGTTATGGGACTATTTAGCTGATCTACTTGATGCTGATTTAATTTTGGTATTTGATATCTGTCTAGGAAATTGTCCATTTCCTCCAGGTTCTCCAGTTGTTTTGAGTATAGACCTTTGTAGTAGGATCTGATGATGTTTTGAATTTCCTCAGTTTCTGTTGTTATGTCTCCCTTTTCATTTCTAATTTTGTTAATTTGTATACTGTCTCTGTGTCCTTTGGTTAGTCTGGCTAAGGGTTTATCTATCTTGTTGATTTTCTCAAAGAACCAGCTCCTGGTCTTGTTGATTCTTTGTATGGTTCTCTTTGTTTCTATTTGATTGATTTCAGCCCTGAGTTTGATGATTTCTTGTCTTCTACTCCTCCTGGGTGAATTAACTTGTTTTTCTTCCAGGGCTTTAAGGTGTGCCATTAAGCTGCTAGTATATGCTCTCTCCAGTTTCTTTTTGGATGCACTTAGAGCTATGAGTTTTCCTCTTAGCACTGCTTTCATTGTGTCCCATAGATTTGGGTAGGTTGTACCTTCATTTTCATTGAATTCTAAAAAGTCTTTGATTTCTTTTTTTATTTCTTCCTTGACCAAGGTGTCATTGAGTAGAGTATTGTTCAGTTTCCATGTGTATGTGGGCTTTCTGTTGTTTTTGTTGTTATTGAAGACCACTCTTACTCCATGGTGATCTGATAGAAGGCATGGGATTAGCTCGATCTTCTTGTATTTGTTGACATCTGTCTTGTGACCAATTATATGGTCTATTTTGGAGAAGGTCCCATGTGGAGCTGAGAAAAAGGTATATTCTTTAGCTTTAGGATGAAATGTCCTATATATATCTGTTAAATCCAATTGGTCCAGAGTTTCAATTAGTTTCGCTGTGTCCCTGTTTAGTTTCTGCTTTCCTGATCGGTCCATTGAGGAGAGTGGAGTGTTGAAGTCACCCACAATTATTGTGTTAGGTGTAATGTGTGCTTTAAGCTTTAGTAAGGTTTCTTTTACGAATGAGGCTGCCCTTGCATTTGGAGCATAGATGTTCAGTATTGAGAGCTCTTCTTGGTGGATTTTTCCTTTGGCCAGCAAGAAGTGACCTTCTGAGTCTCTTTTGATGATTTTAGGTTGGAAGTCAATTTTATCTGATATTAGAATGGCTACTCCAGCTTGTTTCCTGAGACCGTTTGCTTGTAAAATTGTCTTCCAGCCTTTTACTCTAAGGCAGTGTTTGTCTTTGACACTGAGATGTGTTTCCTGTATGCAGCAAAATGTAGGGTCCTGTTTCCGTATCCAGTCTGTTAATCTATGTCTTTTTATTGGGGGATTGAGTCCATTGATGTTAAGAGATATTAAGGAATAGTAATTATTTCCTCCAGACATTTTTGAAATTGTATTTATTTATTTTATTTATTTTTTATATTCGAGAGGTTACCTTCTTTTGGGTTTGATGAGAGGAGGTTTCTATCTTGCTTCTTCCCGGGTGTAGTTTCCGTCCTTGTCTTGGTGTTTTCCCCCTATTATCCTTTGTAGGGCTGGATTTGTGGAAAGATATCGTGCAAATTTGGTTTTGTCATGGAATACCTTGATGTCTCCATCTATGGTGATTGAGAGCTTTGCTGGGTAAAGTAGTTTTGGCTGAAGTTTGTGTTCTCTTAGAGTTTGCATGATATCTGCCAAGGATCTTCTAGCTTTCATGGTCTCAGGTGAGAAGTCTGGTGTTATTCTGATAGGTCTTCCTTTATAAGTTACTTGGCCTTTTTCTCTTGCTGCCTTTAGTATTCTTTCTTTGTTTATTACATTTGGAGTTTTGATTATTATGTGACGGGATGTATTTCTGTTCTGATCCAGTCTGTTTGGGGTTCTGTATGCTTCTTGTATATTCATGGGCATCTCTCTCTTTAGGTTGGGGAAGTTTTCTTCCATAATTTTGTAGAAGATATTTGCTGGCCCTTTAACTTGTACATCTTCATTCTCGTCTATACCTATAATCCTTAGGTTTGGTCTTCTCATTGTGTCCTGGATTTCCTGGATGTTTTGGGTTACAGCCTTTTTGCATTTAGTATTTTCTTTGACTGTTGAATCAATGGTTCCTATGGTATCTTCGGCTTCTGATATTCTGTCTTCTATCTCTTGTATTCTATTGTTGATATTTGCATCTATGGCTCCTGATTTCTTCCCAAGGTTTTCTATCTCCAATGTTGTCTCCCTCTGCGATTTCTTAGTTGTTTCTACTTCTGTTTTTAGTGCCTGGATGGATGTGCTCAGATCTTTCGCTTGCTTGATTGTGTTTTCATGTATTTCTTTGATAGATTTTTGTGTTTCCTCTTTCATAGCTTCTACTTGTTGGCCCACGTTCTTCTGTATTTCTTTAAGTGATTTTTGTCTTTCCTCCTTATTGTCTTCTTCTTTTTGATCCATCTTCTCCTGCATTTCTTGAAGTGATTTTTGTATTTGCCTTGTAAAGGCTTCTAACTTTTGATCCATTTTCTCTTCTATTTCTTTACGAGATTTTTCTATGTGTTCAGCTACCAGCATCCTGACCAGTGATTTTATATCCAAGTCTTGTTTTTCTGGTGTTTTGGGGTACCAGGGCTTCCTGTTGTTGGCGAACTGGGTTCAGATGCTGTCATGTTGTCTTGATTTCTGTTAGTGACATTCCTTCGTTTACCTTTTGCCATCTGGTTATTTCTGGTGTTAGTTGACCTTGTTGTCACTGGCTGGTGTTTGAATCTCCTATGAGGATGGGCTTACCTGTTGTTTCTCTACTGGTGGTTATGCGTGATTGCTGCTCAACGGGATCACGAGCTGGCTGCCACCCACTGACTTTGTGCACAGCCTGAGGTCTCCGGGAAGTGTGGGGGAGTGCAGCAGAGCCTCGGCAGGTGCTGCTGGGCCTGCCTAGTAGCGAGAGCCTAGCAGATCCCCCCACGTGGTAGCCCCTGATGGAATCTGTCTACCTGTTCCTTTCAAGCTGTGTTCTGGTTGCAGTATGGAGGCCTGCCGCTATCGCTGGTCCGGGCTCCTGGGGAGCTGGGTGGTGCCGGTTGCCTCGGTGCACGGCCTAAGCTCGCAGGGACGTGCTGCAGATCCTAGGCGCCTGGGCCCGCCTGTGGGCGAGAGCTTAGCAGCTCTCCCTGCTCTAGCCCCAGGCGGAGTCTCTATCTGCACCTTTCCAGCTGTGTCCTGGTTGCAATATGGAGGCCTGCCGCTATAGCTGGTCCTCACTCTTCTTAATAAACAAGAATTGTTGCTTATCCTGGTTCTGTGGGCAGGGTCTGAGCACCTGGCAAGCTGGCTAGGTCTGGCTGACCTGCTACCGGCTGGATGGGATGCTGCAGACAAGATGGCGCTGCCTGCAGGGGGTTTGGGGTCTGGCCTGCGAGCACAGAGCACAGGCACGGCCGCTGTATTCCAAACCGCTAGGCTGTGCGCAGTTCCTGCCCCCGACCTGAGTCCCCGGAGGTCTTAAACTCGGGCTGTCTCTGGTACCTGGTTCCGCCGGCAGGGTCTCAGCACCTGGCAGGCTGGCTACGTATGGCTGACCTGCTACCTGCTGGATGGGATGCTGCAGACAAGATGGCGCTGCCTGCAGGGGGTTCGGGGGTCTGGCCTGCGAGCGCAGAGCTCAGGCACGGCCTCTGAACTCCAAACCGCTAGGCTGTGCGCAGTTCCTGCCCCAGACCTGAGTCCCCGGAGGTCTTAAACTCGCCGGCAGGGTCTCAGCACCTGACAGGTTGGCTAGGTCTGGCTGATCCGCTACCGGCTGGATGGGATGCTGCAGACAAGATGGCGCTGCCTGCAGGGGGTTCGGGGGTCTGGCCTGCGAGCGCAGAGCTCAGGCACGGCCGCTGAACTCCAAACCGCTAGGCTGTGCGCAGTTCCTGCCCCAGACCTGCGTCCCTGGAGGTCTTAAACTTGGGCTGTCTCTGGTACCTGGTTCTGCCGGCAGGGTCTCAGCACCTGACAGGTTGGCTAGGTCTGGCTGATCCGCTACCAGCTGGATGGGATGTACTCTTTAATTTTCTACGAAAATTGTCAATTTTTTAATTTTATTTAAAATATTTCTTTTTATTTCTTTTTATTTTTTATTTTTTATTAGGAATATTGTTTATTTACATTTCAATTGTTGTCCCCTTTCCTCGTTCCTCCTTCCCCCGAAAATCCCATAAACCATCTCTCCATCCCCAATAAACCCTCCCCTGCTTCCCTGCCCTGATATTCCTCTGCACTACAGCATCAAGTTTTTCCAGGGCTAAAGGCCTCTCTTCCCATTTGTGTCTAAGGCTGTCCTCTGATGATGATGTGTTTAGTGCCATGGGTAACTCCATGTGTACTTTTTTTTTTTTTTTTTGGTTTTTCGAGACAGGGTTTCTCTGTGTGGTCCTGGCTGTCCTGGAACTCACTCTGTAGACCAGGCTGGCCTCGAACTCAGAAATCCGCCTGCCTCTGCCTCCCAAGTGTGGGGATTACAGGTGTGCGCCACCACTTTTTTCGTTGATGGTTTTGTCTCTGGGAGTTCAGGGAGTATTAGGTGACTCATATTGTTGTTCCTCCTATGGCGCTGCAAATCCCTTCATCTCCTTGGGTCCTTTCTCTACCTCCCCCATTGGGGACTCTGTGCTCAGTTCAATGAGCTAAAAGTGTCCCCCTCTGTATTTGTCAAGCACTAAGAGAACCTCCCAGGTGATAGGGCATCCACAAAAATGTCTGGGTTTTGTAACTGTATATAGCATGCATCCCTGAGTGAGGTAGTCTCTGGACAGTCTTTCCCTCAGACTCTGCTCAAGCATTTGTCTTTGTATCTCCTTCTGTGGGTACTTTCCCCCTTTCTACAAAGGGCCCAAGGATCGATACTTTGTTCCTCCTTCTTAGGCATCATTTGTTATATGAATTGAGTCGGGTATTCCAAGCTTCTAGACTTATATCCATCTATCTGTGAGAGCATACCATGAGTGTTCTTTTGTGATTGGGTTAGCTCAATTAGTATGATTATTGTTTTTAATCACTGAATAGTATTCCATTGTGTATATATACCACATTTCCTGTTTCCATTCCTCCACTGAGGGACATCTGGGTTCTTTCCAGCTTCTAGCTATTATAAATAGGGCTGCTATGAATATAGTGGATCATGTGTCCTTATTACATGCTGGAGAATCCTCTGGGTATATGTCTAAGAGTCATATAGCAGGGTCCTCCGGTAGTATTTTCCCATTTTTTTTTATTCGTTATATTCTTTATTTACATTTCAAATGATTTCTTCTTTTCTGGCTCCCTGCTCCCCGAAAGTCCGATAAGCCCTTTCCCCTCCCCCTTGTTCCCCCGTCAACCCCTTCCCACTTCCCTGTTCTGGTATTCTCCTATACTGATGCATTGAGCCTTTCCAGAACCAGGGCCCACTATTTCCTTATTCTTACACATCATTTGATATGTGGATTTTGTCTTGGGTATTCCAAGATTCTAGGCTAATATCCACTTATCTATGAGAGCATACCATGAGTGTTCTTTTGAGGCTGGGTTACCTCACTTAGTATAATGTTCTCCAGCTCTATCTATTTGTCTAAGAAGTTCATGAATTCATTGTTTCTAATGGCTGAATAGTACTCCATTGTGTATATATACCACATTTTTTACCCATTCCTCCATTGAGGGATATCTGGGATCTTTCCAGCCTCTGGCTATTATAAATAGGGCTGCTATGAACATAGTGGAGCATATTTCAATAGATGTTTTCCTGAAGAGAACACCAATGGCTCAGGCTCTTAGATCAATAATTGGTAGAGACCTCATGAAACTACAAAGTTTCTATGATCCAAAGAACACTGCCAATAGGACAAATGCGCAGCATACAAATTGGGAAAGGATCTTTAGCAACACCTCATCTGGCACAGGGCGAGGTTGTGGAACAAGAACTTTCTTCCAATGCTAGTAGGACTGTAATGTGTACAATCACTCTAGTAATCAATTTAGTGGTTTCCCAAAAAACAGGAATAGTACTACCTCAAGATCCAACTATACCACTCCTGGGCATATACCCAAAAATGCTCCAAAATCTCATAAGGACACTGCTTAACTAGGTTTGTAGCACCTTTACTTGTAATTACCACAAACTGGGAACAGCCAAATGTCTCTCAACTGAAAAATGTATAAAGAAAATGCAGTTCATTTACACAATACAATGCTTAATACTCAGCTACTAAAAACAAGGACATCATGAAAGATGCAGACAAATAGAATTGGAAAATATCCTGAGTGAAGTAACACAGACCACAAAGGATGGTATGTATTCATTTATAAGTGAATATTAGCCATAAAGTACAGGATAACCACATTATAATCAAAAGATGCAAAGAAGCCAAATCACAAGGAGGGCTGAAGGGAGGATGGTTGAATCTTTCTCAGAAGGGAAAATAAAATAGATATTGGCAGTCAGCTCAGATGATCCCATATGGACCCTCTGGCAGAATCCTTCCAGTTTCTGTCTCAAGCTTGGGACCATCCTCTACCACAGCATGCCATATCCAAGTGGTGCAGGAAAGTAGCTAACAACCCAGCAGCACAGAGCAGACAGTCAGCACAGGTGGGACCTGCCCTGTAGCTCAGAGGTTCATGCCAGGATACCAGGAAGACCTCCTATTTCTTGTTCCAGGTTGCGTCCATTCTCTGGCACAGAGTACTATTCCCAAGTGGCACAGGAAGGCATCTTAATCACCCAAGAGTGCAGAGGGTCCTGTCTGCACAGGTAGAACTACCTTCGACAGAGGAACAACCTGGAAGCATCTGGCAGAAATAATCCAGCTTCCTTCTCTGGCTTGGAACCACCCCTGCCACCATGTACCATATCCAAGTGATGTGTGAAGGTATGTAAACACTCAGGAATGCAGAGATGCTGGTCAGTACTCCTGCTGCTCAGAGGAAACAGCCGGAAACCCTGAGGATACTAGAGCCTAAGAACAGCCTGGGACAGACGTCTTCTGATGACTGCCTGCACCCAGAGTTGACCAAGGCCACAGAGCTACATATCCAAATACAATCACAAAATAGCAGGTCTCACAGGACTATTTACAGCTAGTGTACACAGAGAGAAAGGGTCTCCCAAGAGCACAGATATGGCACAGTCAGAGACCGCAACACCAGCTAATACCAGAGATAACCAGATGGCAAAAGGCAAATGCAAGAACATCACCAACAGAAACCAAGGCAACATGGCACCATCTCAACCAAGATCTTCTAAAACAGCAAGTCTTAGATGCCCCAACACACCAGAAAAGCAAGACCTGGATTTAAAACCACATCTCATGATGCTGATAGAAGATATCAAGAAGGACATAAATAACCCCCTTAAAGATGTACAGGAGAACATGAGTCAACAGTTAGAAGCCCTTAAAAAGGAAACATAAAAATGCCTTAAAGAAATATCAGAGAACATGGGTTAAAAGACAGAAGCCCATAAAGAGGAAACACAAAATTGACTTAAAGCAATACAGGAGAATGTGATCAACAGGCAGAAGTCCTGAATGAAGAAACACAAAAACCCCTTAAAGAATTAAAGGAAAACACAAAAAAACAAGTGAAGGAATGGAAGTAGAAACACATAAGAAATCATGAAGGGAGACAACTTTAGAGATAGAAAAAGGTGCTGAAGGTAACATAGAAAGCATTGACTCAACAGTCAAAGAAAATGAAAAATGCAAAAAGCTTATAACCCAAAACATCAAGGAAATCCATGGCACAATGAAAAGACTAAACCTAAGGATTAATGGTATACAAGAGAGTGAAGATTTATGAATTAAATGTCCAGTACATTTCTTCAAAAAAGTTAGAGAAGAAAATTTCACTAATCTAAGGAGAGAGATGCCCTTGAATACAAGAAGTCTACAAAACTCAAAACAGGCCGGACCAAAACAGAAATATCTCCCATCACATAATAATCAAAACACCAAATGTACTAATCAAAGAAAGAATATTAAAACAACAAGGGGGAAAGGTCAAGTAAGATATAAAGGAAGACCTATCAGAATTACATCAGACTGCTCACCAGAGACCATGAAAGCTGGGAAATCCTGAACAGATCTCATACAGAATCTAAGAGAACACAAATGCCAGCCCAGACTATTATATCCAGCAAACTCTCAATCACCATAAATGGAGAAACCAAGATATTCCATGATAAAACTAAATTTCTTTCCCCAAACCAGCCCTACAATGGATAATAGATAGAAAATGCCAATACAAGGAGGGAAACAATACTCTAGAAAAAGCAAGATAGTAATCTTCTTTCAACAAACCCAAAAGAAGATAACCACTCAAACACACACAAAAAAAAAATCAAAAATAACAGGAAGCAATAATCACTATTCCTTGATATCTTTTAGCATCAATAGGCTCAATTCCCCAATGAAAACACATAGACTAACAGACTGGATACCTTCACAGGACCTAGCATTTTCCTGCATACAGGAAATGTACCTCAGTATCAAAGACCAACACTACTTCAGAGTAAAGGACTGGAAAACAATTTTCCAAGCAAATGGTCCCAGTAAACAAGCTAGAGTAGCCATTATAATATCAGATAACATTGACTTTCAACCTAAAGTCATCAAAAAACACATGTAAGGACACTTCATACTCATCAAAGGAAAAATCCGTCAATAACTTTCAATTCTGAACATCTATGCTCCAAATGCAAGGGGACCATCATATGTAAAAGAAATTATACTAAAGCTCCTCACACATTGCACCTCACACAATAATTGTGGGTGACTTCAACACTCCACTCTTGTCAATGAACAGATCGGGGAAACACAAACTAAACTGTAGCTGAGACTCCTAGCAGTAGGAGATATGGATCCTAAAGTGGCCATTTCCTGTAGACAGGCAGAACTCCAACAGCAACCAACTTCTTGGAGAAGAGGAAGAGGAATGGAATGTGGAACTGTGGGAGGGTGAACTGGGAGGGAGTACTGACTGGACTGTAAAAAAAAAATAAAAGTAATAAAATGATTTTAAAAACAGCAACCCACCTGCAGCAGGCAATGGAAAGACATGCAGAGAGACCCACAGTCAAACATTAGATGGCGCTTTGGGAGATTCACAGAAGTTTTGGGGGTAGGACTGGGGACCCAAAGAGGACAGGGACTCCACAGAAAGACCTGAAGCCGCCAGCAGCTACTCTGAACTAGGTCCTGGAAGGGAAGCAGAGGGATGGATGGGGAGGCGGCAAGAAAGAATGAAGGCCAGGATGATAGTTTTTCCACTTGAGGCCACAAGTTTAATGGAGGTCACATAATATAACAGCTTAGGCAAACCCCTCCTCCCAGACTCCAGGCTGAATTCCAGGAACTGGTCCCGCTGTTCACAGGGCGTTGGCTACACAGTTCAGGCAGCTGGGCGGGTCACCTGCTTAATTCAGGAATTCATAGTCCTGGAGGAACTTCACCTTCACTCTGAGCACTCCACCCTAGGTGGATTTTGAATAGCACAGGAATCCCCATTCAACAAAAGCTGGAGGAAGATCACCTTGACCAAGGTCAAGTTCCTACCATGTGGCAAGACACCCCAATATGGCTCTGTACAAAGACCAACAGAGTCAACTAACCTGGACCTTTTGGGTGTTCCCAAAGACTGAATCACCAATGCAAGAGCAAGCATGGGATAGACATAGGACCCGTGAACATATAGAGCAGGTGAGCAGCTTGGTCTTAATGCAGGGTCCCCAACAACAGGGATGGTTCAATATACAGAAATCCATCAATGTAATCCACTACATAAACAAACTAAAAGAAAAAAACCACATGGTCATCTCATTAGATGCTGAAAAAGCATTCGACAAAATTCAGCATCCTTTCATGCTAAAAGTCTTGGAAAGAGCAGGAATTCAAGGCCCATACCTAAACATAGTAAAAGCAATCTACAGCAAACCAGTAGCCAACATCAAAATAAATGGAGAGAAACTTGAAGCATTCCCACTAAAATCAGGGACTAGACAAGGCTGCCTTCTCTCTCCATATCTTTTCAATATAGTACTTGAAATTCTAGCGAGAGCAATTAGACAACATAAGGAAGTCAAAGGGATACAAATTGGAAAGGAAGACATCAAATGATATGATAGTATACTTAAGCAACCCAAAAAACTCCACCAGAGAACTCCTACAGCTGATAAACAACTTCATCAAAGTGACTGGTAATAAAATCAACTCAAGCAAATTAGTAGCCTTCCTGTACTCAAAACACAAGCAGGCTGAGAAAGAGGTTAGGGAAATAACACGCTTCACAATAGCTACAAACAACATAAAATATCTTGGCATGACTCTAACCAAACAAGTGAAAGATCTGTATGACAGGAACTTCAAGTCCTTGAAGAAAGAAATTGAGGAAGACCTCAGAAGATGGAAAAATATTTCATGCTCATGGATTGGCGGGATCAATATAGTAAAAATGGCCATCTTGCCAAAAGCAATCTACAGGTTCAATGCAATCCCCATCAAAATCCCAAATCAATTCTTCATAGATCTAGAAAGAGCAATTCTCAGATTCATCTGGAGTAACAAAACTCCAGTATAAATAAAACTATTCTCAACAATAAAAGAACTTCTCAGGGAATCAATATCCCTGACCTCAAGCAGTACTACAGAGCAATTGTGTTAAAAACTGCATGGTATTGGTACAGTGACAGGCAAGTAGATCAATGGAAAAGAATTGAAGATCCAGAAATGTACCCACAGATTTATGGTCACTTGATTTGTGATAAAGGACCTACAACCATCCAGTTAAAAAAAAGATAGTCTTTTCAACAAAAGGTGCTGGTTCAACTAGAGGTCAACATGCAGAAGAATGTGAACTGACCCACTCTTATCTCCTTGTACTAAAATCAACTCCATGTGGATCAAGGACTTCCACATAAAACCAGACACACTGAAACCAATAGAAAAGAAACTGGGGAAGACCCTTGAGGACATGGGCACAGAGGGAAAGTTTCTGAACAGAACACCAATAGCTTATGCTCTAAGATCAAGAATTGAAAAATGAGACCTCATAAAATTACAAAGTTTCTGTAAGGCAAAGGACACTGTCAGAAGGACAAAATGGCAACCAACAAATTGTTATCCAACCCCATATCCAACAGAGGGCTAATATCCAATATATACAAAGAAATCAAGAAGTTAGACCCCAAAGAACCAAAAAGCCCTATTAAAAATGGGGTACAGAGCTAAACATCGAATTTTCATGAAAGAAATTCGGAAGGCCGAGAATCACCTTAAGAGATGTTCAACATCATTAGTCATCAGGGAAACGCAAATCAAAACAACCCTGAGATTCCACCTCACACCAGTCAGAACAACAGGTGCTGGTGAGGATGTGGAGAAAGATGAACACTCCTTCACTCTTGCTGGGATTGCAAGATGGTACAACTGCTCTGGAAATCAGTCTGGTGGTTCCTCAGAAAATTTGGCATGACACTTCCAGTGGACCCTGTCATACCACTCCTGGGCATATACCCAGAGGATTCCCCTGCATACAATAAAGACACATGCTCCACTATGTTCATAGCAGCCTTATTTATAATAGCCAGAAGTTGGAAGAAGCCTAGATGTCCCTCAAAGGAAGAATGGATACAGAAAATGTGGTATATTTATACAATGGAATACTACTCAGCAATTAAAAATAATGAATTCATGCAATTTGTAGGCAAATGGTTTGATCTTGAAAATATCATCCTAAACGAGTTAACCCAATCACAAAAGAATACACATGAAATGCAATCACTGATAAGTGGATAATAACGAGCCCAGAAGCTCTGAATACTCAAGGAACAATTAGCAAGTCAAAAGATTCCCAAGAAGAAAGAAGAGGACCCTGTTCCTGAAAAGACTGGATCCAGTTTTGTAGGAGAGTACCAGAACAGAGAAATGTTGGGAGGGTGATTGGGGAATAGCATGGGGGGAGAGGACTTATGGGACATATGGTGAGTGGGGAACTGGGATAGGGGAAAGCCTTTGGAATTTAAACAAAGAATATAGAAAATTAAAAAATAAGACTGCAATGAACATAGTGTACCATGTGATGTGTACACTTAGTATATGATGGAGAATCTTCTGGGTATATGCCCAGGAGTGGTATAGTTGGGTCCTCTGGAGTTCTACGTCCAATTTTCTGAGCAACCACCAACCTTATTTACAGAGTGGCTGTACTAGCTTTCAATCCCTCCAGCAGTGGAGGAGTGTTCCTCTTTCTCCACATCCTTGCCAGCACCTGATGACTCCTGAGGTTTTGATCTTAACCATTCTGAATGATGTGGGTTGAAATCTCAGGGTTGTTGTGATTTGCATTTCCCTGAAGACTAAGGATGTTGAACATTTCTGTAGGTGCTTCTTAACCACTCAATATTCCTCAGTTGAGAATTTTTTGCTTAGCTCATTACCCCATTTTGTTTATTATTTGATATATTCTTTATTTACATTTCAGATGATTTCCCCTTTCCTGGCTCCCCGCTCCCCAAAAGTCCCATATGCCCTTTTCCCTCCCTCTATTCCCCCATCAAACCCTTCCAATTTCCCTCTTCTGGTATTCCCCTACACTGATGCACTGAGCCTTTCCAGAACCAGGGGCCACTTCTTCCTTCTTTTTGGAAATCATTTGGTACGTGGATTTTGTCTTGGGTATTCCAAGGTTCTAGGCTAATATCCACTTATCACTGAGTGCATATCATGTGTGTTCTTTTGTGATTGGGTTACCTCACTCAGAGCTTTCACATGTGCTGTTAATCTGCTAGTGTATGCTCTCTCCAGCTTCTTTTGGAGGCACTCAAGACTAGGAATTTTCCTCTTAGCACTCTTTTCATTGTGTCCCATAAGTTTTAGCATGTTGTGCCTTCATTTTCATTAAATTCTAAAAGTCTTTGATATCTTTCCTTGGAAATATATCAAAATCTTCCAAGGAAGATCTTGAAATCTTCCAAGGAAGATTATTTCCAGAAATAATCTGCTTTGACCAAGGTATCATTAAGGAGAGCATTGTTCAGTTTCCATGTGTATGTGGGCTTTCTGTTGTTTTGCTGCTACTGAAGACTACCCTTACTCCATAGTGATCCAAAAGGAGGCATGGAATTATTTCAGTCTTCTTATATTTGTTGAGATCTGTTTTGTAACCAATTATATGGTCAGTTTTGGAGAAGGTACCATGAGGTGCTCAGAAAAAGGTATATTCTTTTGATTTAGGATGAAATGTTTATATATATATATATATATATATATATATATATATATATATATATATATATATATATTCCATTTGGTCCAAAACTTCTGTTAGTTTCACTGTGTCTCTGTTTACTTTGTGTTTCCCTGATCTTTCCATTGAGGAGAGCAGGCTGGTGAAGTCACCTACAATTATTGTGTGAGGTGCAATGTGTGCTTTGAACTTTAGTAAAGTTTCTTTTTATGAATGAGGGTGCTTTTGCATTTGGGGCATAGATGTTCAGAATTGAGAGTTCTTGGTAGATTTTTCCCTTGATGAGTACAAAGTGTCTTTCCATGTCTTTTTTGATGACTTTTGATTGATAGTCAATTTTATCTGATATTAGCATGCCTACTTGCCACACGAATCTCATAGACACTGTATGATTTCCACAATTAAACCACATTTGGTGGACATTGTGTGATAATTTTTATAGGTAAAAACCTTGTCTATGGTAAGGTTGTCTGCTGAGGAACTCGATTGTGGAACTCTTTGGCAAGAGGTGCTGAGCTGAATTTCTCATGGCAAGCCTTCCCTGTATGACTTTTCTCTGACCTGTTTCTTCATTTACAAAATGTTCCTGGTAGCCGGAGTTATAAGCACCCAGGTGTTCAAGCTGACGAGAGTTCATTCTTTGAACTACAGCACTGGCTATGATTTATCTTCTAGAGATCCATTGCTTTGCCTTTTGATCAGTTATACAATTATTGCCTAAGAACATTAAAGAATTAACCTCCCAACAATATATATAATTGCTTGGCTAGGTGGCTTTGACACCCTGATATGGAAAGCATCAGTTAAGTAAAGCTTCAAAGTGAGACTAAAAGAGTCTCACAAGAAGGAAGTTAGATGTTAGGTAAAGACTACACATGAACAAAGGACCTAGGGGTATGACGAAGTGTTCTCAAGAACTCTTGAACTACTAGTTTATCATTAACTACAAATATTATGATCAAGGGACGTGATGCTTTGTATGTGTTCTCTGAAGTTTATACCTGATTGACTTTGTATTTCCTTGTGCCAGATGCTCATGTTAGTCATTCTTTGTAATCACTTCACTAGATACATTTTTCTTCAGTAATGTAATGCCAACTTGTGTGTACAAAAGTTCCTGCCTTAGAACAGTAAAGTGCATTCAGACTCAACCTACATCTGGTGTGTCTGTCTGTCATTCACCGGACCTGTGCCTTACTGCATACCAAAGACCTTGGTTAGCCCACGGGTGTGTGTCCTGACTGAGTCGGTCCGTGGCACCTACTCCAACATATTTTCTGGAACCATTTGCTTGGAAAATTGTTTTCTAGCCTTTTACTCTGAAGTAGTGTTTGTCTTTGACACTGAGGTGCATTTCCTGTATGCAGCAAAATGCTGGGTCCTGTTTACTTATCCACTATGTTAGTCTATGTCTTTTAATTGGGGAATCAAGTCCATTGATATTAAGGAATATTGATATTAAGGATATTAAGGAATAGTAATAGTTGTTTGCTGTTCTTTTGATTTTATTTTATGTGTGTGGTTATCTTCTTTTGTATTTGTTGAAGGACGTCTACTATCTCACATTTTCTAGGGTGTAGTTTCCCTCCTTGTGTTGGCATTTTCCATCTATTACCAAACATAGGGCTGGATTTGTGGAATTATATTGTGTAATCATAGAATATTTTGGTTTCTCCATCTATGGTGATTGAGAGTTATGCTGGATATAGTAGTCTGGGCTGGCATTTGTGTTATCTTAGGGTCTGTATGACATCTGCCCAGGAAGTTTTAGCTTTTGTGGTCTCTGAAGTAATTCTGATAGGTTTTCCTTTATATGTAACTTGGCCTTGTTCTCTTAGTGCTTTTAATATTCTTTCTTTGTTTAGTACATTTGATGTTTGATTATGGTGTGCCTGGAGGAATTTCTGTACTAGTCCAGTCTGTTTGAAGTTCAGTAGGCTTCTTGTATGTTCATGGGCATCTCTTTCTTTACGTTAGGGAATTTTTCTTCCATAATTTTGTTGAAGATATTTACTGGCCCTTTAATTTGAAAATCTTCACTCTCTTCTATACCTATAATTCTTAGGTTTGATCTTCTCATTGTGCCCTGGATTTCTTGGATGTTTTTAGTTATAAGCTTTTTGCATTTTACATTTTCTTTGACTGTTGAGTCAATGTTTTCTATGGTATCTTCAGCACCTCAGATTCTTCTATCTATTGAATTCTGCTGTTGATGTATGCATCTATGACTCCTGATTTCATTCTGAGGTTTTTCTATCTCCAGATTTGTCTCTTTTATGATTTCTTAGTTGTTTCTAGTTCCATTTTTAGACCCTGGATAGTTTTGTTCAGTACCTTCACTTGTTTGTGTTTTCCTGTAATTCTTTAAGGGATTTTTTTTGTTTCCTCTTTCAGGACTTCTGCCTGTTGACCCATGTTCTCCTGTATTTCTTTAAGTGATTTTTGTGTTTCCTCTTTAAAGGGCTTCTGCCTTTGACCCATGTTCTCTTGTATATCTTTAAGGGAGTTACTTATGTGATTCTTGAAATCCTCTATCAGCATCATGAGATGTGATTTTAAATCCAGCTTTTGTTTTTGTGGTGTGTTGGTAGGACTTG
Organism: Apodemus agrarius; assembly: GCA_964023405.1. Taxonomy (NCBI): domain Eukaryota; kingdom Metazoa; phylum Chordata; class Mammalia; order Rodentia; family Muridae; genus Apodemus; species Apodemus agrarius. The sequence continues at coordinate 149,727,925 of OZ030008.1, forward strand.
CTGTTGTGGGAGAACTCAGTTAAGATGGTGTCATGTTGCCTTTGTTTCTGTTGGTAATATTCTTGCATTTGCCTTTTGCCATCTGGTTATCTCTGGTGTTAGCTGGTATTGCTGTCTCTGACTGTGGCTTATCTGTCATGCAAGCTTCTGTATCTGTGCTCCTAGGAGACCCATTCAATTTGCATATTGATACCACTCATATTTTATTTTATTTTTATTTGTTTTATTTGAAGAGCTGGGATTCTTTCATTTTTTTTTGAGATTATAATCACATCATCTCCCTTTACACATTCCCCCTCCAAACCCTCCCACCTACCCTTCCTTTCTCTTTAAATCCATGACCTCTTATTTCATTGGTTGCATTATATATACACATATATTCATAACTATTCCTAAATATAACCTGCCCAGTCTGTATGTTACTCATGTGTATTCAGGCTGACCATTTAATATTGGTTAACCACTTGTTATGCTCTTCACTGTGGTGACTATTTCTCCCAATCTCAACATTCCTTAGTTCACTGTAGTTCTTGGTGTAGGGATGAGGCCTTGTGGACTCTTCCCCACACATGTTGGTGTGTTCTTGTTTGGCTCACATACTTAGGCAATAGTGTTGGTGAAACTGTATAGATATAGTTTCTAGGATTAATAGGAGATAGGGTCTCATTGTCAATTTCCTGAACCTTTAAGTTCTTAAGATCTTTCCATTTGTCTTCCACAATGATGTCTTTCAAAATGATCACTCACCACAATCAAGTAGGCTTCATCCCAGGGGTGCAGGGATGGTTCACTATACGGAAATCCATCAATGTAATCCACTATATAAACAAACGCAAAAAAAACACATGATCATTTCATTAGATGCTGAGGATCATTTGACAAAATCCAGCACTTCATCATGATAAAAGACTTAGAAGGATCAGGAATTCAAGGCCCATATCTAAACATAGTAAAAACAATATACAGCAAACCAGTAGCCAACATCAAACTAAACGGAGAGAAACTTGAATGAATTCATGAAATTCTTAGGCAAATGGATGGAGCTAGTAAAAATCATCCACAGTAAGGTAACCCAATCACAAAAGAACACACACAGTATGCACTCACTGATAAGTGACTATTAGCCCAAAAGCTTGGAACACCCAAAAGACAAACTAATAGACCACATGAAGCTCAAGAAGAAGGAAGACCAAAGTGTGGATACATTGATCCTTATTGGAAAGTGGATCAAAATACCAATGGCTCACAGCCAACCAGTAGAATGAGCATAGGGTCTCCAATGGAGCAGCTGTATAAAGGATCCAAGGAGCTGAAGAGGTTTGTATCCCTGCAGGAGGGACAAAAATATGTACCAACCAGTAGCTCCAGAGCTCCAGGGACATACACCAACAACCAAAGAGTATACATGGAGGGACCCATGGCTCCAGCTATATATGTAGAAGAAGATGGCCATTTCAGACATCAATGAGAGTGAGAGAGCATGAATGCTGTGAAGGCTTGATTCCCCAGAGTAGGGGAAAGCAAGTCAGGAAATTATGGGAAGTGAAGCAAGAGGAGGGGGAATGGATTAGGGGATAATCAAAGGGGTTCCTGGGAAAGGGTATACCATTAGAAATGTAAATAAAGCAAAAATATGATTTAAAAAAAACACAAGCCTCCAGGACACCAAAGAGAACTAACAGACAATGCCAGGTACACAGACATAGTCCGAGGCTAGCATCACTCAGATCCAAGCCTGTCAGGTGTTTGCCTATACCCAAGGCCTGGGGAGCTCAGAGGGCCATCTGTATGCCAACCCAGTCATCCACCAACCCGGGTGGAGGTCGTTTGCCCTGCCGACTACCTAGCACTTGCAGGGGGCTCTGGGACACCATAGAGATCTAACAAACAATGCCTGGTATGCAGACATAGCCAAAGGCTAACATCGCTTGAGTCTAAGCCTACCAGGCTTTTGCCTGTACCCAGGATCTGGGCTTCTTGGTGGGCCATCTATATGCCAACCCGGCTGTGCACCAACCCAGTGGGGGGTCATCTGCCCTGCAGAGTGATCAGCACTTGGATAGGGTCCCTGCAGCATCTGCCATCTGCACTCCCTGAAGGAGCAGACAGGCAGTACCAGGTTCACAGAGACAACCCGAGTGTAGCATTGCTTGGGGCAGGAAACATTAGGGCTCCAAGGGCACCCAAGAGGAAGGTAGCACACCAGAAATCTGTGACAGGGGAAACCCTGAAATCCACAGGTGCGGAATTAGCCTTACAGGCTCACGGGAGGTTCAAGCACCAGCCAGTGACAACAAGACCAACTAACACCAGAGATAATCAGATGGAAAAAGGCAAATGTAGGAACATTATTAACAGAAATCAAGGCAATATGGCAGCATCTGAACCAAATTCTCTGACAACAGGAAGTCCTGGATACTCCAAAACACCAGAAAAACAAGATTTGGATTTAAAATCACTGGTCATGATGCTGTTAGAGGAACACAAGAAGGATATAAATAAATCTCTTAAAGAAATACATGAGAAAATGGATCAAAAGTTAGAAGGGAAAAATCATTTAAAGAAAATCAGGAGAATATGTGTCAAAAGATAGAAGCCAATAAGGATGAAATGCAAAAATCACTTTAAAAAAAGACAGGAGAATCTGGGAGAGCAGGCAGAAGTCATGAAAGAGGAAAAACAAAAATCTCTTAAAGAATAACATGAAAACACAAACAAACAAGAAAAGGATCTGAACAAAACCATACAGGATCTAAAAACAGAAGTAGAAACAACTAAGAAATCACAAAGTAAGACAACTTTGGAGATAGCAAACCTTGGGATGAAATCAAGGTCATAAAAAATGACAGGAAGCAATGATCACTATTCCTTACTATCTCTTAACATCAATGGACTCAATTCCCCAATAACAAGACATAGACTAACAGACTGGATATGTAAACAGGACCCTACATTTTGCTGCATACAGGAAATATACCTCAGTGTCAAAGACAAACACTACCCCTTAGAGTAAAAGGCTAGAAGACAATTTAACAAGCAAATAGTCGCAGGAAACAAGCTGGAGTAGCCACTCTAATATCGGATAAAATTGACTTCCAACCTAAAGTCATCAAAAGAGACTTGGCAGGACACTTCTTGCTGGTCAAAGGAAAAGTCAACCAAGAAGAACACTGAATTCTGAACATCTATGCTCCAAATGCAAGGGGACACTCATTCATAAAAGAAACTTTACTAAACCTCAAAGCACACATTGTACCTAACACAATAATTGTGGGTGACTTCAACACTCCACTATCCTCAATGGACTGATCAGGAAAACAGAAACTAAACAGGGACACAGTGAAACTAATTGAAGCTTTGGGCCAATTGGATTTAACAGATATATAGAACATTTCATCCTAAAGGAAAAGAATATACCTTTTTCTCAGCACCTCAGGGTACCTTCTCCAAAATCAACCATATAATTGGTTACAAGACAGACCTCAACAAATATAAGAAGATCAAACTAATCCTATTCCTCTTACCAGATCATTATGGATTAAAAGTGGTCTTCAATAGCAACAAAAAGAACAGAAAGTCCACATACACATGGAAACTGAACAATATTCTACTCAATGATACCTTGGTCAAGAAAAAAATAAATAAATAAATAAATAAATAAAAGACTTTAGAATTCAATGAAAACTAAGGCACAACTTACCCAAATCTATGGGACACAATGAAAGCAATGTGAAGAGGAAAACTCATAGACCTGAGTGTCCAAAAAGAAACTGGAGAGAGCATACACTAGCAGCTTAACAGCAAACCTGAAAGCCCTGGAACAAAAAGAATCTAATTCACCCAGGAGTAGAAGACAAGAAATCATCAAACTCAGGGCTGAAATCAATCAAGTTGAAACAAAGAGAACCATAGAAAGAATCAACAAACCAGGAGCTGGTTCTTTGAGAAAATCAACAAGATAGATAAACCCTTAGCCAGACTAACCAAAGGGCACAGAGACAAAATTAGAAATGAAAAGGGGGATATAACAACAGAAAGGGAGGAAATTCAAAAAATCACCAGATCATACTACAAAAGCCTTTGCTCAACACACCTGGAGAATCTGGAGGAAATGGGCAATTTCCTACGCAGATACCATATACCAAAATTAAATCAGGATCAAATAGATCAGCAAAACAGTCCCAAAACCCCCTAAAGAATTAGAAGGGTTCATAGAAGGACTTCCAACAAAAAATTGTACAGAACAAGATGGTTTTAGTGCAGAATTCTATCAGACCTTCAAAGAAGAACTAACACCAATACTTTCAAACTATTCTACAAAATAGAAACAGAAGGAACACTATGCAACTTGTTCTATGATGCCAAAATTATGCTGATACCAAAACCACACAAAGATCCAACAAAGTAAGAGAACATCAGGCCAATTTCCCTTATGAATATTGATGCATAAATATGCAATAAAATTCTTGCCAAATGAATCCAAGAACACATCAAAAGGATCATTCACCATGATTAAGTAGGCTTCATCCCAAAGATGCAGGGATGGTTCAATATATGGAAATTCATCAACACAATCCACTACATAAACAAACTCAAAGAAAAAACACATGATCATTTCATTACATGCTGAAAATGCATTTGACAAAATTCAGCATCCATTCATGCAAATAATCTTGGAAAGAAGAGGAATTCAAGGCCCACACCTAAACATTGTAAAATCAATATACAGCAAACCGGTAGCCAACATCAAAATAAATGGAGAGAAACTTGAAGCAATCCCACTAAAATCAGGGACTAGACAAGGCTGCCCTCTCTCTCCATATCTTTTCAATATAGTACTTGAAATTCTAGCAAGAGCAATTAAACAACATAAGGAAGTCAAAGGGATACAAAATGGAAAGGAAGAAGTCAAACTATCACTATCTACAGATGATATCATAGTATAGTTAAGTGACCCAAAAACTCCACCAGAGAATTCCTACAGCTGATAAACAACTTCAGGAAAGTGGCTGGTTATAAAATCAACTCAAGCAAATCTGTAGCCTTCCTATACTCAAAGGATAAGCAGGCTGAGAAAGAAGTTAGGGAAATAACACCCTTCACAATAGCCACAAACAATATAAATTAGCTTGGCATTACTCTAACCAAACAAGTGAAGGATCTGTATGACAGGAACTTCAAGTCTTTGAAGAAAGAAATCGAAGAATACCTCAGAAGATGGAAAAATATTTCATGCTATTGGATTGGCAGGATCAATATAGTAAAAAAGGCCATCTTGCCAAAAGCAATCTACAGATTCAATGCAATCCCCATCAAAATCCCAAATCAATTCTTCTTAGATTTAGAAAGAGCAAATCTCAAATTCATCTGGAATAACAAAAAGCCCAGGATAGCTAAAACTATTCTCAACAATAAAAGAACTTCTGGGTGAATCAATATCCGCTACCTCAAGCAGAACGACACAGCAATTGTGTTAATAACTGCATGGTATTGGTACAGGGACAGGCAAGTAGATCAATGAAATAGAATTGAAGACCCGGAAATGAACCCACAGAATTATGGTCACTTGATCTTTGATAAAGGAGCCACAACCATCCAGTGGGAATAAGATGGCCTCTTCAACGAATGGTGCTGCCTCAACTGGAGGTCAGCATGCAGAAGAATGAGAATTGATCCACTCTTATCTCCTTGTACTAAGCTCAACTCCAAGTGGATCAAGGACCTCCACATAAAACCAGACACACTGAAACTAATAGAAAAAACTGGGGAAGACCCGTAAGGACATGGGCACAGGGGGAATGTTTCTGAACAGAACACCAATAGCTTATGCTCTAAGATCAAGAATTGATAAATGGGTCCTCATTAAATTACAAAGTTTTTGTAAAGCAAAGGACTGTCAGAAGGGCAAAACAGCAACCAACAAACTGGGAAAAGATCTTCACCAACCCCACATTTGACAGAGGGCTAATATCCAATATATACCAAGAACTCAAGAAGTTGGACCACAGAGAAAAAATAAGACTATTAAAAAATGGGGCACGGCGAGAAACACCTTAAAAGATGTTCAACATCATTAGTCATCAGGGAAATGCAAATCAAAACAACCCTGAGATTCCACCTCACACCAGTCAGAATGGCTAAGATTAAAAACTCAAGAGACAACAAGTGCTGGCGAGGATGTGGAGAAAGAGGAACACTCCTCCACTGTTGGTGGGATTGCAAAATGGTAAAACCGCTCTGGAAATCAGTTTGGCGGTTCCTCAGAAAATTGGGCATGTTACTTCCAGAGGACCCTGGCATACCACTCCTGGGCATATACCCAGAGGATTCCCCGGCATGCAATAAGGACACATGCTCCACTATGTTTATAGCAGCCTTGTTTATAATAGCCAGAAATTGGAAGCAGCCCAAATATCCCTCAAAGGAGGAATGGATACAGAAAATGTGGTATATTTATACAATGGAATACTACTCAGCAATAAAAAATAATGAATTCATGCAATTTGTAGGTAAATGGTTAGACCTGGAAAATATCATCCTGAGTGAATTAACCCAATCACAAAAGAATGCACATGAAATGCAATCACTGATAAGTGGATATTAATGAGCCCAGAAGCCCTAAATACTCAAGACACAAATAGCAAGTCAAATGATTCCCAAGAAGAAGAAAGGAGAGGACCCTGGGCCTGTAAAGATTGCATCCAGTTTAGTAAAGAAACCGAGGGGGGAGGGGGAATTATTGGGGAACAGATGGGGGGAGAGGAACTATGGGAACTATGGTGGGTGGGAACTGGGAAAGGGGAAAGCCTTTGAAATGTAAACATAGAATATAGAAAATAAAAGAAAAAAATGAAAAAAAAACCAAAAACCTATGGGTCAGAGTGAGCAGGGAGAAGAGAAGGAGGGGGGTAATTTCCTTTGGCTTATTTTGTGATTATAATTGAGCAAATTACTTTTTCAGTGGAAACTCAGTTTTATTTTCCTAAATCCTTTGGTTAGGATAATTATATCTGCTGTTATAGATGTGATTTTGAGGTTTGATATAGTGTGAAAATTTTACTCCAGTATCACTTGCTATGAGGCATTGCTTTCTATGAGGCATGTATTTCATGAAATGTACTTATCATAGCTTTTCCTTGATGATTTAATAAAATAAGAAACTAAAAAAAAATGGGGCACGGAGCTAAACAAAGAATTTTCACCTGGAGAAATTCAGATGCCTGAGAAGCACCTTAAGAGATGTTCAACATCACTAGTCATCAGGGAAATGCAAATCAAGACAACCCTGAGATTTCACCTCACACCAGTCAGAATGGCTAAGATTAAAAACTCAAGAGACAGCAGATGCTGGAGAGGATATGGAGAAAGAGGAACAATCCTCCACTCTTGGTGGGATTGCAAGAAGGTGCAACCACTCTGGAAATCAGTCTGGAGGTTCCTAAGAAAATTGGGCATGACACTTCTAGAAGACATTGTCATACCACTCCTGTGCATAAACCCAGAAGATTCCCCTACATGCAACAAAGACACATGCTCCACAATGTTCATAGCAGCCTTATTTATAATAGCCAGAAGCTGGAAAGAATCCAGATATCCCTCAATGGAAGAATGGATACAGAAAATGTGGTATATTTATACGATGGAATACTACTCAGCAATTAAAAACAATGAAACAACTTTATGAAATTTGTAGGCAAATGGTTGGAACTGGAAAATATCATCCTAAGTGAGCTAACCCAATCACAAAAGAATACACATGAAATGTAATCACTGATAAGTGGATGTTAATTAGCCCAGAAGCTCTGAATACTCAAGTCACAATTAGCAAATCATATGATTCCCAAGAAAAAAGAAGGAGAGGACCCTGGTCCTGAAAAGACTGGATCTAGTATGGTAGGGGAGTAGTAGAACAAAGAAATGGGGGTGTGTGATTGGGGACTGGGCAGAGAGAAGAGTACGTATGGGACATATGGTGATGGGGGACTGGGAAAGAGGAAAGTGTTTGGAATGTAAATAAAGAATATAGAAAAATTTTAAAATATTGAAAAAAGCAAAACAAAAAAATCAAAAAGAAACAAAAACTAAAAATAAACAATAAAAAGTTATTAAAAAATAAAATAATAAAAAACAAAGAATATAGAAAAAAATAAAATAACACACACACACAAAAAAACAACCCTGCATGGTATTGGAACAGTGACAGGCAGGTAGATCAATGGAATAGAATTGAAGACCTAGAAATGAACCCACACACCTATGGTCACTTTATCTTTGACAAAGGAGCTAAAACCATCCAGTGGAAAAAATATACCCTTTTCAACAAATGATGCTGCCTCAATTTGCAGCTAGCATGCAGAAGAATGCAAATCGATCCATTCTCACCTCCTTGTACTAAACTCAAGTCCAAGTGGATCAAGGACCTCCACATAAAACCAGATACATCGAAACTACTAGAAAAGGAACTGGGGAAGAGCACTGACCAAATGGGCACAGGGGGAAAGTTCCTGAACAGAACACAAATAGCTTATGCTCTAAGATCAAGAATTGACAAATGGGACCTCATAAAATTACAAAGTTTCTGTAAGGTAAAGGACACTGTCTATAGGACAAAACAGCAACCAACTAATTGGGAAAAGATCTTTATCAACCTACATCCGACAGAAGGCTAATATCCAATATATACAAAGAACTCAAAAAGTTAGACTCCAGAGAGCCAAATAACCATATTAAAAATGGGGTACAGAGCTAAACAAATAATTTTCACCTGAGGAATATCAAATGGATGAGAAGCACCTAAAGAAATGTTCAACATCCTTAGTCAACAGGGAAATGCAAATCAAAACAACCCTCACACAGATTTCATCTCACACCAGTCAGAATGGCTAAGAACAAAAACTGAGGAGACAGCAAATGCTAGAGAGGATGTGGAGAGGAACAGTCCTCCACTGCTGGTGGGATTACAAGCTGGTACACACACTCTGGAAGTCAGTCTGGCAGTTCCACAGAAAACTTGGCATGATACTACTAGAGGACCCTGTTATACCACTCCTGTGCATATACCCAGAAGATGCCCCAGCATGTAATAACGACTCATACTACACTATGTTAACAGCAGCCCTATTTATAATAGCCAGAAGCTGGACAGAACCCAGATGTCTCTCAGCAGAATAATGGATACAGAAAATGTGATATATTTACACAATGGAATCCTACTCACCTATTAAAGTCAATGAATTAATGAAATTCTTAGGCAAATGGATGGAACTGGAAAATATCATGCCGAGTGAGGTAACCCAATCACAAAAGAAGGAACATGATATGCACTCACTGATAAGCGGATATTAGACCAAAAGCTCAGAATAACCAAGATACAGTTCACAGATCACATAAAGCTGAAGAAGGAAAAACAAAGTGTGGATACGTTGGTCCTTCTTAGAAAAGGGATCAAAATGCCTATGGCTCACAGGCAACCAATGGACTGAGCATAGGGTCCCCAGTGTAGGAGCTAGAGAAAGGACCCAAGGAGCTGAAGATCTTTGCAACCTCATAGGAGGAACAATAATATGTACCAACCAGTATCCCCAGAACCCCAGGGATTAACCACCAACTAAAAATTACACATGGAGGGACCCATGGCTCCAGCTTCAGCAGAGGATGGGCTTTTCAGACATCAATGAGAAGAGAGGACATTGGTCCTGAGAAGGCTAGAGGCCCCACAGTAGGGGAATGGCAAGTCAGAAAAGAAGGGGGGGTGAGCAGAAGGAAAGGGGATATATGGTTTTTCAGAGGGCAAATGAGAAAATGGGATAACATTAGAAATGTAAATAAAGAATATATATATATATATAATAAAAAAGAAAAAACAGAAACAATAAAAGAGGAGCATTCTTATGTGACTAAAAGAAGTAGAGATGGCAAGGCAAAGGCTAGCAATAAAGACCAAATGAACTCTCATCCAGTTAGACATGCTATTATGTGTGCTGCCTGGATAATACATATTTGAAGAACTGGTAAATTTCCATTCTGCAATTATTCCCATGATGTCTGATTTCAAGCTAGTAATGTGATATTATAACTGTCCATTTGGGAAGAAATGTGTACAATGGCCATAAAATCAGGATAAAACTGCTTGCGCACACCACAATGTGTGACTCAGTCCACCAGGCATAGATTATAATGCTTAATTGTGTAGGATAATGAGCAAGCAAAGACTAATGACAGATATGAAGCAACTCAAGAATTAGCCTAGATCCAGTTGACATATTAAGAACACTGTACAGTACTTAAGATAGAGCCTACGATTAGTGAGTCCCTAAGGTCAAACCCAGAACCACATCAAATAACCAAGCAAAATCAAAAAAACCTGCACAACATAAAATAATATATTTTATTATATTAAACAAACAGAAATATCAACTATAGAATTTTAGAAAATGTCCAGCTAAGTTTTTTAAAAAAAAAAGTAGTGTGAATATCTCTTACAGTTGATCTTTGTGAAAACTGTTTCTAGAGCCTGCTTTATGTCTCTATTCCTCAGGCTGTAGATGAAAGGGTTCAGCAAGTGTGTGACTACTGTGTAAATTACAGAAGCAACTATGTTTTTGTCACTGGAGTTCTGGAATAAAGAGAAAAAGTATCCACTTGCAAGAATCCCACAGTACAAAGGCACCACAAGGAGATGTGAGCCACAGGTAGAAAAAGTTTTAATCAATCTCTTTGTGGAGGGGGCTTCAAGGCAGTGCTTCCTATGAAAATATAAGAGCCCATGATAATACTCAGAGACAGGATGAAAAGCAATCCTCCCGCCATGAACATGACTAGTTTATTGAGGGAGATGTCTGAGCAGCTCAGCTTCAGGAGGGCAGTGAGGTCAGAGAAGAAGTTGGGGACAGTGTTCCTGGCACAGAAAGACAGTTGAATCAAGAAGACAGTGTGCAGATGGCCATGGAGGTCAGAAGAAAGCTGTCAATGCTCCCAAAAAATAGGAAAAAATAAACCTGGGAAATGCACCCAGCACTTGAGATGGACTGACTGTGTGTCAGAATATTCATGAGCATCTTTGGAGCTGTGACTGATGAGAGTGCGATGTCTGTGAGGGCCAAGTGGCTGAGGAAGAAGTACATGGGTGTGTGGAGATGAGAGTCCAGCCTGATGAGCAGGATGATGAGCAGGTTCCCCATCACGGTTATCAGGTACATGGCCAGGAACAGGATGAAGAAAAGATTCTGCTGCTCCAGTCTGATGGGAAGCCCCAGGAGGAGGAAGTTGGACACAGTCCTCTGGTTCTCCATCCTCATGATTCTCTTGTCTGCTGGGAATTAGAAAAATGAGGAAACACCAAGGAAAACGGATATGACATTATTGAAAGCATCTTTTCTGTGTGATTCTTCTTTGATTTAGATGCAAGTACTTAGTCTGCATATAACGCTGAAGGATTTTTCACAATTTAGTTTCTACTTACTTTCTACTTAAAAGGAGCTTCTTTCAGTAATTCACAATTGGTATTAAATGCTAATTCGTTAATGTACTACAGTAATAAGAATCCTGGCATTCATAGCTTATACAGAATATCATAACTCATTTTAAATTTATATTTTGGAGAAAATTTTGCTTGTTTTGAAACAGAAATTCATTCCTGTTTTCTAAATACTTATTGGTAAATATTACTGATGGATTTGCTAAAGCCATTCTTAATATCAGAAATGCTTCTGTTGATATTTTTAGTGCATGAATAATAAATAAACATCTCCTAGTTTAACTTCAATGTTACATCTCACCTTTACATTAAAGAAATGTCTTTCCAAAGACACTAAGGTTTGCAGACCTAGGCTTAACCCATATTTACGTAGAGTCTTGACCCCATCACATACTCATGTTTAAGGACATGAACAATAACAGGGAACAAACAGCCAGGTCTCTGGGTAGGAAATTGTATCTTTATATCAAGAGAATCTCAGTACTTTACTCTGAACTAGGAAATGTGCAGTAAGAAATAGGCATCCATCATTTACATTGAGATTGTTTGTTTGTTTGTTTGTTTTTCCAAGCTATTGACCCAGCATAGGGGAATGCTAGAGCACTGAGGTAGGATTGGGTGGGTGGGTGGTGGAGCACACTCATAGAGGCAGGGGAGGGGGAGGATGTATGGGGATTGTAGAGGGGAACTTGGAAGGGGGATAACACTTGAAATGTAAACAAATTTTAAAACAATAAAAAAAGAAAAATTATAAAAATAATTCCAAGAATTAAGAATTATTTACTTTCTTTTCTGCAACACAACCTAGCTATTCTTGGGGAAATATAAGAAGAAAGAACTGTAAAATCTCATATGTGCAATTTTAATACCATCAACTAAAAAAATTGGTATATTTACAAAATGGAATACTACTCAGCTATCAAAAAATGAATTCATGAAATTCTTAGGCAAATGGGTGGAACTGGAAAATATCATCCTAAGTGAGGTAACCTAATCACGAAAGAACACACATGGTATGCACTCACTGATAAGTGGATATTAACCCAGAAGTTTGGAGTCCCCAAGACACAATTCACATATCAAATGATGCTCAAGAAGAAGGAAGAAGAAAGTATGAATACTCTGCTCCTTCTTAGAAGGGGGAACAAAATACCCACGGAAGGAGATACAGTGACAAAGTGTGAATCAGAGTTTAAGGGAAAGACCATCCAGAGACTACTCCACCCAGGGATCTATCCCATATACAGTTACAAAACTCAGACACTATTGTCGATGCCCAAAAGTACTTGCTGACTGGAACCGGATATAGCTGTCACCTGGGAGGTTCTGCTAGTGTGTGACAAACACACAGAGGTACACTCTCAGCCAGCCATTGAACTGAGCACAGGGTCCCCACTGGAGGAGCTAGAGAAAGGAATCAAGGAGCTGAAGGGGTTTGCAGCACCATACGAGGAACAATGATATGAGCAACCCAGAGCTCCCAGGGACAAAAACATCAATCTAAGAAGACACATGGAGTTACCCATAGATCCAGAGACATAGGCAGCATAGGATGACCTTGTTGGACATCAAAGGGAGAAGAGGCCCTTGGTTCTGGAAAGGCTCAGAGCCACAGTGTAGGGGAATACCAAGACAGGGAAGCAGGAGAGGTTTGATTGGGGAACGGGGGGTGGGGAGATGAGTGATAAGATTTCCGGGGGCGGGGGGAGACAGGAAAGAGGACAACATTTGAAATGTAAAAAAAAAAGAATATATCCAATAAAAATAAAAAATGCTAAAATAAGAAATATGTGGTAATTATTAATTACTTTTAAATAATGTAAAACACTTTAGGTCAAAAAAAAAAGAATTATGAAAGTCTCAATCATTCTGAGTCCTTCCAAATTACCTTTTATCAAAAGTTTTCAGGTCTTCTTTCCAAAGCAACATTGAATTTCCATCAAATGCTGATCTCAGTGATTTACATTTTCCAATTCAATCTTCACCATGGTCCCTACAGACATGTGTTAATATATGCATTTTAACAGTGAATAAATAAACTTAGGGCATCTAAGTCATCTGCAAGAAAGTGTACCAGGTCAAATCACAATATGTGCTTTTGACTGCTTTGCTCTTAGACATTCCTAACAGAAATCACATTCCTCATTCAATGAAGTATCTGCTATACAATGCCCATGACATTTTTGCAAAAACCCTACAAATGGTACCACTCATATTTTATACATCAAGTAGTTCATGAGAGATTTCAAAGATTTAATTTCTTTCAAAGCAATAAATATATATTTGAGACCAGCAAGATGATTGCAATGTTTCTCAACCTGTGGGTCACAACCACTTTGGCAGACTATTATCTTGAAAAAAATTCACGTTATGAATCATAAGAGAAGCAAAGTTATAAAGTAGCAAAGAAAGTAGTTTTGTAGTTGGGGATTACTACAACATATGGCACTATATTAAAAGATTGCAGCATTGGGAAGATTGGCTACAGTGGTTTGGTGGGTAAAACCACTTGTCACCAAACATAATGGCCTGATTTTGATCCCTGGAACAATGTGGTAGAAGGAGAGAACCAATTTCAAGTTGCCCTCTGACATGCATACCCACTCTGTGACATGGCTGCATTCACACACATGCAGAGATTGGTTTCCTGGGGAAAAATACAAATGAACAAATAAATTGAATTTGACCTTGGAAAGATATGTTATGTGAGGTTACATATCTTAGATAGGCATTGCAGAGATTCATCTTGTAGGAACGTTCACCTTCACTAGGACACAGGTTATTACAGGGCATGGCTCCCGATAAAAATGAAAATCAGATACTAATGCAGTGACTGCTCACTAACAGATTCTGTATGACCTCAGGAAGCCAAAGGAAAGCACTCACAAACCCTGATAGGCTACTGTAAGTAAGATCTTGCAGGAAGGAGTCAGCCTATGACTGTAAAGTGTGAAGTACGAGAGCAAATCTGAAAGGCGAGTATTCCTGGGTTTCCATATGTTCTTTCCCTAGATAGTGAACTAATGAGCCTCCACCAGCCAAACATTAGATTTGGGGAAAGACAATACTAACTTCTTTTTACTGACTGCCATATAGAAAGCTTGCATTGAATTATTTATTTTATATGCTGGCTCATTTATTTTTCAACTTATGTCTGTAATGTTGGGCTGGTCACTGTCCTTGAGTAATAAGGGATTTACTTCTAAACAGAACGAACTACTACCACAAAAAACATACAGGATCCATATTGGTGAGTAGACACAATTATGGTTTACTGATGCTACTCTCTTATCATTAGATAAGAGCTGCATGGCAATGAAATAAATATGAGCTTGTCTGCCCAATGCAAAATTACAACTGTTAAAAGACTACAAAGGAGATAATTAACTTTTCAGGGAACAATCAGAGTTTCAAATCACACCAATGAAATTTAATGTACAATCACATTAAATGTACATACACACATACATGCAAACACTTGAGTTGTTGATTTGTGACTTCTTAAAAGCTACAGCTGTCCTAAACAAGGGATGGCATTCACAGAGTCATAACAAGAAATTTATAACTAATAAATAATATTTAACATAAAACAAATTAATAACTCAATCTCATATGTAGACACTTTAAAAGCAGCACAACACATTCAACAAAACATAAAAATTATATCTCAGAGGGTTAAGATCATACTCTGAAGATAGACACACATACACATATGCACACACCAACAATTCTGGTCCCCAGTAACCTGTGCCTAACATACATGAAGGTGTTCGGTCAGTGACTCTATGAGCCACGTTCACTCACAGGCATATCACATACACATTACCTCTGAATAATCCAAATGGCAACATAAACACACACACAAACACACACCTCTCAATGACGTGCAACTATATGCCATATATGATTCAGATAAAATGCAAGCACACATACTGACATGTGTAAAAACAAGCAAATACAGAAAACATTTTCAGGTTGCTGAATACATATTTTGTTCAGAAACTTCACTATTCTCTATTTGACTGTATCTACTCATCGATAAAAAGGAAGGAGTTAACCAAATGAGAGCATGGCAAATATTTTAGAGCAAATGGACTGATTTGGAGACTCCAAAACACATATAGATGACCAACACTCATGGAAATAATTCAGATTTGTGTGTTATGCATCTAGAAATGGAAAAACTAGTCAGTAACATAACACACACACACACACACACACACACACACACACACACACCATGGGCACATCTCACACAGTAAATATGTTAACATTTTACAAGCAATAAAATGTCACATTTTATAAGCAATAAAAAATATATATGTAAGGATAGACAGATAGATGATAGGTAGATAGATTACAGATAGATGGATGGATAGATAGATAGATAGATAGATAGATAGATAGATAGATAGATAGATAATAGATAGATAGATAGATAGATAGATAGATAGATGCATGCATGCATGCATACATACATACAAGGACATGTAGATAGATAGATGATAAATACATAGATACATAGATATAGATACATAGATATATAGATAGATATAGAAATATATACACAGAATCCATATACAAAAACATATAGATACAAAGAAACACCTTGAGCACCAAGAGCTCCCAGCTCCCTCTGACCTCTATCGGCACTTGGTTTACTCAGGTACTGTATAACTAACCCACATCTCTGAGGCTTTGGATTTCATTAAGACCATCAAGAAAAAAATAATAACCTCTTGGCCTTTATCTATTCTTAATTCTAGATGAATAAGTGGTAGGATACAAAAAATTTGAGCAGAGTCCAAGAGCTCCAACTAGAAAAAGAATCAAACAGAATAATTAGCTTCAATACAGAATAATTAACTTCAATTTTTGCAAGTCCTTCATGGGGGAGGGAGCTTGCCCAGAGGGCAAGTAGCTGAGCAGGTACTGAACTCCTCACCCAAGAGTCACCTAATTATGTGTGTCCTCTATATCAAAGATAATATATGGGTCATTAATTCGTCATGATCACAAAATACCTGATGCAATAAACTTGTTAAGACCAAGACTATTTTATCCAATTTTAGAGGTTTTAGCACATGAGCAGGTGTCTCCATTGTTTTACACCTGTGATGAAGAAGCACATCATGATGGGAGTACCTGGGAGAGAAAGGCCTAATTGTGTCATTAACAGAAAGCCCAAAAAACACTTGCTATAGTCCACACTTGTTAAAGTTTTCCTCACCTTACAGCACTGCCTCCCTGAGAAGCAAGCCTTGGAAATGAATCTTTAAGTGAAGCCCAGCTAAGGGTCTTAGCTAGATCTCAATCAAATATAGAATTTAATATCTAGAAACAAATGAAAAATGCTAGCATGACTACACAGATCATCTAGGATACAGATGATACAAGACTAGAAGGAAAGTGTATACCTATAAGTGTTCACATTTTTTTTAATTGACAGACAGCCCAGTGAGATGGCTCGGGGTGACATGAACTCAATCTCTGAACCTTCATGATGAAAAGAAATAATTTACTCCTCAAAGTCATCCTCTGACCTACTCTGCACACACACACACACACACACACACACACACACTGAAAGAGAGAGGGAGGGAGGGAGAAAGGGAGGGAGGGAAGGAGAGAGAGAGAGAGAGAGAGAGAAAGAGAGAGAGAATAAATGAAGTAAAATTAATTTAACAGATTTTGGTGGAGAGATGGCTCAATGGGTTAAGAGCACTGGCTGCTTATCCAAAAGATCTAGGTTCAAATCTCAACATCTACATAAAAGCTCACAAACCATTATAACTTTGGTCCCAGTGGATCCAATGCATTCTTCTGAACTCTGTGGCCACTAGGCATATAAGTAGTGCATAGGCATACATAGAGACAAAATACACATTAAATAAAATATTTTTATTATTTAATTCAGAGAGATTACAAACATATAATATAATGATGTATGTCAAGGCTCTCATAAAATAAAAAACTAAACTAAAGCTAAATGTATAACAAGAAACAGTAATCATCAAAGTATAAATGAATAAAATAGAAATTAAACAAATGATACATGAACAATCCAGCAAAAAATTGTAACAATATGGACGCAGCCACATTTTAAATGATATATTTGTTCTAATAATATTAACATAAGGGTCTCACTATCAGATTCTTGAGAGTAATCATGAGACCCTAATGCTGAATATGTCACACAATTAAAGTCATAGAATATGTAGAAATTTGGCTGCTAATCAGTCGGAAGAAACATTCCTACAGGCTAGCTTTCAAAAAAGCTATGAAAAGGTGTTATGAAAATTACCAAAGATGGAAAACAAAAAATATCAGTCTTACCCAGCTATGAGCCCTGCAAATTACAATGAAAACTGACCTGGCAAGATATGCCCAGATTACATGAATACATGAATCTCTGAAATAACGAAAACAACAGTAATTTTATTACACAATAAACATTTTCAAATATAAAATAAAAATGCCAGAGGTTTGTTACTCAGATATTTTAGGAAATATAGATGCAATAGTGGCACACATACTATGGGAGTAACTAAACACTTGCTGCTTGAATTTGAGACCCACCCCAACAAGTTAAAATGTCCACCTCAATCAATGTTAACAGGGATAAGAACTTGTGGGTAGGAAGTCCATAATACTGAGAGGAGACCCTACTACTATTATTCTACTAAATGGACACAGTAGTGAATTGCCTCTAATATCTTACATTTATACTGATAGGGAAAGGTGTCTCTCAATTCTCATTGGAGGCACTTCTTTTTTGCAAACTCACAAATAGTCAGCATTCAGAGAATAAGAGACTTCAGAGTGAAAAATCTAAATGAAACATCTGTATATCACCCATTCTTCCAAAAGCTCAAAGATCTTAGAGTAAGAAATAATAGAAAGAATTTAAAAACCACACGTAGTGGAAAACTACAAGAAAAATGTTCTCCAGACACACAACATTGAATATTCATATATGAAGTCACAGCAATGATGATAACATTTACAAGAACTGGGCAGGATCAATCCAGAAAAATGCTAGCATAGATGAGGAATGTGGGCAGAAGAGCTATTGGCAGGGATAGCTTTAAGGAGTTGGGGAGGCTCCTGGATTGGCAGGATCAATATAGTAAAAATGGCCATCTTGCCAAAAGCAATCTACAGATTCAATGCAATCCCCATCAAAATCCCAACTCAATTCTTCATAGATCTAGAAAGAGCAATTCTCAAATTCATCTGGAGCAACAAAAAACCCAGGATAGCTAAAACTATTCTCAACAATAAAAGGACTTCTGGGAGAATCGATATCCCTGACCTCAAGCAGTACTACAGAGCAATTGTGTTAAAAACTGCATGGTACTGGTACAGCAACAGGCAAGTAGATCAATGGAATAGTATTGAAGACCCAGAAATGAACCCACAGACTTATGGTCACTTGATCTTTGATAAAGGAATCACAACCATCCAGTGGGAAAAAGATAGCCTTTTCAAAAAATGGCGCTGGTTCAACTGGAGGTCAACATGCAGAAGAATGTGAATCAACCCACTCTTGTCTCCTTGTACTAAGATCAACTCCAAGTGGATCAAGGACCTCCACATAAAACCAGACACACTGAAACTAATAGAAAAGAAACTGGGGAAGTCCCTGGAGGACATGGGCACAGGGGGAAAGTTCCTGAACAGAACACCTTAGAGCTTATGCTCTAAGATCAAGAATTGACAAATGGGACCTCATAAAATTACAAAGTTTCTGTAAAGCAAAGGACACTGTCAGAAGGACCAAATGGTAACCAACAAAGTGGGAAAAGATCTTCACCAACCCCACATCCAACAGAGGGCTAATATCCAATATATACAAAGAACTCAAGAAGTTAGACCCCAGAGAACCAAATAACCCTATTAAAAATGGGGTACAGAGCTAAACAAAGAATTTTCACCAGAAGAAATTCGGATGGCCTAGAAACACCTTAAGAGATGTTCAACATCATTAGTCATCAGGGAAATGCAAGTCAAAACAACCCCGAGATTCTACCTCACACTTGTCAGAATGGCTAAGATTAAAAACTCAAGAGACAACAAGTGCTGGTGAGGATGTGTAGAAAGAGGAACACTCCTCCACTGTTGGTGGGATTGCAAAATGGTAAAAATCTCTCTGGAAATCAGTGTGGCGTTTCCTCAGAAAATTGGGCATGTCACTTCCAGAGGACCCTGGCATACCACTCCTGGGCATATACCCAGAGGATTCCCCTGCATACAATAAAGACACATGCTCCACTATGTTTATAGCAGCCTTGTTTATAATAGCCAGAAATTGGAAGGATCCCAGATATCCCTCAAAGAGGAAAGGATACAGAAAATGTGGTATATTTATACAATGGAATACTACTCAGCAATTAAAAATAATGAATTCATGCAATTTGTAGGTAAATGGTTAGACCTGGAAAATATCATCCTAAGTGAATTAACCCAATCACAAAAGAATACACTTGAAATGCAATCACTGATAAGTGGATATTAATGAGCCCAGAAGCCCTAAATACTCAAGGCACAATTAGCAAGTCAAATGATTCCCAAGAAGAAGAAAGGAGAGGACCCTGGGCCTGAAAAGATTGGATCCAGTTTTGTAGACCCAGAACAGAGAAATCAGGGGGGGGATGATTGGAGATTAGTTGGGGGGGAGCGGACTTATGGGACTTATGGTGGGGGGGGGGAACTGGGAAAGGGGAAAGCCTTTGGAATGTAAACAAAGAATATAGAAAATAAAAAAATTTTTTAAATCCTTTTTATTAGAAATATTCTTCATTAACATTTCAAATGATTTCCCCTTTCTTGGTTCCCCATCCCTGAAAGTCCCATAAGCCCTCTTCCCTCCTCCTGTTCCCCAATCAGCACCCTCCCTCTTCCCTGTCCTGGTATTCTCCTACCCTGCTGCACTGAGCCTTTCCAGAACAAGTGACCAATCCTTCCTTCTTGGTCATCATTTGATATGTGAATTCTGTCTTTGGTATTCCAAGCTTCTGGACTAACATCCACTTATGAGTAAGTGCATACCATGTGTGTTCTTTGTGATTGGGCTGCCTCACTCAATATGATATTTTCCAGGTCTACCCATTTGCCTAAGAATATCATGAATTCATTGTTTTTAATAGCTGAGTAGTATTCCATAGTGTAAATATACCACATTTTCTGTATTCATTTCTCCATTGAGGGACATCTGGGTTCTTTCCAGCTTCTGTCTATTATAAATAGGGCTGCTGTCAACATAGTGGAGCATGTGTCCTCATTACATGCTGAGGAATCCTCTGGGTATATGCCCAGGAGTGGTACAACAGGGTCTTACAGTAGTAACATGCCCAGTTTTCTGAGGAACTGCCAGACTGATTTCAAGAGTGTGTACCACATTGCAATCCTGCCACCAGTGGAAGAGTCTTCCTCTTTCTCCACATCCTTGCCTGCACCTGCTGTCTCCTGAGTTTTTAATCTTACCCATTCTGACTGGTGTGAAGTGAAATCTCAGGATTGTTTTTATTTGCATTTCCCTGATGACTAAGGATGTTGAACATTTCTTTAGGTACTTCTCAGCCATTCAATATTCCTCAGGTGAAAATTCCTTGTTTATCTCTGTAACCCATTTTAATAGGGTTATTTGGCTCTCTGGAGTCTAACTTCTTGAGATCTTTGTATATACTGGATATTAACTCTCTGTCAGATGTAGAGTTAGTGAAGATCTTTTCCCAATTTCTTGGTTGCTGTTATTATGCCTTACAGAAACTTTGTAATTTTATGAGGTTCCATTTGTCAATTCTTGATCTTAGTGCATAAGCTACTGGTATTCTGTTCAGGAAATTTTCCACTATACCCATGTGCTCAAGGCTCTTCCCCAGTTTCCTTTCTACTTGTTTTAGTATGTCTGGTCTTATGTAGAGGTCCTTGATACATTTGGATTTGAGCTTAGTACAAGGAGATAAAAATGGATCGATTTGCATTCTTCTGCATGCTGACCTCCAGGTGAACCAGCACCATTTATTGAAAAGGCTATCTTTTTGCCACTGGATAGTTTTAGCTCCTTTGTCGAAGATCAAGAAACCATAGGAGTGGGTTTATTTCTGGGTCTTCATTTCTATTCCATTGATCTACCTGCCTGTCACTGTAACAATATCATGCAGTTTTTAATACTATTGCTTGGTAGTACTGCTTGAGGTCCGGGATACAAATTCCCCCAGAAGTTCTTTTACTGTTGATAATAGTTATAGCTATCCTGGGTTTTTTGTTATTCCAGATGAATTTGAGAATTGCTCTTTCTAACTCTATGAAGAATTGACTTGGGATTTTGATGACGATTGCATTGAATCTGTATATTGCTTTTGACAAGACGCCAATTTTTACTATATTCATCCTACCAATCCACAAGCACGGAATATTTTTCCATCTTCTGAGGTTTTCTTCTATTTCTTTCTTCAGAGTCTGGAAGTTCTTATCGTACAGATCTTTCACTTGTTTGGTTAGAGTCACACCAAGATACTTAATATTGTTACTGGCTATTGTAAAGGTTGTCATTTCCCTAATTTCTTTCTCAGTCTGTTTATTCTTTGAGTATAGGAAGGTTACTGATTTGCTTGAGATAATTTTATAGTGACTTTGCTGAAGTTTTTTATCAGCTGTAGGAGTTCTCCAGTGAAGGAAATTCAAAAAACTCATCTGATCCTACTACAAAAGCCTATACTCAACACAACTGGAAAATCTGGATGAAATGGACAATTTCCTACACAGATACCAAATACTAAAGTTAAATCAGGATCAGATAGACCATCTAAACCCTGAAGAAATAGAAGCAGTCATTGACAGTCTCCCAACTAAAAGAAGCACAGGGCCAAATGGTTTTAGTGCAGAATTCTATCAGACCTTCAAAGAAGATGTAACACCAATACTCTTCAAATTATTCCACAAAATAGAAACAGAAGAAACACTACCCAACTTGCTCTATGAAGTCACAACTTCGCTGATATCAAAAACACACAGAGATGCAACAAAGAAAGACAACTTCAGACCAATTTCCCTTATGAATATCAATGCGCAAATACTCAATAAAATTCTTGCCAACGGAATCCAAGAACACATCAAAATGATCATTCACCATGATCAAGGAGACTTCATCCCAGGGATGCAGGGATACTTCTATATATGGAAATCTATCAATGCAATCCACTACATAAACAAACTCAAAGAAAAAACATGGTCACTTCATTAGGTGCTGAAAAAGCATTTGACAAAATTCAGCATCCTTTCATGTTAAAGGTGTTGAAAAGAACAGGAATTAGAGATCCATACCTATACATAATAAAAGCAATATTCAGCAAACCAGTAGCCAACATCAAACTAAATGGAGAGAAACTTGTAGCAATCCCACTAAAATCAGGGAGTAGACAAGGTTGCCCTCTCTCCATATTTACTCAATATAGTAGTGGAAGTTCTAGCTAGAACAATTAGACAACAAAAGGAGGTCAAAAGGATACAAATTGGAAAGGAAGAACTCAGATTATCACTATTTGCAGATGATATGATAGTAACCCATAAAAAACTCCACTAGGCAAGAATTTCATACCTAAAAAGCTATCTGTGATCCAGTAAGTGCCCTCTATCTACATGCACAAACTGCCATCACTAAGTGAACTTCATGGAGAAGAGAAAGAAAAGGAGGAGAATAAAGACAAAGGATAAAGGAGGAGGAAGAGAAGGAGGAGGAGGAGGAGGAGGAAGAGGGGGAGAGATAAAGGGAAGGGAGGGTAAAGGAAGTGAAAACAAATGGAGATGAAGGAGGAGGAGAAAGTGGAGGAGGAAGAAGACGAAGTTGAGGACAAGGACAAAGAGGAATGGAGGAGGAGGAGGAAGAAGAAGAGAAAGAAATTTGGGGAGGAAAGGATTTAATTGGCTTGAAATTTCACAGCACTGCTGACCACAATTTCCTAGACAGTTACCAAATACCAAAATTAACCAGGATCAAATAGATCGTCTAAACAGACCCATAACCCCCAAAGTAATAGAAGGGGTCATAGAAAGTCTTCCAACCAAAAAAATCACAGGACCAGATGGTTTTAGTGCAGAATTCTATCAGACCTTCAAAGAAGTCCTGATACCAATACTCTTCAAACTATTCCACAAAATAGAAACAGAAGGAACACTACCCAACTCATTCTATGAAGCCACAATTACCCTGATACCAAAACCACACAAAGATCCAACTAAGAAAGAGAACTATAGGCCAATTTCTCTTATGAATATAGATGCAAAAATACTAAACAAAATACTTGCCAACCGAATCCAAGAACACATCAAAACGATCATTCACCATGATCAAGTTGGCTTCGTCCCAGGAATACAGGGATGGTTCAATATACGGAAATCCATCAATGTAATTCACTACATAAACAAACTCAAAGAAAAAAAACCACATGGTCATCTCATTGGATGCTGAAAAAACATTTGACAAAACTCAGCATCCTTTCATGTTAAAGTCTTAGAAAGAACAGGAATTCAAGGCCCATATCTAAACATAGTAAAAGCAATATACAGCAGACCAGTAGCCAACATCAAGGTAAATGGAGAAAAACTTGAAGCAATCCCACTAAAATCAGGGACTAGACAAGGCTGTCTCCTCTCACCATATCTCTTCAATATAGTACTTGAGGTACTAGCTAGAGCAATTCGACAACAGAGGGAAGTCAAAGGGATACAAATTGGAAAGGAAGAAGTTAAACTATCACTATTTGCAGATGACATGATAGTATATGTAAGTGATCCCAACAACTCCACCAGATAACTGCTGCAACTGATAAACAACTTCAGCAAAGTGGCTGGCTATAAAATCAACTCAAGAAAATCAGTAGTTCCTGAACAGAACACCAATTGCTTATGCTCTAAGAGCAAGAATCGACAAATGGGACCTCATAAAATTACAAAGTTTCTGTAAGGCAAAAGACACTGTCAAAAGGATAAATCGGCAACCAACAAATTGGGAAAAGATCTTCACCAAACCCACATCCAACAGAGGGCTAATATCCAATGTATACAAAGAACTCAAGAGGTTGGACCCCAGAAAACCAAATAACCCTATCCAAAAATGGGGTACAGAGCTAAACAGAGACTTTTCACCTGAAGAAATTCTGATGGCTGAGAAACAGCTTAAAAATGTTCAACATCATTAGTCATTAGGGAAATGCAAATCAAAACAACCCTGAGATTTCACCTCACACCGGTCAGAATGGCTAAGATTAAAAACTCAGAAGACATCAGGTGTTGGCGAGGATGTGGAGAAAGAGGAACACTCCTCCACTGCTGGTGAGAATGCAAGCTGGTACAACCACTCTGGAAATCAGTCTGGCGGTTCCTCAGAAAACTGGACGTGATACTTCCGGAGGACCCAGTCATACCACTCCTGGGAATATACCCAGAAGATTCCCCAGCATGCAATAAGGATACATGCTCCACTATGTTCATAGCAGCCTTATATATAATAGCCAGAAGCTGGAAAGAACCCGGATGTCCCTCAACGGAGGAATGGATACAAAAAATATGGTATATATACACAATGGAGTACTATTCAGCCATTAGAAACAATGAATTCATGAAATTCTTAGAGAAATGGATGGAGCTGGAGAACATCATACTAAGTGAGGTGACTCAGTCTCAAAAGAATACCCATGGTATGCAGTCACTGATAAGTGGATATTAGCCTAGAATTTGGAACACCAAAGACACAAATCACATACCAAGTGATGTCTGACAAGAAGAAAGGAGTGGACACTGGTGCTAGAATGGACCAAAGCATCATTGTGAGGGAGTACAAGAACAGGGAGGTAGGAGGGGTGGATGAGGGAGCAGGGGGAGGGAAAATGGCATGTGGGACCTTTGGGGTGGGGAACCAGAAAAAGGAAAATGAATTGTAAATATAGAATATATCCAATTAAAAAGAAGAAGAAAAAGAAAGGCAGGACAACAACACAAACAGGGATGGAATGTGAAGGTAGGAGCTGATTCAAAAGACATGGAGGTGTGCTGCTTCCTGGCTTGTTCTCATTGATTAATCAGCCTGCTTCTTGTAGAACTCAGAACTACCAGTTCATGGATATCATTACCCATTAGAGACTCTGATGTTGTAAATTCCCTGCTTATTTTTATACACCACCACTTGGTTGGGTTTGGTTTTTTGGTGGTTAGTATATTGAGTTCTTTATGTATTTTGGATATTACCCCTCTGCTAGATGTGGGGTTAGTGAAGTTTTTCTGTAGGTTGCCAGTTTGTCCTATTGACTATGTTCTTTGCCTTACAGATTTTCAGTTTCATGAGGTCACATTTATCAAATCTTGATCTTAGAGCCTGAGTCATTAGAGTTCTCTCTAGGAAGTTTTCCCTAGTGCCAAGGAGTACAAGCCTGTTTCCTACATTCTCTTCTATTAAATTCAGTGTATCTGGTTTTACGTTGCAGTGCTTGATCCACTTGGACTTGAGCCTTGGGTAAAGTAAAAATATGGGTATATTTTCAACATACAGACTGACAGTTAGACCAGCATCATTTCCTGAAGATGCTTTCTCTTTTACATTGTATATTTTTGGCCTCTTTGTCAAAGATCAAGTATGCATAAGTGTGTGGTTTTATTTCTGGCTCTTCAATTCTATTCCATTCATCAATGTGTCTCTGTACCAATACCATGGCATTTTTATCACTATTGATCTGTAGTATAGCTTGAGGTCAGGGATGGTGAATCCCTCACAAATTCTTTTATCGTTAAGATTTGTTTTTACTATTGTGGGTTTTCTGTTTTTCCAGATAAATTTGAGAATTTCTCTTTCCATATCTTTGAAGAATTGTGTAGGGATTTTGATGGGGATTACGTTGAATATGTAGATTGCTTTGGGGAAGATGAGTATTTTTCTATGTTAATTCTACCAATCCATGAGTGTGAGAGATCTCTCTATTTTCTGAAATCTTTGATTTCTTTCTTGAGAGACTTGAAGTTCTAGTCATACAGATCTTTACTTGTTTGGTTAGAGTTACACCAAGACATTTATATTATTTGTGACTATTCTGAAGACAGTCATTTCTATAATTTCTTTGCCCATTTATCATTTATATAAAGGAGGGCTACTGATTTGTTTAAGTTAATTTCATAACCAGACACTTTCCTTAAGTTGTTTATCAGCTGGAGAAATTCTCTGGTAGAATTTTTGGGATTGCTTATGTATATTATTATATCATCTACAAATAGTGATACCTTTATTTCTTCTTTGCCAATTTGTATCCTCTTGATCTCTTTTTGTTGTCTTATTGCTCTAGCTAGAACTTCAAGAACTATATTGAATAGACGTGGTGAGAGTGTGAGAGAGGGTGAGAATGTGCATACTTGTCTTGTCACTGATTTTAGTGGGATTGCTTCAAGTATCCCTCCATTTAATTTGATATTGGCTGTGGTTTGATGTATATTGCCTTTATTATGTTTAGGTATGGGCCTTGAATTCCTGATCTCTCCAATACATTTAACATGAAGGGGTGCTGTATTTTGTCAAATGCATTTTTAGCATCTAATGAGATGATCATGTGATTTTTTAATTTGTGTTTCTTAATATAGTGGATTATATTAATGTATTTTCATATTCTGAACCAACTATTCATTCCTGGAATGAAGCCTACTTGATCATGGTGGATGATCATTTTTCTATAACCAGGAAGATTTTCAATCACCATAAACAGAGAAAACAACATATTCCATGACACGATAAAAAATTTAAACAATATCTTTCCACTCATCCAGCCATACAGAGAATTCTAGGAGGAAAACTCCAATGCTAGGAGGGTAACTACATCCATAAAAACAAAAGAAATAAATACCACTAGCAAATCCAAAAGAAGAGAAATGCACAGTACCACCACCAACTTTAAAATAACAAGAACTAACTATCATTGGTCATTAATATCTCTCAACATCAGTGGTCTTAATTTCACAATAAAAAGACATAGGCTAAGAGACTGGATACATAAACAGGATACATCATTCTGTTCCATATAAGAAACATACCTCAGTGACAAACATGGACATTATCCAGAGTGAAGAAGTGGGAAAAGGATTTCAAAAACAATGGACCCAAGACACAAGCTGGAGTAGCTATTCTAATATCTAATAAAATAAATTTTCAACTAAAACTATTCAAAAGAGTAGTTTATGGATGGATACTTCATATTCATCAAGAGAAAAACCCACCAAGATGACATCTCAATTCTGAACATCAATTCCCCAAACACAAGGGTAACTACATTAGTAGAAGAAACATTAATAGAGCTTAAATCACAAATTGCACCCACACATTAATATTGAGAGACTTCAAACTCCCACTTTCACTAATTGGCAGGTCATCAAGACAGAAACTATACAGAGAAATAATGAAATTAACATGTTATAAATCAAATGAACTATCATCTTAGGGACTTACTACTGTGAGCAGACACCATGACTAAGGCAAGTCTTATAAATGACAACATTTAATTGGGGCTGGCTTACAGGTTCTGAGGTTCAGTCCATTGTCATCAAGGCAGAAGCATGGCAGCATCCAGGCAGGTATGGTGCAGAAGGAGCTGACAGTTCTACATCTTCATCTGCAGGAAGCCAGGAACAGACTAGACATGCTCAGGCATCTAGGAGGAAGATATCCAAGCCCATCCCCACAGTGACACACTTCCTCCAACAAGGTCACACCTTCTTATGGTACCTGGGATGAGCATACATAAACCATCGCATGCATCTAACATATCTACAGCATATTTCATCTCAACACAAGAGAATATCCCTTCTTCTCAGCACATAATGAAACCTTTTCCAAAATTGATCATATAATTGATCACAAAGCAAAACTTACAGTTAGAAGAAAATTTAAATAATTCCTTATATCTTATCAGACCACCATGAATTTAAGGTAGACTTCAAAAACATAAGAGAAAGTCTACATTATCATGGAAATTGACGATCATTCTACTCAATGGTCTCTGGGTCAGGGAAGAAATAAGTAAAAAAAAAATTGAAGAATTTCGCTGGTACCAGGTCCTTTCTGCTGAGGCAGATTAGTGGCTGGTATGCTCCAGTGAAGACACCATATCCTGGTCCATCCTAGAGAACCCACTGCACTCAGAGAAGTTGGTAATAAAACCCTCCCATCTCTGGAGTCCCAGAGCTTCTGCTGGGAGTCCTGGCAGACTCACTACCCGTCAAGCATTCAAACCCTCCAGAATACCCCTCCCCTTCCATTCTTTCTGCCCTTTATGCTGCCCAATCCTTTCTGCTGGGGCAGACTCATGGCTGGTCTGCTCCAGTGAAGACACCATTTTCTGATCTATCCAAGAGAACCGGCTATACTCAGAGCAGTTGAGATCTCACTGCACTCAGAGCACTTGAACCATCCTAAAGAAATTGCTGCACTCAGAGCAGTTGAGAACCAGCTGCACGCAGAGCAGTTGACCCAACAGACTGAAGGCTTCCCAGGAGATCTACTATAGCCAGAGCAACAGATCAGAACCTTCTCTGCCCCAGTGACGAGCCCCTCCACCCCCATCAGAAGACCCCACAGGTGGTCTGCTACAGCCAGGGGTGCAGTCCTACCAGGAGAACAGAAGCAACCCAGTGTCAAAAGAAGCAGACTCCAGACAATCACGCAGACCAACAAACACCAGAAATATCCAGATGGTGAAAGGCAAGCACAAGACTATAAGCAATAGAAGCCAATATACGTGTGTGTCATCAGAAATCAGTTCTAACACCACAGCAAGCTCTGAATACAAAAACACACCTGAAAATCAGGAAGCTGACCTAAAATCTATCTTATGTAGACAATAGAGTCCTTTAAGGAGAATAACAGTAACTCAATGAAAGAAACACAGGAAAACATAGGTAAACAGGTGAAGTAATTAAATAAAGTGATTCAAGACCTAAAAGTGAAAGTAGAAAATCAATAAAGAAAACACAAATGGAGGCAAACTTGGAAATGAAAAACCTAGGAAAGAGGTCAGTAATTACAGATGTAAGAATCTCCAACAGAATACAGGAGATAGAAGAGAGAATCTCAGGTGTGAGGAAGATACCATAGAATAGATGGACACAAGAGTCAAAGAAAATGCAAAATGCAAAAAGCTTCAGACACAAAACATACAGGAAATCCAGGATACAATCAGCATACCGAACCTAAGGGTTACAGGTATAGAACAGAGTGAGAATTCCTAACTTAAATGGCCAGTAACTATTTTCAACATAATTATAGAAGAAAACTTCCCTAACCTGAAGAAAGAGATGCCCATGAACGTACAAGAAGCCTACAGAATTCCAAATAGGTTGGACCAGAACAGAAATTCCTCCCACTACATAATAATCAAAACACCAACTGCACTAAACAAAGAAAGAATATTAAAAACATTAAGGGAAAAAAGTCAAGTAACATATAAAGGCAGACCTATCAGAATTACACCAGACTTCTCACCAGAAACCGTGAAAGCTAGAAGATGCTGGGCAAATGTCATACAGACCCTAAGAGAGCATAAATGCCAGCCTAGGCTACTATACCTAGCAAAACTCTCTATTATAGACAGAGAAAACAAGATATTCCATAAGGAAACCAAATTTACACAATATCTTTCTACAAACTTAGCCCTAGAAAGGATAATGGGTGGAAAATACCAACACAAGGAGGGAAACTACACCCTAGAAAAAGAATGAAGGTAATGCTTCAACAAACCCAAAAGAAGATAGCCACACAAACATAATTCTGCCTTTAACAAAAAAAATGACAGGAAGTTGCAATCACTTTTCTTTAATATCTTTTAACATCAATGAACTCAATTCCCCAATATGAAAACATAGAATAGCAGACAGGACACATAAACAGGACCCAACATTTTGCTACATACAAGAAACCCACCTCAGTGCCAAAGACAATCACTACCTCAGAGGCAAAGGTTGGAAAACAATTTTCCAAGCAAATGATCCCAAGAAACTAGCTGGAGTAGCAATTCTTATATCTAATAAAATCAACTTTTGATGAAAGTTGTCAAAAAAAAAAGGATAAGGAAGGCCCTATCTGTTGCATGTGGTAGACCTGCACCACATCTGGCAGAGAGGATCCTACTTCCTGATACTCTCTAAAGAACCAACAGAAGCAGGGCATTCTGTAAGAATCACTGCCTAGCCCTAGACGCCCAGAGCCACTCTGCTCTGGGACCAACTACCCAGCAATCTCCAGATCACTACTGCCCTTCTGCCCCTTCTATCCCTCCCTCCTCCCCCATCACCGCCCCTTTCCTTTCCTTCTGATGTGGTAAACCTGTGCCACATCTGGCACAGAAAGGACCCTACGTCCTGATACTCTCTAGAGAACTGACAGGAGCAAGGCATTCAAGAATTGACAGGAGCAGGTCATTTGGGAATGGGCAGCAGCTGGACATTTGAACAGGCAGAAGTGGAGCATTTGAAAAAAAAGCATCAACAGGGCATTTGAGATCCATTAGCAGCAGATCATTTGAGAACTAGCAGTCTGCAGGGGATTCAACTTTTGCCATGTCTGCAAGAAGGGAGACCCCATCACCTGATACTTCCTGGAGAATCAGCTGTTTGCAGGGCATTGGACAGAAAGAGAATCCCATGAGTACATAAACACAGGCCTGCAGAACAGAGAAGACAGAGACAGCAAGACCCGCTAACACCAGAGATAATGAGATATCCAAAGGCAAACACAAGATCATTACCAACAGAAACCAAGGCAACATGGCACCATCAGAACCCAGTTCTCCCACAACAGCAAATCCTGTATACTCCATCACATCAGAAAAACAAAAGCTGGATTTAAAAGCAAATCTCATATTGCTGATAGAGGACTGCAAGAAGGACATAAATAATTCCCTTAAAGAAATACAGGAGAATATGGATCAATAGGTAGAAGTCACTAAAGAGGAAATGTAAAAAAACCCTTCAAAGAAATACAGCAGAACATGGGTCAACAGTTAGAAGCCTTTAAAGAGGAAACACAAAAATCCCATGGGGAATTATGGGAGAACATGGGTCAACATGCAGAAGCCCTTAAATAGGAATCACAAAAATCCCTAAAAGAAAAACAGGAGAACATGAGTCAACAGGTAGAAGCCCTTAAAGAGGAAAGACAAAAACTCCTTAAAGAACTTCAGGAAAAAACAAACAAGCAAGTGAAGGAACTGAACAAAACTATCCATAATCTAAAGTTGGAAATAGAAACAATAAAGAAATTACAAAGTGAGACATCTCTGAAGATAGAAAACCTTGGAAAGAATTCAGGAGCCATAGATACAATCATCAACAACAGAAAACAATACATAGAAAAAAGAATCTCAGATGCCGAAGATCCCATAGAAAACATTGACTCGGCTAGGGGTGGGGTGGGGTCTGTGCCCAGCTTACAGTGGAGGCCACCAGCTTACAGCAGAGGCTGCCATCTTGCCTCAGGGCACCACAGACATCTAACAGCTAAGGCCAGGTACGCTGACAGAGTACAAGTCTAACATCACTCAGGTCCTATCCTGTCAGGCTCATTCCTGTACCCAGAGCCTGAACAGCTCGGTGGGCTATCTGCATGCTGACCCCCTTGGGCACCAACTCGCTCGGGGGTCTGTGCCCAGCTTACAGCGGAGGCCACCAGCTTACAGCAGAGGCTGCCATCTTGCCTCAGGGCACCACAGACAGCTAACTAGATGGAGCCCTGTGGACTGAGAGCACCACCATCTAGGCTCCAGCAGTCCAGCAAGGAAAGCTCCAGTCCTGCAGGGAATCCTGCAATAAGACAGTGCCCGGAGACCTGCCACCATCTTGGAGCTGGGAGCCTAACCAAGTACACAGAGGGCACCAGAGTGAAGGATTTCCCAGGGCATAGCCTGCCTGGGTGCCTTCCACACCAGGGAGCCTGGCAGCTCTACAGCTGCCTTGGCACATTGGGAAGCATCTGACCTGCAGGAAGTCCCATAGATAGAGCCCCACAGACTGAGATGCCCACCATCTTGGATCCAGCAGTTCAAACAGGAAAGTTCCTGATCTACAGACAGACCTATGGTTAGACAGAGCCCCACCATCTGCCTCTACCTTGGCAAGAGCAGCGCAAACAGACAGAGCCCTGCAGACTGAGAGAGCCACCATCTAGGCTCCAGCAGTCCAGCCAGGGAAGCTCCAGTCCTGCAGGGAATCCCATGGTTAGACAAATCCCTGAGACCCACCACCATCTTGGAGCTGGTAGTCTAAACGGGTTACCATAGAGAACCAAGAGATGAGCCCAGGTCACCATAGAGAACCAACAGACAAGTGCAGATTGGTGGAAATAAAGAGCTGATCCTTAAGAGCTAGCATCTATGAACTTCTGATAGAATTCTGCAATAAAACCATCTGGTCCCACACTTTTTTGGGTTGGAAGTCTTTCTATAACGCCTTCTATTTCTCTAGGGGTTATGGGACTGTTTAGCTGATCTAATTGATCCTGATTTAATTTTGGTATTTGGTATCTGTCTAGGAAACGGTCCATTTCCTCCAGATTCTCCAGTTGTTTTGTGCATAGGTTTTTGTGGTAGGATCTGATGATTTTTTTTTTAATTTCCTCAGTTTCTGTTGTTATATTCACCTTTTCATTTCTAATTTTATTAATTTGGATACTGTCTCTGTGCCCATTGGTTAGTCTGGCTAAGGGTTTATCTATCTTGTTGATTTTCTCAAAGAACCAGCTCCTGGTTTTGTTGAATCTTTGTATGGTTCTCTTTCTTTCTACTTGATTGATTTCAGTTTGACCTGAGTTTGATGATTTCCTGTCTTCTTCTCCTCCTGGGTGAATTAGCTTCTTTTTGTTCCAGCGCTTTCAGGTGTGCTATTAAGCTGCTAGTGTATTCTCTCTCCAGGTTCTTTGTGGAGGCACTCAGGGCTCTTAGCACAGCTTTCATTGTGTCCCATAGATTTGGGTAGGTTGTACCTTCATTTTCATTAAATTATAAAAAGTCTTTGATTTCTTTCTTTATTTCTTCCTTGACCAAGGTGTCATTGAGTAGAGGATTGTTCAGGTTCCATGTGTATGTGGGCTTTCTGTTGTTTTTGTTGCTATTGAAGACCACACTTACTCCATAGTGATCTGATAGGAGGCACGGGATTAGTTCAATCTTCTTGTATTTGTTGACATCTGTCTTGTGACCAATTATATGATCAATTTTGGAGAAGGTACCATGTGGTGCTGAGAAAAAGGTATATTCTTTTGCTTTAGGATGAAATGTTATATATATATATATATATATATATATATATATATATATATATATATATATTCCAATTGGCCCAAAGATTCAATTAGTTTCAATGTGTCCCTGTTTAGTTTATGCTTTCCTGATCAGTCCATTGAGGAGAATGGAGTGTTGAAGTCACCAACAATTATTGTGTTAGGTGCAATGTGTGCTTTAAGCTTTAGTAAAGTTTCTTTTATGAATGAGGGTGCCCGTGCATTTGGAGGATAGATGTTCAATATTGAGAGTTCTTCTTGGTGAATTTTCCCTTTGACCAGCAAGAAGTGACCTTCCATGTCTCTTTTGATGACTTTAGGTTGAAAGTCAATTTTATTTGATATTAGAATGGCTATTCCATCTCTTTTTGTGAGACCATTTGCTTGTAAAATTGACTTTCAGCCTTTTACTCTAAGGTAATGTTTGTCTTTGACACTGAGATGTGTTTCCTGTATGCAGCAAAATGTAGGGTCCTGTTTTCATATCCAGTCTGTTAGTCTATATCTTTTTATTGGGGAATTGAGTCCATTGGTGTTAAGAGATATTAAGGAATAGCAATTATTATCTCCTGACATTTTTGAAATTATATTTTATATTTAAGAGGTTATATTCTTTTGGGTTTGATGAGAGAAGGTTTCTATCTTGGTCCTTCCGGGATGTAGTTTCCCTCCTTGTGTTGGTGTTTTCCCCCTATTATCCTTTGTAGGGCTGGGTTTTTGGAAAGATATTTTGCAAATTTGGTTTTGTCATGGAATAACTTGGTTTCTCCATCTATAGTGATAGATAGTTTTGCTGGGTATAGTAGTTTTGGCTGAAATTTGTGTTGTTAGAGTCTGCATATCTGCCCAGGATCTTCTAGCTTTCATGTTCTCAGGTGAGAAGTGTGGTGTAATTCTGATATGTCTGACTTTATATATTACTTGGCCTTTTTCTCTTACTGCCTCGAATATTCTTTCATTGTTTAGTGTATTTGGGGTGTTGATTATTATGTGACGGGAGGTATTTCTGTTCTGGTCCAGTCTGCTTGGAGTTCTTTAGGCTTCTTGTATATTCATGGGCATCTCTCCCTTCAGGTTGGGGAAGTTTTTTTCCATAATTTTGGAGAAGATAATTGCTGGCCCTTTAAGTTGTAAATCTTCCCTCTCATCTATACCTATAATCCTCAGGTTTGGTTTTCTCATTGTGTCCTGGATTTCCTGGATGTTTTGGGTTACCAGCTTTTTGCATTTTGCATTTTCTTTAATTGTTGAGTCCATGGTTCATGTGGTATCTTTAGCATCTGATATTCTTTCTTCTATCTCTTGTATTCTGTTGTTGATATTTGCATCTATAGCCCCTGATTTCTTCCTAAGGTTTTCTATCTCTAAAGTTGTCTCCCTTTGCGATTCCTTAGTTGTTTTCTACTTCTGTTTGTAGATTTTGGATGGTTTTGCTCAGATTTTTCGCTTGCTTGTTTGTGTTTTCAAGTAAATCTTTAAGAGATTTTTGTGTTTCCTCTTTCATGACTTCTACTTTTTGACCCACGTTACACCCCAGAGAACCAAATAACCCTATTAAAAATGGGTTACAGAGCTAAACAAAAAATTTTCACCAGAAGAAATTTGGATGGCTGAGAAGCACCTTAAGAGATGTTCAACATCATTAGCCATCAGGGAGATGCAAATCAAAACAACCCAGAAATTCCACCTCACACCAGTCAGAATGGCTAAGATTAAAAACTTAAGAGACAACAGATGCTGGCGAGGATGTGGTGAAAGAGGAACAATCCTCCACTGTTGGTGGGATTGCAAGATGGTACAACCACTCTGGAAATCAGTCTGGTGGTTCCTCAGAAAATTGGGCATGACACTTCCAGAGGACCCTGTCATACTACTACTGGGCATATAGCCAGAGGATTCCTTTGCATATAATAAAGGTATATGCTCCACTATGTTTATAGCAGCCTTACTTATAATAGCCAGAAGCTGAAAGGAGCCCAGATGTCCCTCAAAGGAGGAATGGATACAGAAAATATGGTATATTTATACAATGGAATACTACTTGCTCAGCAATTAAAAATAATGAATTCACGCAATTTGTAGGCAAATGGTTGGATCTGGAAAATATCCTCCTAAACAAGTTAACACAGTCACAAAAGAATACACATGAAATGCAATCACTGATAAGTCGATATTAATGAGCCCAGAAGCTCTAAATACTCAAGGCACAATTAGCAAGTCAAATGATTCCCAAGACGAAGGAAGGAGAGGACCCTGGTCCTGAAAAGACTGGATCCAGTTTTGTAGGAGAGTACCAGAACAGAGAAATGGTGGGGGTGGGGTTATTGGGGAATAGGTGGGGGTGGGGAAAGAGGACTTATGGGACATATGGTGAGGAGGGAACAGGGCAAGGGGAAAGCCTTTGGAATGTAAACAAAGAATATGGAAAATAAATAATGTAAATAAAATAAAATAAAATAAAACAAAATAAAATAAAATAGAAAAGCTTGCATCTAGGCCAACCAGAAGATGGCGGGAGGCCAGTTACATGACCAGCAGCAAGATGGAAGGAGACTTGAGTCGGTCCCAGCAGAGCTGAGGAAGTAATTCGGAGCCCAGTGGTGGAAACCTTCTGGTTTCTGCCTCGGGAACACAGACAACCTCTGCGACAGCAGCACCAAACGCCAGGCTCACAAAAGCTTCAAACACCAACCAATAACAACACGACTAACTAACTACAGAGATAAAACAGATGGCAAAAGGCAAACATAGGTACGTTACTAACAGAAATCAAGGCAAAATGGCAGCATCTGAACCCAATTCTCCAACCACAGCAAGTCCTAGATACCCCAACATGCCAGAAAAGCAAGATTTGGATTTAAAGCACTGGTCATTATGCTGCTAGAGGAACACAAAAATAGACATAGACAAATCTCTTAAAGAAATGC
Source organism: Apodemus agrarius (assembly GCA_964023405.1). NCBI lineage: Eukaryota > Metazoa > Chordata > Mammalia > Rodentia > Muridae > Apodemus > Apodemus agrarius. Next base: position 149,764,631 of record OZ030008.1, read on the forward strand.
AGGGGAACATGAATAGGTTAGAAGCCCTTACAATGGAAACACAAAGATCACTTAAAGAATTCCAGGAGAATATGGACCAACAGACAGAAGCCAATAAAAAGGAAATGAAAAAAAAAACACTTAAAGAAATGGAGGAGAAATTGAATCAACAGGCAGAAGTCATAAAAGAGGAAACACAAAAATCTCTTCAAGAATTGCAGGAAAGGCTCAGACCCAGCCTGCTGAACCAGGTACCCGAGATATCCCGAGTTTAAGACCTTCGGGGACTCAGGCCTGGAGCTGGAGGTGCGCACAGAGTAGCGGTTTGAGAGACACCAGATGAGCCTTGGCTCTGCGGTTGCAGAGTGGACCCTGAACTCCCTGCAGTCAGCGCATCTTCCCAGCTGTTTCCCATCCAGCCGGCGGGGGAGCCAGCCTCAGCCAGCTTCCCAGGTGCTCAGACCCAGCCTGCGGAACCAGGTACCCGAGATATTCCAATTTTAAGACCTTCGGGGACTCAGGCCTGGAGCTGGAGGTGCGCACAGAGTAGCGGTTTGGGGAACACCACCCAAGCCTGTGCTCTGTGCTCGCAGGGCAGACCCCCGAACTCCCTGTAGTAAGCGCCATCTTCCCAGCTGTTTCCCATCCAGCCGGAGGGGGAGCCAACCTCAGCCAGCTTCCCAGGTGCTCAGACCCGGCCTGTGGAACCAGGTACCCGAGATATCCCGAGTTTAAGACCTTCGGGGACTCAGGCCTGGAGCTGGAGCTGTGCACAGAGTAGCAGTTTAGGGGACACCAGCTGAGCCTGGGCTCTGTACTCGAAGGGCGGACCCTGAACTCCCTGCAGCCAGCGACATCTTCTCAGCTGTTTCCCAGCCAGCCAGCAGCAGAGCCAGCCTCAGCCAGCTTCCCAGGTGCTCAGACCCAGCCTGGGGAACCAGGGCAGACCCCAAACTCCCTGCAGCCAGCACCAACTTCCCAGCTGTTTCCCATCCAGCCGGCGGCAGAGCCAGCCTCAACCAGCTTCCCAGCAGCTTTAGACCAGCAGGTGGCGGAACCAGATAACTGAGATATCCCCACTTTAAGACCTCTGGGGAACCAGGACACCAGACAGCAAACCCTGAGCAGGAGCAGTGCAGAGCAGCTACCCAACAGGCGGAACCAAGTACCTGGGATATCCTGAATTTAAGACCTCAGGGGACTCAGGCCACCTGTCAGCAATCTGTGAGCAGAAGCCCTGCAGGGCAGTGGTTCAGGTGTCCCAGTCCTGGGGAAATGGCCTTACGAGCCCACAGGAGGGTCAAGCACCAGCTAGTAACTACAGGACCAACTAACACCAGAATTAACCAGATGGCAAAAGGCAAATGTAAGATCGTTACTAACAGAAATCAAGGCAGTATGGCAGCATCAGAACCCAGTTCCCCAACAGCAATAAATCTTGGATACCCCGAAACACCAGAAAAACAAGACTCAGATCTAAAATCACTGGTCAGGATGCTGATAGAGGAACACTTAGATAAATCTCTTAAAGTAATACATGAGAAAATAGATCAAAAGCTAGAAGCCCTTACAAGGCAAACACAATTAAATCTCGGATATCTCAGTACACCAGAAAAAAAAAAAGACTCGGATCTAAAATCACTGGTAAGGATGCTGATAGAGGATCACTTAGATAAATTTCTTTTTTTTTTTTTTTTTTTTTTTTGGTTTTTCGAGACAGGGTTTCTCTGTGTAGTCCTGGCTGTCCTGGAGCTCACTCTGAAGACCAGGTTGGCCTCGAACTCAGAAATCCGCCTGCCTCTGCCTCCCAAGTGCTGGGATTAAAGGCGTGCGCCACCAACGCCCGGATAAATTTCTTAAAGTAATAGAGGAGAAAATAGATCAAAAGCTAGAAGCCCATACAAGGCAAACACAAAAATCACTTAAAGAAAGCCAGGAGAATATAGAGCAAAAAATGAATCCCAATAAAGGGGAGAAACAAAAATCATTTAAAGAAATATAAGAGAACATGGGTCAACAAGTACAAGTCATAAAAGAGGAAACACAAAAATCCCTTAAAGAATTACAGGAAAACACAAACAAGCAATTGAAAGATCAGAGCAAAACTATACAGAATCTAAAAACAGAAGTAGAAACAACTAAGAAATCGCAAAGGGAGACAACGTTGGAGATAGAAAACCTTGGGAAGAAATCAGGAGTCATAGATGCAATATCAACAATAGAATACAAGAGATAGAAGACAGAATCTCAGATGCTAAAGATACCATAGGAACCATGGATTCAACAATTAAAGAAAATGCAAAATGCAAAAAGCTGGTAACCCAAAACATTCAGGAAATACAGGACACAATGAGAAGACCAAACCTAAGGATTATAGGGATAGATGAGAATGAAGATCTACAACTTAAAAGGCCAGCAAATATCTTCTACAAAATTATGGAAGAAAACTTCCCCAACCTAAAGAGAGAGATGCCCATGAATATACAAGAAGCCTATAGAACCCCAAATAGACTGGACCAGAACAGAAATACTTCCCGTCACATAATAATTAAAACCCCAAATGTACTAAACAAAGAAAGAATATTAAAGGCAGTAAGAGAAAAAGGACAAGTAACATATAGAGGAAGAGCTATCAGAATTACACCAGACTTCTCACCTGAGACCATGAAAGCTAGAAGATCCTGGGCAGACTTCATGCAGACTCTAAGAGAACACAAACTTCAGCCAAAACTACTATACCCAGCAAAACTCTCAATTGCCATAGATGGGAAAACCAAGGTAACCCAAGGCAAAACCAAATTTGCATGATATTTATCTACAAACCCAGCCCTACAAAGGATAATAGGGGAAAAATACCAACACAAGGGGGGAAACTACACCCGGGAAGAAGCAAGATTGAAACCCCCTCTCATCCAACCCAAAAGAAGAGAATCACTCAAATACCAAAAATAATAATAATAAGAAAAAGAAGAAGAACGCCCAAAATGTCAGGAAGTAATAATTACTATTCCTTAACATCTCTTAATATCAATGGACTCAATTCCCCAATAAAAAGACACAGACTAACAGACTGGATACGGAAACAGGACCCCACATTTTGCTGCATACATGTAACACATCTCAGTGTCAAAGACAAACACCACCTTAGAGTAAAAGGCTGGAGGACAATTTTATAAGCAAATGGTCTCAGGAAACAAGCCGGAGTAGCCACTGTAATATCAGATAAAATTGACTTTCAACCTAAAGTCATCAAAAGAGACTCAGAAGGTCACTTCTTGCTTGTCAAAGGGAAAATCCACCAAGAAAAATTCTCAATACTGAACATCTATGCCCCAAATGTAAGGGCACCCTCATTCATAAAAGAAACTTTACTAAAGCTTAAAGCACACATTGCACCTAACACAATAATTGTAGGTGACTTCAATACTCCACACTCCTCAATGGACCGATCAGGAAAGCAGAAACTAAACAGGGACAAAGTAAAACTAATTGAAGCTTTGGACCAATTGGATTTAACAGATATATATATATATATATATATATATATATATATATATATATATAGAACATTCCATCCTAAAGCAAAAGAGTATACCTTTTTCTCAGCACTGCACGGTACCTTCTCAAAAATTGATCATATAAATGGTCACAAGACAGACCTCAACAAATATAAGAAGACTGAACTAATCCCATGTTACCTATCGGATCACTATGGAGTAAAAGTGGTCTTCAATAGCAAGAAGAACAACAGAAAGCCCACATACACATGGAAACTGAACAATACTCTACTCAATGATACCTTGGTCAAGGAAGAAATAAACAAAGAAATCAAAGACTTTTTAGACTTCAATGAAAATGAAGGTACAACCTACCCAAATCTTTGGGACACAATGAAAGCAGTGCTGAGAGGAAAACTCATAGCCCTGAGTGCCTCCAAAAAGAAACTGGAGAGAGCATACACTAGTAACTTAACAGCACACCTGAAGGCCCTGGAACAAAAAGAAGCTAATTCACCCAGGAGGAGTAGAAGAGAGGAAATCATCAAACTAAGGGCTGAAATCAATCAAGTAGAAACAAAGAGAACCATACAAAGAATCAACAAAACCAAGAGCTGGTTCTTCCAGAAAATCAACAAGATAGATAAACCCTCAGCTAGACTAACCAAAGGGCACAGAGACAGTATCCAAATTAACAAAATTAGAAATGAAAAGGGGGATATAACAACAGAAACTGAGGAAATTCAAAAGATCATCAGATCTTACTACAAAGGCCTATACTCAAAACAACTGGAGAATCTGGAGGAAATGGACAATTTCCTAGACAGATACCAAATACCAAAATTAAATCACCATCAAGTAGATCAGCTAAACAGCCCCATAACCCCTAAAGAAATAGAAGGGGTCATAGAAAGCCTCCCAACCAAAAAAAGTACGGGACCAGATGGTTTTAGTGCAGAACTCTACCAGACCTTCAAAGAAGACTTAACACCAATATTCTTCAAACTATTCCACAAAATAGAGACAGAAGGGACACTGCCCAACTCATTCTTCGAAGCCACAATTACACTGTTACCTAAAACACAAAAATATCCAACAAAGAAAGAGAACTACAGGCCAATTTCTCTTATGAATATCGATGCAAAAGTACTAAATAAAATTCTTGCCAACCGAATCCAAGAGCATATCAAAACGATCATTCAGCATGATCAAGTAGGCTTCATTCCAGGGATGCAGGGTGGTTCAATATACAGAAATCCATCAATGTAATCCACTACATAAACAAACTAAAAGAAAAAACCACATGGTCATCTCATTACATGCTGAAAAGCATTCAACAAAATTCAGCATCCTTTCTTGCTAAAAGTCTTGGAAAGAGCAGGAATTCAAGCCCCATACCTAAACATAGTAAAAGCAATCTACAGCAAACCGGTAGCCAACATCAAAATAAATGGAGAGAAACTTGAAGCAATCCCACTAAAATCAGGGACTAGACAAGGCTGGCCTCTCTCTCCGTATCTTTTCAATAAAGTACTTAAAGTTCTAGCGAGAGCAATTAGACAACATAAGGATGTCAAAGGATACAAATTGGAAAGGAAGAAGTCAAAGTATCATTATTTGCAGACGATATGATAGTTTACTTAAGCGACCCAAAAAACTCCACCAGAGAACTTCTACAGCTGATAAACAACTTCAGCAAAGTGGCTGGTTATAAAATTAACTCAATCAAATCAGTAGCCTTCTTGTACTCAAAGGACAAGCAGGCTGAGAAAGAAGTTAGGGAAATAACACCCTTCACAATAGCCACAAACAACATAAAGAACCTTGGTGTAACTCTAACCAAACAAGCGAAAGATCTGTATGACAGGAACTTCAAGTCCTTGAAGAAATAAATCAAAGAAGACCTCAGAAGATGGAAAAATATTTCTTGCTCCTGAATTGGCAGGATCAATATAGTAAACATGGCCATTTGCCAAAAGCAATCTACACATTCAATGCAATCCCCATCAAAATCCCAACTCAATTCTTCATAGATCTAGAAAGAGCAATTCTCAAACTCATCTGGAGCAACAAAAAACCCAGGATACCTAAAACTATTCTCAACAATAAAAGGACTTCTGGGGTAATCAATATCCCTGAACTTAAGCAGTACTACAGAGCAATTGTGGTAAAAACTGCACGGTATTGGTACAGCAACAGGCAAGTAGATCAGTGGAATAGGATTGAAGACCCAGAAATGAACCCACAGACTTATGTTCACTTGATCTTTGATAAAGGAGCCACAACCATCCAGTGGAAAAAAGATAGCCTTTTCAACAAATGGTGCTGGTTCAACTGGAGTTAAACATGCAGAAGAATGCGAATTGACCCACTCTTATCTCCTTGTACTAAGATAAACTCCAAGTGGATCAAGGACCTCCACATAAAACCAGACACACTGAAACTATTAGAAAAGAAACTTGGGAAGACCCTGGAGGACATGGGCACAGGGGGAAAGTTTCTGAACAGAATAGCTTATGCTCTAAGATCAAGAATTGACAAATGGGACCTCATAAAATTACAAAGTTTCTGTAAGGCAAAGGACACTGACAGAAGGACAAAACGACAACCAACAAAGTGGGAAATGATTTTCACCCACCCCACATCCGACAGAAGGCTAATATCCAATATATACAAAGACCTCAAGAATTTAGACCCCAAAGAACCAAATAACCCTATCAAAAAATGGAGTACAGAGCTTAACAAAGAATTTTTACCAGCCGAAATTCGGATGGCCGAGAAACACCTTAAGAGATGTTCAACATCATTAGTCATCAGGGAAATGCAAATCAAAACAACCCTGACATTCCACCTCACACCAGTCAGAATGGCTAAGATTAAAAACTCAAGAGACAACAAATGTTGGCGAGGATGTGGAGAAAGAGGATCACTCCTCCACTGTTGGCGGGATTGCAAAATGGTAAAATCGCTCTGGAAATCAGTGTGGCAGTTCCTCAGAAAATTAGGCATGTCACTTCCAGAGGACCCTGGCATACCACTCCTGGGCATATACCCAGAGGATTCCCCTGCATGCAATAAAGACACATGCTCCACTATGTTTATAGCAGCCTTGTTTATAATAGCCAGAAATTGGAAGGAGTCCAGATATCCCTCAAAAAAGGAATAGATACAGAAAATGTAGTATATTTATACAATGGAGTACTACTCAGCAATTAAAATAATGAACTCATGCAATTTGTAGGTAAATGGTTACATCTGGAAAATATCATCCTAAGTGAGCTAACCCAATCACAAAAGAATTCACACGAAATGCAATCACTGATAAGTGGATATTAATGAGCCCAGAAGCCCTAAATACTCAAGGCACAATTAGCAAGTCAAATGACTCCCAAGAAGAAGAAAGGAGAGGACCCAGGGCCTGTAAAGATTGGATCCAGTTTTGTAGACCGAGAACAAAGAAATCGTTGGAGGGGGAATGATTGGAGAATATTTGGGGGAGAGGAAGTATGGTACATATGGTGGGGGGTAACTGGGAAAGGGGAAAGCCTTTGGAATGTAAACATAGAATATAGAAAATAAAAATTAAATTAAAAAAAAGAATTGCAGGAAAACACAAACAAGTGAAGGAACTGAGCAAAACCATCCAGGATCTAAATACAGAGATAGAAACAACTAAGAAATCACAAAGGGAGACAACATTGGAAATAGAAAGCCTTGGGAATTAATCAGGGGTCATAGATGCAAATATCAACAACAGAATACAAGAGATAGAAGTAAGAATCTCAGATGCTGAAGATACCATATAAACCATTGACTCCAACGTCAAAGAAACTGCAAAATTGAAAAGGCTTGTAACCCAAAACATCCAGGAAATCCAGGACAAAACAAGAAGACCAAACCTAAGGATTATAAGTATAGATGAGAGTGAAGATCTACAATTTAAAGAGCCAAGAAATATCTTCAACAAAATTATGGAAGAAAACTTCCCCAACCTAAAGAGAGAGATGTCCATGAATATAAAAGAAGCCTACAGAACTCCAAGAAGACTGGACCAGAACAGAAATACCTCCTGTCACATAATAATCAAAACCCCAAATGTACTTAAAAAAAGAAAGAATATTAAAGGCAGTAAGAGAAAAAGGCCAAGTAATATAAAGGAAGACATGTCTGAATCACAACAGACTTCTCACCTGAGACATGAAAGCTAGAAGGTCCTGGGCAGATCTCATGCAGACTCTAAGAGAACACAAATGTTAGCCAACACTACTATAAATAGCAAAATTCTCAATCAACATAGATGGAGAAACCAAAATATTCCATGAAAAAACCAAATAGACATAATATCTTTCGACAAACCCAGCCCTACAAAGGATAATAGGAGGAAAACTCCAATACAAGAAGGAAAACTACACCCTGGAAAAAGCAAAATAGTAACCTTCTTCCATCAAACTCAAAAGAAGATAACAACTCAAAAACAACAATAACATCAAAAATTACAGGAAGAAATAATCACTATTTCTTAATATCTCTTAATATGAATGGACTCAATTCCCCAATAAAAAGACACAGACTAACAGACTGGATATGGAAACAGGACCCTACATTTTGCTGCATACATGAAACACACCTCAGGGACAAAGACAAATACTACCTTAGAGTAAAAGCTGGAAGACAATTTTACAAGCAAATGGTCTCAGGAAAAGAGCTGGAATAGCCATTCTAATATCAGGTAAAATTGACTTTCAACCTAAAGTCATCAAAAGAGACACAGAAGGTCACTTCTTGCTAGTCAAAGGAAAAATCCAACAAGAAGAACTCTCCATTTGAACATCTATGCTCCAAATGCAAGGGCACCCTCATTCTTAAAGAAATTTTACTAAAGCTCAAAGCACATATTGCACCTAACACAATAATGGTGGGGGGTCTCAACGATCCACTATCCTCAATAGACTGATCAGGAAAGCAGAAACTAAAATGGGACACAGTGAAACTGAATGAAGCTTTGGACCAATTGGATTTAACAGATATGTATATAGAACATTTCATCCTAAAAAAAAGAATCTAACTTTTTCTCAGCACCTCATGGTACCTTTTCCAAAATCGACCTTAAAATTGGTCACAGGACAGAGCTCAACAAATATAAGAAGATCAAACTAATCCCATGCATCCTATCAGATCACCATAGAGTAAGAGTGGACTTCAACAGCAACAAAAACAACAGAAAGTCCATATACACATGGAGGCTGAACAATATTCTACTCAATGATACCTTAGTCAAGGAAGAAATAAAGAAAGAAATCAAAGTCTTTTTAGAATTTAATGAAAATGAAGGTACAACCTACCCAAATCTATAGGACACAATGAAAGCAGTGCTAAGAAGAAAACTCAGTCCTGAGTGCCTCCAAAAAAAAACAGGAGAGAGCATATACTAGCAACTTAACAGCACACGTGAAAGCTCTAGAACAAAAAGAAGCTAATTCACCCAGGAGTAGAATACAGGAAATCATCAAACTCAGGGCTGAAAACAATCAAGTAGAAACAAAGAGAACCATACAAAGAATCAACAAAACCAGGAGCTAGTTCTTTGAGAAAATCAACAAGATAGATAAACCCTTGGCCAGACTAACGAAAGGGCACAGAGACACTATCCGAATTAACAAAATTAGAAATGAAAAGGGATAAAAACTCAGAAAACAGCAGGTGTTGGCAAGGATGTGGAGAAAAAGGACCAGTCCTCCACTGCCAGTGGGAGTGCAAGCTGGTACAACCACTCTGGAAATCAGTGTGACAGTTCCTCAGAAAACTGGACACAATACTTCTGGAGGACCCAGTCATATCACTCCTGGGCATATACCCAGAAGTTTCTCCAGCATGCAATAAGGATACATGTTCCACTGTGTTCATAGCAGCCTTATTTATAATAACCAGAAGCTGGAAAGAACCCAGATGTCCCTCAACAGAGGAATGGATACAAAAAAATGTGGTATATATACACAATGGAGTACTATTCAGCAATTAGAAACAAAGAATTCATGAAATTCTTAGAGAAATGGATGGAGCTGGAGAACATCATACTAAGTGAGGTAACCCAGTCTCAAAAGAATGTCCATGGTATACATTCACTGATAAGTGGATATTAGCCTAGAATCTTGGGACACCAAAGACACAATCCACAAACCATATGATGTGCGACAAGAAGGAATGACTGGACCCTGGTTCTGGAAAGGATCAAAGAATCAGTGTAGGGGAATATCAGAACAGGAAAGTGGGAAGAGGTGGATGGGGGAACAGGGGGAGAGAAAAGTGCATGTGGGACCTTTGGGGGGCAGGGAACCAGGAAAATGTAAATGAAATGTAAATATAGAATATATCCAATAAAAAAAGAAATGAAAAGGGAGATATAACAAGAAAAACAGGAAATTCAGAAAAGTCATCAGATCCTACTACAAAAGTCTATACTCAACACAACTGGAGAATCTGGAGGAAATGGACAATTTCCTAGACAGATATCAAATACAAAAATTAAACCAGGATCACATAGATCATCTAAGCAATCCCATAACCCCCAAAGAAATAGAAGGAATCATAGAAAGCACAGGACCAGATGGTTTTAGTGAAGAATTCTATCACACCTTCAAAGAAGATCTAATACCAATGCTCTTCAAACTATTCCACAAAATGGAAACAGAAGGAACGCTACCCAACTCATTCTATGAAGCCACAATTACCCTGATACCAAAACCACACAAACATACAACAAAGAAAGAGAACTACAGACAAATTTCCCTTATGAATATCGATGCAAAAATACTAAATAAAATCATTCTGGCGGTTCCTCAGAAAACTGGACACAGTACTTCTGGAGGACTCATCCATACCACTCCTGGGCATATACCCAGAAGATTCCCCAGTATGCAATAAGGACACATGCTCCACTATGTTCATAGCAGCCTTATTTATAATAGCCAGAAGCTGGAAAGAACCCAGATGTCCCTCAACTGAGGAATGGATACAAAAAATGTGGTATATATACACAATGGTGTACTATTCCGCCGTTAGAAACAATGAATTCATGAAATTCTTAGAGAAATGGATGGAGCTGGAGAACATCATACTAAGTGCGGTGACCCAGTCTCAAAAGAATACCCATGGTATGCAGTCACTGATAAGTGGATATTAACCTAGAATCTTGGAACACCAAAGACATAAATCACATACCAAGTGATGTCTGACAAGAAGAAAGGAGTGGACACTGGTGCTAGAATGGACCAAAGCATCATTGTGGGGAAGTACAAGAACAGGGAGGTGGAAGGGGTTGGATGAGGGAGCAGGGGGAGGGAAAAGGGCATGTGGGACCTTTGGGGGTGGGGAACCAGAAAAAGGGAAATGAATTGTAAATATAGAATATATCCAATAAAAAATTTTACATAAAAATGACTCCAACAAATCACTTACCATAAATCATTATATGTGTCCAAAATTAATGTTTTCCAATCTATTGTTGAAGTTGGAGGAGAGTCACCTATGAGATGAAAAAAATGCACCAATGACCACAGACCCATCACGGTATAATTGAAACCTAGCATGGCTGTCCTCTGAGAGACTCTACCAGCAGCTAACTGAGGCAATTGCAGATATTTAGAGCCTACCAATGAACTGGGATCAGGGCCTCCTATGGAAGAGTTAGGGAAAGGATTGAAGAAGCTGAAGAGGATTGATAGCATCCTGATATGAAGGCCAACAGTGTCACTAACCCTGGGAGCTTCCAGCAACTAAGCCACCAACCAAAGAGACTATATCAACTGCTCCATCTCCTTTAGTGCTTAAATGTCAAAGGACTGACTTGTCTGGGGTCAGTAGGAGTCGATGTGCTAAGGTCTACAGTGACTTGAGACCCCAGGGAAGGGTGGTGACCAGGGCATTGTGGTGGTTGTGGGTAGGGTATGTGGAAAATACTCTCTTAGAAGAAAACTGGAAGGGATATGGCTTGAAGACTCTGGGAGGGGGAACTTGGAGTAGGGTCAAAATTTGGAATGTAAATATATCAAAGAGTTCCTTAACAATAAAAACAATGCATAACGTCGTAAAAAAATTGTTTGGTTTAAATTTATAAGATTCATTTAATCGCTTCATTTTTATTTCTAATTCATCTTAAAGATATAAATGTCTTGACTATAGAATATTGGTTCATATGTTATTATACACAATTTAAAAGGTACAATAATGGTAACAAAATGTAAGTTTAAAACTGATAATTCAGGGTTAGAGCTATCTTAAACAACATTTGGCATGACACAACCCAAGATATTTCTAAGATATTTCTAAGTTGACATAATGTTTTATGTGGTTCTTATACTAAAAATTAGACTTATAAGAAATAAGATTTAAAATAATGTCTCTTCAATAAGTTACACTGTCATATATTCAAACATAAGAACTGGTAGAAAAACTTTGCAATGTAAAAGTAATGTGTTTGCCATTAATTTTAAGGAGAAAAGATTGTTTAAAACTTGGTTTTGCTTTCAAAAATTATAGTTATACTTTAATATTACAATTTTCTTTTGTTATTTGACCTTCATACCATGGGGTCTGGTTACAGGCTACTCCATGCATGACTGGTGGGTATAGATCTGGCCTTACAGATAATAGACACTCAGAAAATTTACATTTGAGTTAATACAATGCTCAGAGCTGCCTCAGCAGAGGTTTGAGAGATGCTGCTTTCATCTTGCAGACCTCACCTAGAGAGTTTCTGGCCAAGAGAATATTTTTAACAGATTCATATAGATGTGGTTCAAAATACAGTTCAAACTTAGATCCCTGAAAGATTGATAAGGCTATATAAAAATTATAAAGGCATTAAAATTTGGTCTGCCTATTCCATGCAAAATTATTATAGATTTAAAGAGTTGTTTTTTTGCTTTGTGGATCCTGATAATTATAAATGCATTTGCTTCTACCTTTAAAAGAGCAAATGCTAACTTTAAAAAAAAACAATAAAATAACTTCATTAAAAAGTTTTTCCTCAAGAAATGGCTAATAGCCTTACCTTATGTGGAGAAAAATATTTTGTCTCTGCTTCAATACAAAAAGCTAAGATCTTAAATTTTTCAATATATATTGTTTATAGAATTTTATTACAGGACTTTACTCTTAACAATGTGCTTTGAAATTTTTTAAGTACATGATTTTCAAAAGCTGTTAAGATAAATTATTTGGCTAAGACACTGCTTTAAGCTTGCTACAAGTGGATTTAAGCCTCTGATGTTATCAAGATAAATGCAAAATAAATATTGAGAGACATAACTTGGAGAAAGCTACTGTATTTATCAACATTTTATGATATACTGCCATTCCTTGACAAAGAGAACATTAATGTAAAATCTCTCCTAATAAAGCTTTAACATACTCCAATAAAGATTTGGTATAATAATAAAATATTACAAGAAAAAAATCATAAAAATATTTTTAAAAAAGAAATGTTTTAAGAGCCTTATAAAACGTTTGTTCCTTGTTTCAAACAGCAATTAAATTGATAATTATTGATTTTTAATTTATTACATGGCAAGCCCTTTTTAACAAAATTAACAATTGTTATCCAAAAGATACATTGTTAAAATTTGCTTCTATACATGCTTTAATATTTCTATACATGTATCCTAAAAAATACATCGACCATGGGGATAAAGTTCATATAATTAGATCACATGCTTATTCTTTTCAGTTTCCCCTTGCTTCAGCACAGATAATTAAATTGGGTGCTGTAGCTACTATTTTTAAAATGTTGAAAATCAAACTTTTAATTTATATGTTGATAAACATATATATGTACACACACATATATATAGCTCATGGCTTACAATACCTTAAAATTATTTCTTTTTTTAATTCTGCTAATTCTTAAATTTTATAATTATACAATTCAAGTTAAAAAATTTTAAAAAATATACATATAACTAATGACAGCTTTTCAAGCTTTCTAGTTACAACTGTTTTAACAGGGAAAAAACAACAAAAATAAAATTAGTCATTGCATAAGTTATTTTTCTATACTAAATACGCCAAATCAGATTAAAACAAATATTATAACTATTATAGTCAGTCATTAAAGATGTTTTTTTTACAATTTAATATTAGTCATATTACTAAGATTCTTCATAATTCTCAAGGACAAGATATTGTGGAACAGGCCCATAGAACTTTAAAACAACATTTTTTATAAATAAAAAGAGAGAGAATCATCTCTCTACATACCACAAAAATTTTAAAATTTTAATGCCATGGAAATCTCTGAGTATGGAGAAGAGGGCATGTTTGTGTTTTTTCTGCAGGATGCCAAAGGAACATGCTAGCTGCCAGAGTATGCTAATGTTGAGACAAAGAATAATGCTAATTATAATCAATAAAAATGGCCACAGTCCTCAACATCTTTGGATGTCTCCTACTAATGCTGACATCACAGACATCTACAAACTCAACATCCCTCTTTGCATGGCAATTTTATTTAGCTAAAAATTGGACAAATTATAAACAGATTAAAGGGGAAATATTGGCTACTGCTGATTGCCCCTTCAGGGTGTCTAAAGGCCATATATTTAAAGTTTTACAGATTTCAAGTTTAGACCAGGTAGAACATGGCCTGCCATTTGTTTTAAGACATCCACAGGTTTTACTTTGGTTGTTTGGGACCCTTCGGAGAGCCTCTGGACTTCTCCTCGTGGGATTACATCCTAGCAAAACATAATGTTACACCCCCAGCTAGTTTTCTAACATGATAAATCCTACAAGGCCTCTAATCCCTCTACAAAGGGGTGGTACACACCTTTACAAATTAAGTTTGCCACCTATGCAAATCACCCAATTTATATTGGCAAAAAGGTTATGAATGGGGTCTTTGCCTCTTTGTACTTGGCTTTGATGCAGGTATTATTTTCTCTATTAAGTTCCTTAAAGAGCCTTTACAACATGCCCAGCCAGTCCCAATAGGGCCTAATCCTGTGTTGGTACTTCATCCTGTTCCTCCTAAAGGAATTGACCAGGACATCACCCGCACTCCTTCTCTTAAAGGCACCTCCCTACCTTCTGTATTTGCCCTCCAGTCACCAGCCAGGCTACCAGCCACTATTCTGCCTGTACCACCTCTACAACCAGCTCTCACTAAGAATCTTGTACTTTTAGTTAATCAGACTTTTCTTAAATGAAACTTTCCCCTGAACTTGTTGAAGATTGCTGGTTGTGCTACCATTCCCAACCACCCTTTTATGAAGGAATTGAAATTCTCGGTGATCCCCTCCATGCTGATGATCCATGGCATTGCCATTGGCAAAAGGGCGATTAGTCAGGTCTTCATTAACCCAAATATCTGGCCTGGGACTTTGCATGATCTCTAGTGAAACAAATGTCCCCTCAATTAATGCTCACTTGTATAATGAAACCTATTTTCCCCTTCTTGGCAATTATTTCATTCTCCCCTCCCCCCCCCCATGGAACCTGGTGAGTATACCTTGATGGCCTTACACCTTGCCTCTCCACCTTGGTTTTTCAAAATTGAAAGAATGGAGAGAGCCCTGAGTTTTACATCCTTATTATGATGGCTCCTCGCTTAGTTTATTATCACTCTAAAAAAATTTTCACCTGTGGGATCAATCCACGTCCACTAGAGACTCCACCTCTTTGAGACTCTCCCGCAGAGAACCTATCTCTGCTGTCACTATCTCTGTCCCACTTGGCCTTGCAGCTATGGGAGTGGAGACAAGCATTTCTTCCCTTGTTCTTTCTAACTAGGTACACAGAGCTAAGTGCAACCATCGATCAAGATGTCCAATGCCTTCAGCAGGGAATAATTGATCTCTCTGACTCTGTTGACTCCCTAGCTGAGGTTGTCCTCCAAAATAGGCTAGGATTTGATCTCCTGTTCCTCCAACAGGGCAGACTTTGTACAGCTTTAAAAGAAAATGTTGTTTCTATACTAGTAAAACAGGAGTTATAAGAGATAGCATAAAATTAGTCAGAAAAGGACTAAAAAAAGTAAGAGAAAAAATGAAGAGAAAGAAAGTTGATATAAAAATTGGCATTCCACCTCTCCATGGCTCACTACCCCTTTACCCAGTATCCTAGGACCCTTGTAGGTTTATAATTGTTATGTTCTTTTGGACCATGGGCTGTTAAATACCTCACTACTTAATTAAAAAACAAGTAGATGACTTGGCAGCCAAGCCCATTCAGGTACATTACCATCATTTGGCTAGGGAGGATTGAGAGATGGCTACCCAAACCCCCAGGGCAGTCACAGAACAGCCCAATTGGCACACTAAAGTGCCCTGGCAGAAAGAGCATTCTTGTCACAGCCATTCCAGCCAGGACTTCAGAAGGAGCCCACAGGCACAAAGCACCAGAAATAATAACCGTGCTGGACAGTTAGCCAATGACAGGCACCTTCCCAGGGCCACTCCCACCTAAGATGGGAGTCTCTGGAAACTGGCAGAGACATCCATACAGGAACAGGATGATGAATGACCTGGTCGATTCCTAAGACAGGTGCTGCCCCATTCTCTTGGTGCCTCATCTGCTTTTAATCAATGGCTATTTGACCTCTGCTCTCTATTATACAGAAAAGGGGGAGATGCCAGAAGCCATCCCCACCTAGAACTTGATGCCAGGAGATTTCCATACCAGGAGTTATTCTCACTTAGATCTCATGCCAAGAGCCATTCTTACTTAGATCTCAAGACCCTCTCCTTTCAACGCTCATCTGTGGATAGGTTACTATAGCAACTTCTTTCCACTTCACCTCCTCATGGCCCCCTTCATCATACCAAGATTCCTACAGCAATAGATAGCTCCTCCCAGAGATTCTGACAAACTGTTACTAAGAAGTGCTGCCAGCCCCCTGAGATTGTTCCTCCTTCACCCCTCCCTACATCTTGCTTGCTTCCTTTTATATTGCCTTCTGTAAAAAAATAAAATTTGACAGCTTGATCAGAATACTGTCTTGCTGTCCATCTCTCATGTCTCTTGTCTCTCGCCTTCTCCTAGGTGGTCCGGGTACCCTGTTGACTGCCCTGCGGGTTGGAACAGTGCAACTGGAGATCTGCATGTAGAAGAATTCAAATTGATTCATTCTTATATCCTTGTAGAAACCTCAAATCCAACTGGATCAAGGACCTCCAAAAAAACTGATACACTGAATCTAATAGAAGAGAAAGCAGGGAAGAGCCTCAAATACTTGGACAAAGGGGAAATTTTCCTGAACAGAACACCACTGGCTTATACTTTAAGAGCAACAATCGACAAATGGTACCTCATAAAATTGAAAAGATTCTGTAAAGCAAAGGACACTCTCAATAGGACAAAATGGCAACCAACAGATTAGAGAAAGATCTTTACTAACTCCTACATCCATAGAAGACTAATATCCAATATATACAAAGAACTCAAGAAAGTAAACTCCAGAAAACCAAATAAACCTATGAAAAAGTGGACTACAGAGCAACCTGCCCCGCAGTTCCTTACAGCGGCGGTTGGTCTCCATATTGCCACCAGGCCACCGTTAGAAAGGCACAGGTACACAGACTTCATCATGAACTACCATTGCTCAGGTGTATCCACCAGGCTCTTGCCACTAGCCAGGGTCAGGCTGGCAGCTTGGCAGGACATCTCCACGCCCTCCAGCCTTGCACCAAGGCAGCTGGAAGCAGCCTGCCCTGCGGTTCCTTACAGTGGCGGTCGGTCTCCATATTGCCACCAGGCCACTGCTAGAGAGGCCCAGGTGCACAGTCTTAATCAGGAACTACCGTAGGTCGGGTGGATCTGCCAAGCTCTTGCCACTAGCCAGGGACAAGAGGGCAACTCGGCAGGACATCTCCACGTCCTCCAGCCTTGCACCAAAGTGGCTGGGAGCAGCCTGCCCTGCCATTCCTTACAGCAACAGCCAGTCTCCATATTGCCACCAGGGCACCACTAGAGAGGTCCAGGGCCACAACTTAATTGGGGACTACCATCGCTGGGGTGGATCCACCAGGCTCTCAACACTAGCCAGGGCCAGGACGGCAACTTGGCCTGACACCTCCAGGCCCTCTGGCCATGCACCAACTCGGTTGGGAACCGCCTTCCCTGAGGTATCCTCAGCACTCGCAGAGGCAGTCTTTATCTTGCAGCCTGGTCATCAGTAGAGAACCAACAGGCAGGCCCAGGTTCATGGGGGGTTCAAACACCAGCCAGTGACAACAAGGCCAACTAATGCCAGAGATAACCAGATGGAAAAAGGAAAACATAGGAATGTTACTAAAAGAAATCAAGGCAGCATGGCAGCATCTGAACTCAGTTCGCCAACAAAAGGAAGCCCTGGATACCCCAATACACCATAAAAACAAGATTTGGATCTAAAACCACTGATCAGGATGCTGGTAGCAGAACACATAGATAAATCTCTTAAAGAAATAAAGGAGTAAATAAATCAAAAATTAGAAGCCCATACAAGGCAAACACAAAAATCATTTAAAGAAATTAAGGAGACTATGGATCAAAACACAGAAGTCAAAAAGGAAGAATACAAAAATCAATTGAAGAAATACAGGAGAACGTGGGTCAACAAGGAGAAGCTATGAAAGAGGAAACACAAATATCTCTTAAACAATTATATGAAAACACAAACAAGCAAGCAAAATATCTGAGCATATCCATCCAGGTTCTAAAAACAGAAGTAGAAACAACTAAGAAATCGCAGAGGGAGACAACATTGGAGAGAGAAAACCTTGAGAAGAAATCAGGGGCCATAGATGCAAATATCAACAATAGAATACAAGAAATAGAAGAAAGAATCTCAGATGCCGAAGACACCATAGGAACCATTGATTCAACAGTCAAAGTAAATACTAAATGCAAAAAGCTTGTAACCCAAAATATCCAGGAAGTCCAGGACACAATGAGGAGGCAAAACGTGAGGATTATAGGTATAGATGAGAGTGAAAATTTACAAGTTAAAGGGCCAGCAAATCTCTTCTACAAAATTATGGAAGAAAACTTCCCCAACCAAGATAGAAATGCCCATGAATATACAAGAAGCCTACAGAACTACAACCAGACTGGACCAGAACAGAAATACTTCCCGTTCACATAATAATGAAAACCCCAAATGTACTAAACAAAGAAAGAATATTAAAGGCAGTAAGAGAAAAAGGCCAAGTAACATAAACAGGAAGACCTATCGAAATTACACCAGACTTCTCACCTGAGACCATGAAAGCTAGAAGACCCCGGGCAGATATCATGTGGACTCTAAAAGAACACAAATTTCAACCAAAACTACTATACCCAGCAAAACTCTCAATCGATATAGATGGGGAAACCAAGGTATTCCATGAAAAAACCAAATTTGCACGATATCTTTTCACAAACCCAGCCCTACAAAGGATAATAGGGGGGAAACACCAACACAAGGAGGGAAACTACACGCTGAAAGAAGCAAGATAGAAACCTCCTCTCATCAAATCCAAAAGAAGATAACCTCTCAAATATAAAAATAATTTCAAAAATGTTGGGAGGTAATAATTACTATTCCTTAACATCTCTTAACATCAATGGACTCAATTCCCCAATAAAAAAGACGTAGACTAACAGACTGGATATGGAAACAGCACGCTGCATTTTGCTGAGTACAGGAAACACATCTCAGTGTCAAAGACAAACACTGCCTTAGAGTAAAACACTGGAAGACAATTTTACAAGCAAATGGTCTCAGGAAATGAGCTGGAGTAGCCATTCTAAGATCAGATAAAATTGACTTTCAACCTAAAGTCATCAAAAGAAACTTGGAAGGTCATCTCTTGTTGGTCAAAGGGAAAATCCACCAAGAGGAACTGCCAATATTGAAAATCTATGCTCCAAATGCACGGGCACCCTCATTCATAAAATAAACCTTACTAAGGATTAAAGCACACATTGCACCTAACACAATAATTATGGGTGACTTCAACACTACACTCTCCTCAATGGACTGATCAGGAAAGCAGAAACTAAACAGGGACACAGTGAAACTAATTGAAACTTTGGGCCAATTGGATTTAACAGATATATATAGAACATTTCATCCTAAACCAAAAGAATATACCTTTTTCTCAGCTCCACATGGTACCTTCTCCAAAATTGATCATATAATTGGTCACAAGACAGATGTCAATAAAAGAAGATTGAACTAATCCGATGCTTCCTATCAGATCATTATGGAGTAAGAGTGGTCTTCAATAGTAACAAAAACAACAGAAAGCCCACATACACATGGAAACTGAACAATCCTCTACTCAATGACACCTTGGTCAAGGAAGAACTAAAGAAAGAAATCGAACACTTTTTAGAATTCAATGAAAATGAAGGCACAACCTACCCAAATCTATGGGACACAATGAAAGCCGTGCTAAGAGGAAAACTCTTAGCCCTACACGCCTGCAAGAAGAAAAACTGGAGAGAGCATACACTAGAAGCTTAATGGCACACCTTAAAGCCCTGTAACAAAAAGAAGCTAATTCACCCAGGAGGAGTAGAAGACAGGAAATCATCAAACTCAGGGCTAAAATCAATCAAGTAGAAACAAAGCGAACCATACAAAGAATCAACAAAACCAGGAGCTGCTTCTTTAAGAAAATCAACAAGATAGATAAACCCTTAGCCAGACTAACCAATGGGCACAGGGACAGTATCCAAATTAACAAAATTAGAAATGAAAAGGGGAACATAACAACAGAAACTGAGGAAATTCAAATGATCATCAGATCCTACTACAAAAGTCTATACTCAACACAACTGGAGAATCTGGAGGAAATGGACAATTTCCTAGACAGATACCAAATACCAAAATTAAATCAAGACCAATTAGATCAGCTAAACAGTCCCATAACCCCTAGAGAAATAGAAGGGGTTATAGAAAGCCTCCCAACCAAAAAAAGTACGGCACCAGATGGTTTTAGTGCAGAATTCTACCAGACATTCAAAGAAGACGTAACACCAATATTCTTCAAACTATTCCACAAAATAGAAACAGAAGGGACACTGCGAAACTCGTTCTTCAGAGCCACAATTACACTGATATCAAAACCACACAAAGATCCAACAAAGAAAGAGAACTACAGGCCAATTTCCCTTATGAATATCAATGCAAAGTTGCTAAATAAAATTCTTGCCAACTGAATCCAAGAGCACATCAAAATGATCATTCACCATGATCAAGTAGGCTCCATCCCAGGGATGCAGGGATGGTTCTTTATACAGAAATCCATCAGTGTAATCCATTTCATAAAGAAACTAAAAGAAAGAAAACAACATGGTCATCTCATTAGATGCTGAAAAGCATTCAATAAAATTCAGCATCCTTTCATCCTAAAGTCTTGGAAAGAACAGGAATCCAAGGTCCATACTTAAACATAGTAAAAGCAATATAGAGCAAACCAGTAGCCAACATCAAACTAAATGGAGAGAAACTTGAAGCAATCACACTAAAATCAGGAACTAGACAAGGCTGCTCTCTCTCTCTCTCCATATCTTTTCAATATAGTACTTGAAGTTCTAGCGAGAGCAATTAGACAACATAAGGAAGTCAAAGGTATACAAATTGGAAAGGAAGAAGTCAAACTATCATGATTTGCAGATGATATGTTAGTATACTTAAGCTACCCAAAAAACTGCACCAGAGAACATCTACAGCTGATAAACAACTTCAGCAAAGTGGCTGGTTATAAAATCAACTCAAGCAAATCAGTAGACATCCTGTACTCAAAGGACAAGCAGGCTGAGAAAGAAGTTAGGGAAATAACACCCTTCATATTAGCCACAAACAACATAAAGTACCTTGGCGTGACTCTAACCAAACAGGTGAAAGATCTGTATGACAGGAACTTCAAGTCCTTGAAGAAAGAAATCGAAGAAGACCTCAGAAGATGGAAAACAATTTAATGCTCTTGGATTGGCAGGATCAATATAGTAAAAATGGCCATCTTGCCAAAAGCAATCTACAGATTCAATGCAATCCCCATCAAAATCCCAACTCAATTCTTCATAGATCTAGAAAGAGCAATTCTCAAATTCATCTGGAGCAACAAAAAACCCAGGATAGCTAAAACTATTCTCAACAATAAAAGGACTTCTGGGGGAATCGATATCCCTGACCTTAAGCAGTACTACAGAGCAATTGTGCTAAAAACGGCATGGTATTGGTACAGCAACAGGCAGGTAGATCAATGGAATAGGATTGAAGACCCAGAAATGAACCCACAGACTTATGGTCACTTGATCTTTGATAAAGGAGCCACAACCATCCAGTGGAAAAAAGATAGCCTTTTCAACAAATGGTGCTGGTTCAACTGGAGTTAAACATGCAGAAGAATGCGAATTGACCCACTCTTATCTCCTTGTACTAAGATCAACTCCAAGTGGATCAAGGACCTCCACATAAAACCAGACACACTGAAACTAATAGAAAAGAAACTGGAGAAGACCTTGGAGGACATGGGCACAGGGGGAAAGTTTCTGAACAGAACACAGCTTATGTTCTAAGATCAAGAATTAACAAATGGGACCTCATAAAATTACAAAGTTTCTGTAAGGCAAAGGACACTGTCAGAAGGGAAAAATAGCAACCAACAAATTGGGAAAAGATCTTCACCAACCCCACATCCGACAGAGGGCTAATATCCAATATATACAAATAACTCAAGAATTTAGACCCCAAAGAACCAAATAACCCTATTTAAAAATGGGGTACAGAGCTAAACAAAGAATTGTCACCTGAAGAAATTTGGATGGTTGAAAAACACCTTAAGAGATGTTCAACATCATTAGTCATCAGGGAAATGCAAATCAAAACAACCCTGAGATTCCACCTCACACCAGTGAGGCAACAGGTGCTGGCGAGGATGTAGAAAAAGAGGAACACTCCTTCACTCTTGGTGGGATTGGAAGATGGTACAGCCGCTCTGGAAATCAGTCTGACGGTTCCTCAGAAAATTGGGCATGACACTTCCAGAGGACCCTGTCATACCACTCCTGGGCATATACCCAAAGGATTCCCCTGCATGCAATAAAGGCACATGCTCCACTATGTTCATAGCAGCCTTATTTATAATAACCAGAAGTTGGAAGGAGCCCAGATGTCCCTCAAAGGAGGAATGGATACAGAAAATGTGGTATATTTATACAATGGAATACTACTCAGCAATTAAAAATAGTGAATTCATGCAATTTGTAAGCAAATGTTTGGATCTGGAAAATATCATCCTAAGCAAGTTAACCCAATCACAAAAGAATACACATGAAATGCAATCACTGATAAGTGGATATTAATGAGTCTAGAAGCTCTGAATACTCAAGGCACAATTAGCAAGTCAAAAGATTCCCAAGAAGAAGGAAGGAGAGGACCCTGGGCCTGAAAAGATTGGATCCAGTTTTGTAGGAGAGTACCAGAACAGAGAAATGGTGGTGGTTGGTGATTGGGGAATAGGTTGGGGGGGGAGAGGACTTATGGGTCATATGGTGAGGGTGGAACTGGGAGAGGGGAAAGTCTTTGGAATGTAAACAAAGAGTATAGAATAAATAATAAAAGATAGAAAAAATAGAAAAAATGTGGACTACAGAGCTAAATAAAGAATTGTCATTGGAGGAATACGAAATGGCTGAGAAACACTGAAAGAAATGTTCAACATCTTTAGTCATCAGGGAAAATGCACATCAAAATGACCCTGACATTTCACCTCACAACAGTCAGAATCAAAAAAGCAGGTGACATCTTGTGTTCTTTGTATATATTGGATATTAGCCCTCTGTCAGATGTAGGGTTGGTAAAGATCTTTTCCCAATTTGTTGGTTGCCATTTTGTCCTTTTGACCATATCCTTTGCCTTACAGAAACTTTGTAATTTTATAAGGTCCCATTTGTCAATTCTTGATCTTAGAGCCTATGCTATTGGTGTTCTGTTCAGAAAATTTTCCCCTGTGCCCATGTTCTCTAGGCTCTTCCCAGTTTATTTTCTGTTAGTTTCAGTGTGTCTGGTTTTATGTGGAGGTCCTTGATCCACTTGAACTTGATCTTTGTACAAGGAGATAAAAATGGATTGATTCGGATTCTTCTGCATGCTAACCACAAATTGGAACAACACCATTTGTTGAAAAGCCTATCTTTTTTCCACTGGATGTTTTTAGCTCCTTTGTCAAAAATCAAGTGACCATAGTTGTATGGATTCATTTCTATATCTTCAATTCTATTCCTTTTATCTACCTGCCTGTCACTGTACCAATACCATGCAGTTTTTAACACTATTGCTCTATAGTACTGCTTGAGGGCTAGGATACTGATTCCACCAGAACTTCTTTTACTGTTGAAAAGATTTTTAGCTATCCTGGGATTTTTTTTATTCCAGATGAATTTGAGAATTGCTTATTCTAACTCTATAAAGAATTGAGTTGGAATTTTGATGGGGAAAGCATTGAATCTGTAGATTGCTTTTGGCAAGATGGCCATTTTTACTATATTAACCCTGCCAATCCATGAGCATGGAATATTTTTTTCATCTTCTGAGATCTTCTTGGATTTCTTTCCTCAGAAACTTGAAGCTCTTGTCATACAGGCAGATCTTTGACTTGTTTGGTTATAGTGACACCAAGATACTTTATCTTGTTTGTCACTATTATAAAGGGTATCCTTTCCCTAATTTCTCTCTCAGCCTGTTTATCCTTTAAGTATAGGAAGGTTACTGATTTGTTTGAAATACTTTTATATCTGGCAACATTGCTGAAGTTGGTTATCAGTTGTAGGAGTTCTCTGGTGGAGTTTTTTGGCTTGCTTAAGTATACTATCATATCTTCTGCAAATAGTGATAGGTTGACTTCTTCCTTTCAAGTTTGTATCCCTTTGACTTTCTTATGTTGTCTAATTTCTCTCACTAGAACTTCAAGTACAATATTGAAAAGATATGGAGAGAGAGGGCAGCCATTTTGTTTGATGTTGGCTACTGGTTTGCTGTAGATTGCTTTTACTATGTTTAGGTATGGGCCTTGAATTCCTGTTCTTTCCAAGACTTTTAGCATGAAAGGATGCTGAATTTTGTCAAATGCTTTTTCAGCATCAAATGAAATGATCATGTGTTTTTTTCTTTGAGTTTGTTTATGTAGTTGATTGTGTTGCTGGATTTCCATATATTGAAACATCCCTGTATCCCTGGGATGAAGCCTACTTGATCATGGTGGATGATCATTTTGATGTGTTCTTGGATTCGGTTGGCAAGAATTTTATTGAGTATTTTTGCATTGATATTCATAAGGGAAATTGGTCTGAAGTTCTCTTTCTTTGTTTGTCCAGCTTCCTTGTGTGGTTTTGGTATCAGCATAATTGTGGTTTCATAGAACAGGTCAGGTAGTGTTTCTTCTGTTTCTATTTTGTGGAATAGTTTGAAAGGTACTGGTGTTAAGTCTTCTTTGAAATCCTGATAGAATTCTGCACTAAAACCATCTGGTCCTGTGCTTCTTTTGGTTAAGAGGCTGTCAATGACTGCTTCTATTTCTTTAGAGGTTGTGGGACTGTTTAGATGGTCTATCTGATCCTGATTTAACTTTGGTACTTGGTATTTTCCAGAAAATTGTCCATTTCATACAGATTTTCCAGTTGTGTTGAGTATAGGCTTTTGTAGTAGGATCTGATTTTTTTTTATTCCCTTGGTTTCTGTTGTTATATCTCACTTTATATTTCTGAATTTGTTAATTTGGATACTGTCTCTGTGCCCTTTGGTTAGTCTAGCTAGCGGTTTATCTATCTTGTTGATTTTCTCAAAAACCAGCTCCTGGTTTTGTTGATTCTTTGCATAGTTCTTTTTGTTTCTACTTGGTTGATTTCAGCCCTGAGTTTGATGATTTCCTGCCTTCTACTCCTCTTGGGTGTATTGCTTTTTTCTGTTCTAGAGCTTTCACATGTGCTGTTAAGATGCTAGTGTATGCTCTCTCCAGCTTCTTTTTTTGAGGCACTCAGATCTATGAGTTTTCCTCTTAGCAGAGCTCCCAGGGACAAACCACCAACCAGACAGTGCACATTGGGTAACCCATGGCTCCAGACACATAGGCAGCAGAGGATGGCCTTCTTGGACATCAAAGGAAGGAGAGGCTCTTGGCCCTGGAAAGGCTCAATACCACAGCGTGGGGGAATGCTGGGAACTGGTATAGGGTTGATTGGGGAATGGGGTGGGAGGAAATGGGTTATGAGACTTTGGGGGGGACCAGGAAATGGAACAACATTTAAAATGTAAATGAAGAATATATCTAATAAATAAAAAGTTAAAAGCAAAAAAACCACAGGTGACAGCAGATGGCAGATGTGGAGAAAGAGGAACACTCCTCCATTGCTGGTGGGACTGCAAACAGGTAAAATCACTTTGGAAATCAGTCTAGTGGTTACAGACCATATGGAGTATAGAGAAAATTAGAAGTAGTTCTACCTGAGGACCCAGCTATACTCTTGTACAAGATGATCCAATGTATAACAAGGACACATGCTCCACTATGTTCATAGCCACCTTATTTATAATTGCCAGAAGCTGGAAACAACCCAGATGTCCCTCAGCAGAAGAATGGATACTGAAAATGTAATACATTTGCACAATGGAATATTACTCTGCTATTAAAAACAATGACTTCATGAAATTCTTAGGCAAATGGATGGAACTTGAAAATTTCATCCTAAGTGAGGGGACTCAGACACAAAAGAACACACATGGTGCATACTCACAAATAAGTGGTTATTAGCCCAAAAGTTTACAATGCCCATGATACAACACACAGACCATACGAAGTGTAGTAGGAAGACTGGACTGTGGATGCTTCAGTCCTGCATGCTGGAATGGGACAATTGTGGGAGGTGGAGGGAGTAGGTTTCCATGGAGTGAAAAAGAAGGGGAAGAAAATAAGGATAGCAGCATCAGGAACTGGAAGATATGTGAGAGAGGTACAGAGAAGGTCAGGAAATCAAACAAAAATATGCAGCAGGGAAGATGAGGTACTGGGAATAACAACTGGAAAGTCCCAGACACCAGGTAAATGTGAGGTTTCCAGAACCCAATGGGGATAACTTTAGTCAAAATGCACAGAAAAGGGGGAGATTTAACCTGTTGAGACCACCTCCAGTAGATAGGCATGGCCCCTGGTCGATGGAGCCACTTACCCATCTCATAGTTTTTAACCCAATAATGTTCCTGTCCAAAGGAAGAACAGGGACCAAAAATGGGATAGAGACTGAAGGAAGAGCCAACCAGGGACTGCCCCACCTGGGGATCTACCATGTCTGCAGACACTGAACCCAACACTGTTGCCATGGTCAAGAGGCACTTGCTGACTGGAACCTAGTGTGGAGGTTCCTGGGGAGTTCCAGCCAGAAACTGTCCAATGCAGATGTGGATGCTTGGAGCTAGCCATCAGACTGAACAGCAGGGAGCCTGGTGGGGGAGCTGGCAGAAGGAGTAGAGGAGCAAAGGGGCATTGCAACCCCACTGGAAGAACAACATAGGCTGGCCTGAGCACCTAGTTCTCCCAGAGTCTAAACCACCAACCAAGGAGTGTACCTGGAGGAATCCATGGCTCCAGATACATATGTAGCAGAGAATGGCCTTGCCTGACAACAACAGGAGGGGAGTCTCTTGGTCCCAGGGAGGTTTGATGCTCCAGCATAGGGAAATGCTGGAAGCAGTGGGGTAGAAGAGTGTGGGCTGGTGGGGGAGCACTCTCATACAGGCAAAGTGGAGTGGAAGGGAGGATGTGGGATGAGGGTTAGTGGAGGGGTAGCCGGGAAGTGGGATATCACTTGAGATGTAAACAAATGGAATGATTAATAAAATAAATAAATAAAAAGAATATTAAACTGTTTATGTAAAGTAAAAGAAGAAAAACAAAGGAAGTAAGTCATACACACAACAACAACAACAACAACAACAACAATAAAATAACAATAAGATATCAGAAAATGGAAAGATCTCCTAGGATCATACATAAGAAGTATTGACATAGTGAAAATAGCCATCTTACCAAAAGCAGTCTACAGATTCAATACAAATTCCATCAAAATTCCAATACAATTCTTCATAGACATATAAAGAGCAATTCTCAACTTCATATGGGAAGAGCAAAAACCCAGGATAGCCTAAACAAACCTGAACAATAAAAGAACTTTGGGAGGAATCACCAATATGTCAGGCTCTAACATTAACAACTGATAAATAGAACTTCCTGAAACTGCAAAGCTTCTATAAAGCAAAAGACACTGTCAATATGACAAAACAGCAGTTTACAGATTGGAAAAGGATCTTCATTAACCCTACATCTGACAGACAGCTAAAATCCAAAATTTGCAAAGAACTCTGTAAGTTCGACACCAACAACCAAAATAAGCCAATCTAAAAATGGGCTACAGAACTTTTTTTATATACTTTATTTTTATTAGACATTTTCTTTATTTACATTTCAATGCTACCCCCTTTCCTCATTTCTCGTCAGAAAACCACCTATACTATCCCTCCTCCCCCTGCTCTCTAACCCACCCACTCCTGCTTCCCTGAACTGGCATTTCCCTGTCCTGTGGCAATGAGCCTTCATGGGTTCAAAAGCCTCTCCTCTCATTGATATCTGACCAGGCCATCCTCTGCTACCCATGGGGCTGGAGCTATGGGCCCCTCCATGTTTACTATTTGGTTGGTGGTTAAGTCCCTGACTTAAGAAGGAAGACCAAAGTGTGGACACTTTAGTCCTTCTTAGGATACAAAATATACATGGAAGGAAGTACAGAGACAAAGTGTGGAGTAGAGACTGAAGAAAAGACCATCCAGAAACTGCCTCACCTGGTGATCCATCCCATATGCAGTGACCAAACCCAGACACTGTTGTGGATACCAACAAGTGCTTGCTGAGAGGAACCTGATAGAGCTGTTTCCAGAGAGGCCTTGCAAATACAGAGGGGAATACTCTCAGCCAACCATTGAACTGAGCACAGGCTCCCCAATGGAGGAGCTAGAGAAAAGACTCCAGGAGATGAAGGGGTATACTACTCCATAGGAGGAACAACACTATGAACCAACCAAAAAGGGGCTACAGATCTTAGCCATTCTGATTACTGTGAGGTGGAATCTCAGGGTCATTCTGATTTGCATTTCTCTGATGACTAAACATTTCTTTAAGTGCTTCGCAGCCATGAGATTCTTCTATTGTGAATTCTTTGTTTAGCACTGTACCAGTGATTTAACTGGGTTATTTGGTTTTGAGAGGTTAACTTCTTGATTTCTTTATATCTTTTGGATATTAACCTTCTGTTGGATGTAGGGTTAGTGAAGATTTTTTCCCAATCTGTAGGTGGCTGATTTGTCCTATTGACTGTCTTTTGTCTTACAGAAGCTTTTCAGTTTTATGAAATCAATTTTTAATCTTAGAGTCTGAGCCATTGTGCTGTCAAGGATGTGGAGAAAGAGGAACACTCCTCCATTGCTGGTGGGGATTCAAATTGGTTAAAAAAAACACTCTGGAAACAAATCTTGTGGCTCCTTAGAAAATTAGAAATAGTTCAATCTGAAGACTGAGCTATACCACTTTTGGGCATATACCTAAAAGATGCCCTATCATACTCCAAAGACAAATGTTCCACCATGTTCTTTATTTGTAATAGCCAGAATCTGGAAGCAACCCAGATGTCTCTCAACTAAAGAATGGATACAGGAACTTAAGCGACCAGAACACTTCCACCAGAGAACTCCTAAACCTGATAACTTCAGCAAAGTAGCTGGATATAAAATTAACTCAAACAAATAAGTAGCCTTCCTCTACTCAAAGGATAAACCAGCTGAGAAAGAAATTAGGGAAATGACACCCTTCACAATAGTCACAAATAGTATTGCATACCTTGGTGTAGCTAACCAAGCAAGTGAAAGATCTGTATGACAAGAATTCAAGCCTCTGAAGAAAGAAATCGAAGATCCCAGAACGTGGAAAGATCTCCTATGCTCATGGATTGGCAGGATTAATATAGTAAAAATGGCCATCTTGCTGAGAGCAATCTACAGATTCAATGCAATCTCCATCAAAATTCCAAATCAATTCTTCATAGAGTTAGAATAAATTCTCAAATTCATCTGGAATAACAAAAAAATTTAGAATAGCAAACACTATTCTCCACAACAAAAGATCTCCTGGGGGAATCACCATCCCTGACCTCAAGCTCTACTACAGAGCAATAGTGATTAAAAACTGTCTGGTATTGATATGGAGACAGGCAGGAAGATCAATGGAATAGCTTTGAAGACCTAGAAAAGATCCTGCATACCTACAGTCACTTGATATTTGACAAAGGAGCTAAGAACATCCTGTGAAAAAAAGACATTTTCAACAAATGGTGCTGGATCAACTGGAGGTCTGCATGCAGAAAAATGCAAATCGACCCATTCTTATCTCCTTGTACAAAGCTCAAGTCCAAGTGGGTCAAGGACCTACATATAAAACCAGACACACTGAAGCTTTTAGAGGAGAAAGTGGGGAAAACCTTGAACACATGGGCACAGGGGAAGATTTCCTGAATAGAACACCAATGGCTTATGCTCTAAGAACAAGAAATGTTCTTAGACAAGTTCAAATGACAAATGGGACCTCAAAAAAACTGCAAAGCTTCTGTAAGGCAAAGGACGCAGTCAATAGGATAAAATAGCAACCAACAAATTGGGAAAAGATCCTTACCAATCCTACATCCAATAGAGGGCTAATATCCATTGCATACAAAGAACTCAAGAAGTTAGACTCCAGAGAGTCAAATAACCCTATTAAAAATGGGGTACAGAGCTAAACAGGGAATTCTCAACTGAGGAAACTCGAATGTCCCTGAAGCACCTAAAGAAATGTTCAGCATCCTTATTTATCAGGGAAATGCAAATCAAAACAACACTGAGATTCCACCTCCCACTGGTCAGAATGGCTAAGATAAAAAAACTCAGGGGACAGCAAATGCTGGAGAGGATGTGGGGAAAGACAAACACTTCTCCAGTGGTGGGATTGCCAGCTGGTAAACCCACTCTGGAAATCAGTTTGGCGGGTCCTCAGAAAATTAGACATAGTACTTACTACCTGAGGACCCAGATATACCATTCCTGGGCATATACCCAGAAGATGCCCAAAATGTAATAAGGACACATGCTCCACTATGTTCATAGCTGCTTTATTTATAATAGCCAGAAGTTGGAAAGAACCCAGATGTCCTTCAACAAAGGAATAGATACAGAAATTGGGACATATATACACAATGGAATACTATTCAGCTATTAGAAACAAAAAATTCATATAATTATTAGGCAAATGGATGGAACTAGAAAGTGTCATCCTGAGTGAGGTAACCCAATCACAAAAGAAAACACATGGTATGCACTCACTGATAAATGGATGTTAGCCCAAAAGCTCAAAACAAACAAATTAGAATTCATAGACCACAGGAAGCTCAAGAAGAAGGACTGAAGTGGGGTGCTTGGGTTCCTCTGAGAAAAGGATTAAAATACAGGAACAATAAAGGAGACAAAGTGTGGAGCAGAAACTGAAGTAAAGGCCACCCAAAGACTGCCCTACCTGGAGATTCATCCTATAAACAGTCACCCAAACCCAATACTATTATGGACAACAAGAAGTGCATACCAAAAGGAGTCCATTATGGTTGTCTCAGGAGGGGCACTGCCAGAGCCTTACACATACAGAGGCAGATTCTAGCAGCCAACCATTGGACTGGGTGTGAGATCTCCAATGGAGGAATTGGAGGGCACACTGGAAGAGCTGAAGGCATTTACAGCCCCATAGGAAGAACAATGAAGTCGGCCACCCAGCTGCCCTAGGACACCCAGTACTAAACCATCAATCAAGGGGTATACATTGTTCCAGCCAAGAATGTGGCAGAGGAATGCCTTGTTAGGCATCAGTGGGAGGAGAGGTCCTTGGTCCTGTGAAGGCTCAATGGTTGCCCCAACAAAGGGAAACCAAGGAGGGGGAGCTGGAGTTGGGTCAAGTGGAGGGGCATAAACTTGGAGGCAGGGGGTGGGAGGAGGGGTGAGGGTTTGGGGGAAGGGGGAAACCGGGAAAGGTTTTAGCATTTGAAATGTAAATGATTATATTCAGTTAAAAAAGAAAGAAAATGGGCAGGAGAGATTGCTTAGTGGTTAAGAGCACTGACTGCTCATCCAGAGGTCCTGAGTTCATTTCTCAGCCACCAAATGGTAGCTTACATCCACCTGTAATGGGATCTGATGACTTCTTCTGGTGTGTCTGAAGACAGCTGCAGTGTACTCACACACATAAAATAAGTGAATACATTGGTTTTTTTTAATGTAAAAAAAGAATTGATGCAGAAAATGTGGTTCAATTACACATTGGAATACTATACAGCTATTAAAAATAAGGACATGATGACTTTTGCAGGCAAATGAATGGAACTAGAAAATATCATCCTGAATGAGGTAACCCAGACCCAAAAGGACATACCTCATAAGTACTCATGATAATTGGATATTAGCCAAGAAGTACAAAATACCTATGATACAACACATAGGCCATAAGAAGCATAACAAACAGAAAATCCCAAGTGAATATCCTTCAATACCACTTAGAAGAGGGAACAAAACAATCGCAGAAGGCAGAGAAAGGGAGGGACATGGGTAGGAAAAGAGAGGGGGAAGAAAAAGGGAGAACAGGATCAGGTGTGGGGAAGAATCTCAGAGGGCCAAGAGAATGAATAGAAATATGCAGCTTCTGTGGGTGGGGGATGGGATTACCCTCTAGAAAGTACCAGAGACCCAGGAGGTGAGACACTCAGAATTCAATGGCAGTGACCTTAGCCAAAATGCCCAACATTGGGGAGAGGAAACTCTAAAAGTCCACCTCCAGTATAGAGACAGGGCCTCAAGTAGAGGGACTGGGTTACTAATCCACAGTCAAAATTTCTGATCCAGAATTGTGCCTGTCTAAAAGAACTTCAGGGACAAAAATGAAGAAGAGACTGAAGGAAAGGCAGTCCAATGACAAGTCCAACTTGTGATCCATCTCATGGGGGTGAGGCACCGAGGCCTGACATTATTACTAATGCTATGATGTGCTTACAGTTGGGAGCCTGCCATGGCTGTCCTCTAAGAGGCCCTACCAGCAGCTGACTTAGACAGAAACAAATACCTACACCCAACCATTGGACTGAAGTCAGGGAGCCCTATGATTGCATTAGGGGAAGGATAGAGGAAACTGAAGGGGAGAGTGACCCCACAGAAAGTCCAACAGTCTCAAATAACCCAGACCCCAGGGAGCTCCCAGAGACTGAACCACCAACAAAGAAGAAACATTGTCCAGCCTAAGGCCTCTGGCACATATATAGCAGAGGCCTGCCCAGTCTGGCAATAGGAAAAATAAGCTTAATCCTCAAGAGATTTGAGATCCCAAGAAAGAGAAGAGAGAGGCCTGGTGGAGGGATAGCACCCTCTCAGAGGCAAGGGGGAGGAGGAATGGAATGAAGAACTGTGAGAAGGGGACTAAGAGGGGGGCAATGACTGAAATGTAAATAAATAAAATAATTAATTTTTAAATGGGATACAGAACTAAATAGAAAATTCTCAACAGGGAAATTTCAAATGGCTGAGAAGCACTTAAAGAAATGTTCAATGTCCTTAAACATCAGGGAAATGCAAATACAACTCTGAGGTTCCATCTTACACATATCAGAATGTGTAAGATCAAAAACTCAAGAGATAACACATGCTGGCAAGAATATGGAGCAAGGGGAATACTTCTTCATTCCTGGCAGGAGTGCAAACGTGTACAACCACTTTGGAAATCAATTTGGTGGTTTATCAGACTACTGGAAGTAATACTTCTACCTCAAGACTCAGCTATACCAATCTTGAGCATATACCCAAATGATGCTCCACCATACCACAAAGACACTTGTCCAACTGTGTTAATTAGCAGCTTTATTCTTAATAGCCAAAAATTGGAAACAGCCTAAATGTCCTTCAACTGAAAAATGGATAAAGAAAATGTGATACATCTATACAGTGGGATATTATTCAGCTATTTTTAAAAAATATATAAATTTTAAAGACAAATGGATGGAATTTTAAAATATCATCATGAGTGAGCTAACCCAGTCCCAAAAGGACATTCATGCTATGTGCTGACTTATAAGTGGATATTAGCCATAAAATACAGGTACTACGTTACAATCCACAGACCCAAAGAAGCGAAATGAGAAGGAAAGCACAATCGAGGATGCTTGAATCACACTCAGCAGGGGTATAAAATAGTCATAAGCAGCAGATGGAGCAAGAGAACTGTGAGGGAGAGGAAATCCAAAGAATAGGGGATTCAGAATCAAGTTTGGGGGAGAACAGGAGAGATGGCCAGATGGGCATGAAAATGAATGAAAACCTGCAACTGATGGGGGTGAGAAGTGGGAGTGGGGGAGGGCATCTCCAGGAGGATACAGAGACCAGGAATAAGGGAAACTGAATTATGTAGGATGGTGAGCAAGCAAAACCTAATGATAGAGATCAAACAACTCAATAACTAACCTTGATTCAGTTGACATATTAAGAACACTTTACAGGACTTAAGATGGAGACTTAAATTAGTGAGTCCCTGAGGTCAACCCCAGAACCACATCAAACAACCAAGCAAAAACAGAAAATCCTGCACATAACAATATAATACATATTATTATATTAAACACACAGATATATCAACTATATGATAATTTTAGGAAATAGCCACATAACAATATAATACATATTATTATATTAGAAACAAAGAAATATCAACTATATAAAAATTTTAGGAAATATCCAACTAAGTGTTCATAAGTGCAGTGAATGTCTCTCACTTAAAGCAGTTGATCCTAGTAATAACTATTTCTAGAGCCTGTTTTATATCTCTGTTCCTCAGGCTGTAGATGAAAGGGTTCAGCAAGGGTGTGACTACTGTGTAAATTACAGAAGCAACTATGTCTTTGTCACTGGAATTCTGGAATGAAGAGAAAAAGTATTCACTTGCAAGTGTTCCATAGTACAAAGACACCACAAGAAGATGGGAGCCACAGGTAGAAAAGGTTTTAATCAATCTCTTTGTGGAGGGGGCCTTCAAGGCAGTGCTTCCTATGAGAATATAAGAGCCCATGATGCTACTCAGAGGCAGGATAAAAAGTAATCCTCCCTCAGTGAAGATGACTAGCTTATTGAGGGAGATGTCTGAACAGCTCAGGTTCAAGAGAGCAGTGAGGTCACAGAAGAAGTTGGGGACGATGTTACTGGCACAGAAAGACAGTTGGAACAAGAGGAGTGTGTGCAGCAGGGCATTAACACAACAGAAGAACCAGGACCCAGAGACTAGGCAGACACAGAGCTCCTCCCTCATGACAGTGATGTAGCGCAGTGGATAACAGATGGCCACATACCTGTCATAAGCCATCACTGCAAGAAGGAAATTGTCCAGGCAGCCAAACAGAATAAAAAAGTACATCTGAGAGATGCATCCCTTGTAAGAGATGGAATGCTGTTGAGCCTGGATATTCATCAGCATTTTGGGAACTGTAATGGATGAGAGTGAGATGTCTGTGAAGGCCAAGTGGCTGAGGAAGAAGTACATGGGGGTGTGGAGGTGAGAGTCCAGCCTGATGAGCAGGATGATGAGCAAGTTCCCCAGCACTGTGGTCAGGTACATGGCCAGGAACAGGGTGAAGAAGACATTCTGCTGCTCTGGTCTGATGGGAAGCCCCAGGAGGAGGAACTCGAACACAGTACTCTGGTTCTCCCTCATCATACTGGGATTTAGAAAAAAATGAAATACCAGTGATCATAGCCATCATATTATTGCAACTAACTTTTCTGCATGATTCTTCTTTGCTTTAGATGCAAGTAATTAGTCTTCATATAAAGCCAGAGAATTTTTTCACCATTTGGTTTCTATTTACTTTCTAGTTAAAAGTAGTTTCTGTTGGCAGTATCCAAATGACTTGAATGGCACTTTCTTATCTGTACTACAATAACAAAAATCTTGGCATTCATATACTACACAATGCATGTGTATAGCTCATTTTAAACTTATATTTTTGAGGGACTTTTGCTTGTTTTGAAACAGAAATTTATTCCAATAAACATTTTCCTAAATGCATCAGTACTACTGATGGATTTCATAAAGATATTTTTATGTAAGTGTATCATGTGTCATGTTCACCTTCATACTCATCCACACCCACCAATTAGTAACTCCTCCATTCTTAACATCAGCAATGCTTCTCTTGATTTTTTAGTGCATGAACAATAAATAAACATCTCCTATCCTAACTTCAATGATACATCACACCTTTACATCAAAGAAACTAAGGTTACCAGCACTGTGCTTAACCCATATTTACTTAGAATCTTGATGCCATCACAAACTCCTATATAAGCACATGAACAGTAACAGTGAACAAACACTGGGGTCTCTGTGTAGGAGATTGTGTCTTCATACCAAGACCGTCTCAATAATTTACTCTGAAATGGAAAATGGACTGTTAGAAACAGGAATCTATCATTTACATGGGTTGTTTTTGTTTGTTTGTTTGTTTGTTTGTTTGTTTTTCCAAGCTACTAAGAATTATTTATGTACTTTCATTTTTAAAACACAACCTAGCTCCTTTGGGAAAAATATAAGAGAGTACTGGAAAATCTTATGTGTGCAATTTTAATATTCATATATAGAGAATTAAGTGGTGATTATCAATTATTTTTAATAATGTAAAACACCTTAAGTCAAAATAGAATTATTAAAGTCTTAACTGTTCTGAGTCCTTCCAAATTACCAGTCACCATAAGGATGCAGATCTAGTTTCCAAGGCAACATCAAGTTAGCATCAAATACTGATCTCAATGTTTTACACATGTTTTCCAATTCAATCCTCACATGGTATTAGCATACATATACTATTATACCCATTTTAACAGTGATGAAATAAAGTTAGAGCACCTAAGTCATTTGCAAACAAGTATACTAGGTAAAATAATTATGTGTGCTTAACTGGCAGCATTCCTGCTCTTAATCATTCCTAATAAAAATCACATTGTGCACTCACCAAAGTATCCAAAGATACGTATAGAGCTTTCTATTTTTTTCAACAGTCCTACAAAAGGGTATCACACATATTTTATACATCACTCATTTTAAAAATATTTCCATTTAACTTCTTTCAAAGCAAAATTATGTATTTGAGGCCAGTGAGATGGGTGCAGTAAATCTCAAACTGTGGATCACAACCCCTTTGGTAAACCTCTATCTTCAAAAAATATTTGCATTATGATTCATAACTATAGAAAAAGTATAGTTATGAAGCAGAAAAAAATAGTTGTATAGTTGGGTGTCACCACAACAGGTGGGACAGTGTGGATTGTAGCCTTAGGATGGTTATAAGTCACTAGTTTGGTGAGTAAAGGCACTTGTCACCAAACATGATGGCCTGAGTTTGATCCCTGGGATCCACATGGTGGAAGAAAAGAACCAAATCCAAGATGTTCTCTGACTTGCATATCCACTCTGTGACATGGCTACCTTCACACACATACAGAGATTGGGTGTGGGGAGATAAACACAAATAAATTGAACTTGACTTTGAACAGAGATGTTATGAGAGGTTACTTGTCTTGAATGGGAGTCATCCTGTAGGAACTTGAACCTTTACCAGGACACAAGTTATTACCAGGCATGACTTCCAAGAAAAATGAAGATCAGATGCCAGTGCAATGGCTGCTCACTAACAGATTCTGTATCACATCAGGAAGTCAAAGGAAAGCAATCACAAACCCTGAAAGGCTACTGTAGGTAAGATCTTGCAGGAAGGAGTCAACCTATGACTGTGAGATGCGAGATCAAGCCTGAAAGGTGAGTTTTCCCTGGTTTCTAAGTGTTCTTTCCCTAGATAATAGTGAATCAATGAGCCTCCGGCAGCCAAACATTGGATTTGGGAAAAGACAATAGTAACTTTTTTTTTATTGACTACCATATACCAAGCATGACTTTGAATAATTTATATTATATACTGGCTCATTTATTCCCCAAAATATGTATATAAAGTTAGGTTGGTCACTGTCCTTGAGTAAATTTCTAAGCTGAACTCACTATGGCCACAAAAAATGGATAGGATCCATATTGGTGATTAGACACAATTATAGTTTATTTATCATTATATAAGAGCTACATGGTAATTAAATGCATATGACCCTGTCTTCTTACTGCAGAATCATAACACTTGAAAGAATAGCAAGGAGATATTTGACTTTTCATGGACCAACCAGAGCCTCGAGAACACACCAATGAAACAGACAATGACTGTATATGCACATATATATGCAGACACTTGAGTTGCTGAATTCTGATTTCTTACCAAATACATGTATCCTAAAGAAGGAAAGACATTCACAGAATCATAACAACAAATTCATAACTGATATGTAAGATTTTATACACAACTCATGAATAACTCACACAGTCACATGTACTTTAAAAGCCACACAACACATTCAACAATACATAAAAACTACATCTGAAAGGAATAAGCTCATACTCTGAATACAGATGTACATAAACACACATAGGAACACAAACACACATGCACACACACAAGACAATCAAAGCGCAAAATAAAATAGATCACAGAAAGCCATAAGAAATATTCAGGTATATAGGTATGCCACATCTCTTCAGGAAACAAAAAATACACATGGTACAAGCATGCATCCATACTCAATATCTGTTCTGGTTCCCATTGACCTGTGCCTAACAAACATGAAAGTATACAGTCAGTGATGATCAGAGTCCCTTACACTCATAGGCATATTACATAAATTTTACCTCTGAATAATCCAAATGGCAACACACACACACACACACACACACACACACACACACCACTCTCAATGACATGCCATCATATGCCAAATATGAGACAGACAAAATGCAAGCGCATACACACCCACATGTGTGAAAAAAAGCAAATACAAAAAAGTAATTTTAGACCACTGGATACATGCTGTCTTCAGACTTTTCTATCTCTTTTACTTGATTGTGTTTGCCCATAGATGAAAGGAAATGAGTTAATGGAATGGGAGCATGACAAATATTTTAGATGAAACAGGCTGATTTGGAGACTCCAAAGCATACATATAAAACCTATTCTTGTGGGCCTAATTCAGATTTGTGTGTTCTGGATCTAGAAAGGGAAAAACTAGTCAGTTACATAACACATACAGATACACACACACACACACAGAGAGAGAGAGAGAGAGAGAGAGAGAGAGAGAGAGAGAGAGAGAGAGAACATGAAGACCATATGGGAAGACACATAGACATAGTGACACACTTTGCCCTAAGAGCTCACAGTTCTCTCTGACCTCTGCCAGTCCTTAGTTTGCTCAGGTACCTGATAACTCACCTCTCTGAGACCTTGGATTCCATTAAGGCCATCCAGAACAAGAAAATAACAGTAACTATGAATCTTATCTTATCTTATCCCAGGACCTCCTGCCCTTTCTCTATCTGTCCTTGATATCCATAAAAAAAGTGGAGGATATAATAAGACTCAGGGAGAGTCCCAGAGATCCTAGTTAAAAAAGAATCAAGCAGAATGATTAGCTTCAATTCTTGCCAGTCTTTTGGGAGGAGCTTGCCCAGGGGAGTGCATAGCTGAGCAGGCATTAAACTCCTCACCCAAGAGTAACCTAACTATGCGTCCTGATGTCAATACTATATTGGTAGTGGGGCAGCTGGGACAGGAGTCTCCCAGCTGCCATTTGCACCAGGGAGTCAGGCAGCTCCACAACCTTCTGTGCAAGGCCTGCCAGGAAAGAATGATCTCCCAGCAGCACTTTCATTTCTGAGTGTGTAGGTAAGATCTCCACACTCTCTGTGGAGGGGAACAGCTAGGAGCACAAAGGGCATACGATCAGTGGAGTAGTTGGGGCAGGAGTCTTCCAGCTGCCATTTGCACCAGGGAATCAGTTGGCTCCACAGCTTTCTGTGAACAGACCCTGCCAGAAGAGTTGGACTCCAGGAGTACAGACTCAAGCTTACAGGCCCAAAGGAGGGACAAGCTCCAGCCAGAGACAACAAGACCAACTAACACCAGAGATAACCAGATGGCAAAAGCCAAGCACAAGAATCCTACCAATAGAAAGCAAAAATACTTGGCAACATCAGAAACCAGTTCACATACCACAGAAAGTCCCGGATACCCCAAAACACCAGAAAAGAACGAGTTGGATTTAAAACCACATCTCATGATGCTGATAGAGGACTTCAAGAAGGACATAAATAACTCCCTTAAAGAAATACAGGAAAATATAGGGCAATGGGTAAAAGCCCTTAAAGAGGAAACAAAAAATCCCTTAATGTACAGGAGAACATGGGTCAACAAGCAGAAACTCTTGAAGAGAAAACAGAAAAATCCCTTAAAATTTCTAGGAAAACACAAACAAACAAGTGAGGGAACTGAACAAAACCATCCAGGATCTAAAAATGGAGGTAAAATCAATGGAGAAATCACAAAGGGAGACAACTCTGGAGATAGAAAACCTTGGAAAGAAATCAGGAGTCATAGATGCAAGCATCAAGAACAGAATACAAGAGATAGAAGAAAGAATCCCAGGTGTTGAAGATACCATAGAAAACATTGACTCAACAGTCAAAGAAAATGCAAAATGCAAAAGGCCTGTAACCCAAAACATCCAAGAAATCCAGGACACAATGAGAAGACCAATCCTAAGGATTATAGGTATAGAAGAGAGTGAAGATCTCCAACTTAAAGGCCCAGTAAATGTCTTCAACAAAATTAGAGAAGAAAACTTCCCAAGCCTAAAGAAAGAAATGTCCATGAACATAAAAGAAGATTATAGAACTCCAAACAGACTGGACCACAGACCAGAAAAATCCTCCTGTCATATAATAATCAAAACACCAAATGCACTAAACAAAGAAAGAATATTAAAAGCAGTAAGGGGAAAAGGTCAAGTAATTAATAAAGGCAGACCTATCAGAATTAAACCAGACTCCTTACCAGAGACTCTGAAAGATCCTGTGCAGATATCATACAGACCCTAAGAGAACACAAATGACAGCCAAGACTACTATACACAGCAAAACTCTCAATTAACATAGGTGGAGAAACTAAGATATTCCAGGATAAAACCAAATTTACACAATATCTTTCCACAAATCCAGACCTGCAAAGTATAATAGATGGAAAACGCCAACACAAGGAGGGAAACTACACCCTAGAAAAAGCCAGAAAGTAATCTTCTTCCAATAAACCCAAAGTATGGAAACCACACAAACATAAAAATAAAATCAAAAATAACAGAAAGCAACAATCACTATTCCCTAATATTGCTTAACATCAATGGACTCAATTCCCCAATAAAAAGACATAGACTAA
Organism: Apodemus agrarius; assembly: GCA_964023405.1. Taxonomy (NCBI): domain Eukaryota; kingdom Metazoa; phylum Chordata; class Mammalia; order Rodentia; family Muridae; genus Apodemus; species Apodemus agrarius. Next base: position 149,805,577 of record OZ030008.1, read on the forward strand.
TAGAAATATATTCATGTAGATCTTCAATTTTATCAGAAAAAAAATTTTAGTTCCTCTTTTCAATTAATTTAGTAATGTTTTTTATGTCTACCAATTTGTCTGTATTATTTTCTATGATAATCTTCAATTTTGGCATGTTTTTCTATATATTTCAATTTTGTCAAAAGTATTTTCCATGTAAATCTTCAATTTTATCAGAAAATGTTTATAATTCCACTATCAATCAACTTAGAAATATTTTTATGCCTAACATTTTATCTGTATAATTTTCTATGACAATCTTCAATTTTAACATGTTTTTCTATATATTTCTTCAATTTTTATTTAATTTTTATTTTCTATATTCTATGTTTACATTCCAAAGGCTTTCCCCTTTCCCAGTTCCCTCCCCACCATATGTCCCATAATTCCTCTCCTTCCCCAACAATTCCCCAAACATTCCCTCACACACACGATTTCTCTGTACTGGGTCTACAAAATTGGATCCAATCTTTACAGGGCAAGGGTCCTCTCCTTTCTTCTTCTTGGGAGTCATTTGACTTGCTAATTGTGCCTTGAGTATTTAGGGCTTCTGGGCTCATTAATATCCACTTATCAGTGATTGCATTTCATGTGTATTCTTTTGTGATTGGGTTAACTCACCTAAGATGATATTTTCCAGATCTAACCATTTACCATCAAATTGCATGAATTCATTATTTTTAATTGATGAGTAGTATTCCACTGTATAAATATACCACATTTTCTGTATCCCTTCCTCCTTTGAGGGATATTTGGGTGCCTTCCAATTACTGGCTATTATAAACAAGGCTGCTGTAAACATAGTGGAGCATGTGTCTTTATTGTATGCAGGGGAATCCTCTGGGTATATGCCGAGGAGTGATAGGTCAGGGTCCTCTGGTAGTGACATGCCCAATTTTCTGAGGAACCGCCAAACTGATTTCCAGAGCGATTTTACCATTTTGCAATCTCACCAACAGTGGAGGAGTGTTCCTCTTTCACCACATCCTCGCCAGCACTTGTTGTCTCTTGAGTTCTTAATCTTCGCCATTCTGACTGGTGTGAGGTGGAATCTCAGGGTTGTTTTGATTTGCATTTCCCTGATTACTAATGATGTTGAACATCTCTTAAGGTGTTTCTCGGCCATTTGAATTTCTTCTGGTGAAAATTCTTTGTTTAGATCTGTACCCGACTTTTTGATAGGGTTATTGGGTTCTTTGGGGTTTAACTCCTTGAGTTCTTTGTATATATTAGATATTATCCCTCTGTCGGATGTGGGGTTGGTGAAGATCTTTTCCCACTTTATTGGTTGCCGTTTTGTCCTTCTGACAGTGTCCTTTTCCTTACAGAAACTTTGTAATTTTATGAGGTCCCATTTGTCAATTCTTGATCTTAGAGCATAAGCTATTGGTATTCTGTTCAGGAAATTTCCCCCTCTGCCCATGTCCTCCAGGGTCTTCCCAAGTTTCTTTTCTAATAGTGGGTCTGGTTTTATGTGGAGGTCCATTATCCACTTGGAATTGATCTTAGTATAAGGAGATAAGAGTGGGTCAATTTGCATTCTTCGTCATGTTGACCTCCAGTTGAACCAGCACCATTTGTTGAAAAGGCTATCTTTTTTCCACTGGATGGTTGTGGCTCCTTTATCAAAGATTAAGTGACCATAAGTCTGTGGGTTCATTTCTGGGTCTTCAATCCTATTCCATTGATCTACTTGCCTGTTCCTGTACCAATACCATGCAGTTTTTAACACAATTGCTCTGTAGTACTGCTTGAGGTCAGGGATATTGATTCCCCCAGAAGTCCTTTTATTGTTGAGAATAGTTTTAGCTATCCTGGGTTTTTTGTTGCTCCAGATGAATTTGAGAATTGCTCTTTCTAGATCTATGAAGAATTGAGTTGGGATTTTGATGGGGATCGCATTGAATGTATAGATTGCTTTTGGCAAGATGGCCATTTTTACTATATTGATCCTGCCAATCCAGGAGCAAGAAATATTTTTCCATCTTCTGAGGTCTTCTTTGATTTCTTTCTTCAAGGAATTGAAGTTCCTGTCATACAGATCTTTCGCTCGTTTGGTTAGAGTTATGCCAAGGTACTTTATATTGTTTGTGGCTATTGTGAAGGGTGTTATTTCCTTAACTTCTTTCTCAGCCTGCTTGTCCTTTGAGTACAAGAAGGCTACTGATTTGCTTGAGTTAATTTTATAACCAGCCACATTGCTGAAGTTGTTTATCAGCTGTAGATGTTCTCTGGTGGAGTTTTTTGTGTCGCTTAAGTAAACTATCATATTGTCTGCAAATAATGATAGTTTGACTTCTTCCTTTCCAATTTGTATCTCTGTGACTTCCTTATGTTGTCTAATTGCTCTCTCTAGAACTTCAAGTACTATATTGAAAAGATATGGAGAGAGAAGGCAGCCTTGTCTAGTCCCTGATTTTAGTGGGATTCCTTCAAGTTTCTCTCCATTTAGTTTGATGTTGGCTACTGGTTTGCTGTAGATTGCTTTTATTATGCTTAGGTATGGGTCTTGAATTCCTGCTCTTTCCAAGACTTTTAGCATGAAAGGATGCTGAATTTTGTCGAATGCTTTTTTAGCATCTAATGACATGACCATGTGGTTTTTTTCTTTTAGTTTGTTTATGTAGTGGATTACATTGATGGGTTTCCATATATTGAACCATCCCTGCATCCCTGGGATGAAGCTTACTTGATGATGGTGAATGATCGTTTTGATGTGTTCTTGGATTCAGTTGGCAAGAATTTTATTTAGTGTTTTTGCATCGATATTCATAAGGGTATTGGCCTGTAGTTCCCTTTCTTTGTTGGATCTTTTTGTGGTTTAGGTATCAGCATAATTGTGACTTCGAAGAATGAGTTGGGCAGTGTCCCTTCTGTCTCTATTTTGTGGAATAGTTTGAAGAGTATTGGTGTTAAGTCTTCTTTGAAGGTCTGGTAGAATTCTCCACTAAAACCATCTGGTGCTGTACTTTTTTTTCCGTTGGGAGGCTTTCTATAAAGTCTTCTATTTCTTTAGGGGCTATGGGACTATTTAGCTGATCTACTTGATGCTGATATAATTTTGGTATTTGGTATCTGTCTAGGAAATTGTCCATTTCCTCCAGATTCTCCAGTTGTTTTGAGTATAGACCTTTGTAGTAGGATCTGATGATCTTTTGAATTTCCTCAGTTTCTGTTGTTATGTCTCCCTTTTCATTTCTAATTTTGTTTACTTGCATACTGTCTCTGTGTCCTTTGGTTAGTATGGCTAAGGGTTTATCTATCTTGTTGATTTTCTCAAAGAACCAGCTCCTGGTTTTGTTGATTCTTTGTATGGTTTCTTTGTTTCTACTTGACTGATTTCAGCCTTAAGTTTGATAATTACATAAAGTCATGACCCCATTACACATTGCATTTGGAGCATAGAATTTCAGTATTGAGAGCTCTTCTTGGTGGATTTTCCCTTTGACCAGCAAGAAGTGACCTTCTGAGTCTCCTTTGATGACTTTAGGTTGGAAGTCAATTTTATCTGATATTATAATGGTTACTCTAGCTTGTTTCCTGAGACCATTTGCTTGTAAAATTGTCTTCCAGCCTTTTATTCTGAGGCAATGTTTGTCTTTAACACTGAGATGTGTTTCCTGTATGCAGCAAAATGTAGGGTCCTGTTTCTGTATCCAGTCTGTTAATCTATGTCTTTTTATTGGGGAATTGAGTCCATTGATGTTAAGAGATGTTAAGGAATAGTAATTATTACCTCCCGACATTTTTGAAATTATTTTTTTTCATATTTGAGAGGTTATCTTCTTTTGGATTTGATGAGAGGAGGTTTCTATCTTGCTTCTTCCTGGGTGTAGTTTCCTTCCTTGTCTTGGTGTTTTCCCCCATTATCCTTTGTAGGGCTGGTTTTGTGAAAAGATAACGTGCAAATTTGGTTTTGTCATGGAATACCTTGATGTCTCCATCTATGGCGATTGAGAGTTTTGCTGGGTATAGTGGTTTTGGCTGAAATTTGTGTTCTCTTAGAGTTTGCATGATATCTGCCCAGGGTCTTCTAGTTTTCATGGTCTCAGGTGAGAAGTCTGGTGTTATTCTGATAGGTCTTCCTTTATATGTTACTTGGCCTTTTTCTCTTGCTGCCTTTAATATTCTCTTTGTTTAGTACATTTGGAGTTTTGATTATTATGTGACGGGATGTATTTCTGCTCTGGTCCAGTCTGTTTGGAGTTCTATAGGCTTCTTGTATATTCATGGGCATCTCTCTCTCTTTAGGTTGGGGAAGTTTTCTTCCATAATTTTGTAGAAGATATTTGTTGGCCCTTTTACTTGTAAATCTTCACTCTTGTCTATACCTATATTCCTTAGGTTTGGTCTTCTCATTGTGTCCTGGATTTCCTGGATGTTTTGGGTTACAAACTTTTTGCATTTAGTATTTTCTTTGACTGTTGAATCAATGGTTCCTATGGTATCTTCGGCTTCTGGTATTCTGTCTTCTATCTCTTGTATTCTCTTGTTGATGTTTGCATCTATGGCCCCTGATTTCTTCCCAAGGTTTTCTATCTCCAATGTTGTCTCCCTCTGTGATTTCTTAGTTGTTTCTACTTCTGTTTTTAGAACCTGGATGGATATGCTCAGATATTTCACTTGCTTGATTGTGTTTTTATGTATTTCTTTAAGAGATTTTTGTGTTTCCTCTTTCATGGCTTCTACTTGTTGACCCACGTTCTTTTGTATTTCTTTAAGTGATTTTTGTCTTTCCTCCTTATTGTCTTCTGCTTTTTAATCCATCTTCTCCTGAATTTCTTTAAGTGATTTTTGTATTTGCCTTGTAAAGGCTTCTAACTTTTGATCCATTTTCTCCTCTATTTCTTTAAGAGATTTCTCTGTTTATTCTGCTACCAGCATTCTGACCAGTGATTTTAGATCCAAGTCTTGTTTTTCTGGTGTGTTGGGGTATCCAGGGCTTTCTGTTGTCGGCGAACTGGGTTGAGATGCTGTCATGTTGCCTTGATTTCTGTTAGTAACGTTCCTTCGTTTTCCTTTTGCCATCAGGTTATTTCTGGTGTTACTTGGCCTTGTTGTCACTGGCTGGTGTTTGAACCTCCTGCAAGGCTGGGCTCACCTGTTGTTTCTCTACTGTTGACTATGCTGCGAGATAGAGACTGCCTCTGTGAGTGCTGAGGGGCCTCAGGGAGGGCGGTTCCCAACCAAGTTGGTGCAAGGCCGGAGGGCATGGAGATGTCTCTCCAGCTGCCACCCTTGCCCCGGTTAGTGGGGTGAGCTTGGAGGATCCTCCCGAGTGATGGTAGCCCCTGATTGAATCTGTCTACCTGGGCCTCTCCAGCCGTGTCCTGGTAGCAATATGGAGGCCTACCAAGGGGCTGCTGGCAGGCTGTTCCCAGCTGCTTTGCTGCAAGTCCAGAGGGCATGGAGAAGTTCCGCAGAGCCTCAGTGTTGGGTCTGCCTGGTGGTGAGAGCCTGGCGGATCCACCTAGGCGATGGTAGCCCCCCCTGGAGTCTGTCTACCTGGGCCTCTCTAGCCGTGTCCTGGTAGCAATATGGAGGCTTACTGCGACCACTGCTCTAAGGGACCACGAGCTGGCTGCCACCCGCTGCCTTGGTGCAAGGCCGGAGGGTGTAGAGAAGTCCCACAGAGCCTCAGCACTGGGCCTGTCTGGTGGTGAGAGCCTGGTGGATCCACCCGTGTGATGGTAGCCCTGGTGGGAGTCTGTCTACCTGGGCCTCTCTAGCTGTGTCCTGGTAGCAATATGGAGGCTTACTGCGACCACTGCTTTAAGGGACCATATTTCTTCAATTTTATTAGAGGTATTTTCCATATAAATCTTTTATTTTATCAGAGGAAGTTTATAGTTCCACTTTCAATCAACTTAGAAATTTTTTTATGCCTACTTTTTCCTGTATAGTTTTCTGTGAGTCAATTTTAACGTGTTCTTCTCTATGTTTCTTGAATTTTATCAGAGGTATTTTCCATGTAAATTTCAATTTTATCAAAAAATGTTTTTAATTCTACTTTCAGTCAACATATATTTTATGCCTAGCATTTTATCTGTATAATTTTCCATTATAATCTTCCATTTTAGCATGTTATCCTATATTTTTCTATAATTTTATCAGAAATATTTTCCATGTAAATCTTTAATTCTATCATAAAATGTCTCTATTTCTTTTTTAAATTAATTTAGTGTTTTTATATCTACCATTTTACTCTTTAAATTTCCATGAAAATTGTCAATTTTAACATGTTTTTCGATATATTTCTTCAATCTTATTGGAAATATTTTCCATGTAAATCTTCAATTCTATCATAAAATGTTTCTGATTCCTTTTTCAATTAATTTACTGGTGTTTTATGTCTACCATTTTACTCTTTAATTTTCCATTAAAATTGTCAATTTTAATGTTTTCTATATATTTCTTCAATCTTATCAGAAAGATTTTCCATGTGAATCTTCAATTTTATCATAAAATGGTTTTACTTCCTTTTTCACTTAAAAAAAGACAAAATAGAATACTATATTGGTCATGGACACTCCCCATCACAAAATACCTGAGGTAATAAACTTATCCAAACCTATTTTATCCTGTTTGGGAGCTTTCAGCCAATGAGCAGCTGTAACCATTGTTTCCTGCCTCTAGTGAAGAAGTATATCATGTTGGGAGTGCATGGGAGAGAAAGGCCTGATTGTATCATTAAAAGAAAGCAACAGGGAGCCCAACAGACATGCTTGTTATAGACCACACTTCTTAAAATTTCCCTCACCTTACAGCACTGCCACCCTGGGACCAAGCCTTTGGCATAAACATTTGAGTGAGACTCAGCTAATGGTCTAAGCTATATCTCAATCAAATATAGAATCTAATGTCTAGAAACAAATGAAAAATGCTAGCATGGCTACACAGATCATCTGATACAGATAAAAATGACTAAGAGGAAAGTTTATAGCTATAAGTGTTCACATTTTTTAAAAAGTATAGAGGGGCCAGTGAGATGACTCAGATGTTACATGCAACTAATCCTAGTGACATAATTCAATCTCTGAACCTACATGGTGGAAGGGAATAACTTACTCCTGAAAATTGTTCTCTGACCTATACCAACATACACAGAGAGAGAAGGGGGCAAGAGGGATGAAACAGATAGATGTAGGAGACAGAGAGAGAAAGAGAATAAATTTAAAAATAATTAAACAAATGATACATGATGCACAGACATATACACAGAAAAAACACTCATTAAATAAAATAACCTTTTTATTTTTTTTAAATTCAGACCAACTTCAAACAAATAATATAATGATATTTGCTAAGGTTCTAACAAAATAAAAAAGCAAAACTAAAGCTAAGTATATAACAAAAAACAGTAAATATTAAACTATAAATTAGAATCTTCTGGTTTCTTTCTGCAACTGGATACCATCCTCTGCCACAGGGCTCCATTCCCAGGTGCTACAGGGCTCCATTCCCAGGTGGCACAGGGAGATAGCTAGCCTCCCAGGAGTGCCAACAGACCTGGGAGCAGAGATAGGAACACCCCTGCTGCTCAGAGGAACCTGCCCAAAACCCTGAGGACACAAGAACCAAGAGGCAGCTCAGGATAGGAGTCTTCCAATTTCCCTGTGTGCCCAGAGCTGATCCTGGGCCACAGAGCTACATACACAAATACCTCCACAAAAGAGCTGGTCTCTCAGGAGTGCCTACACATCTGCATGCACAGGTAAGACCACCACTTCTCTTCAAATTCCTGGCTCAAGAAGGATCTGTTCAGAGACATCAGGACACAGGAACCAATGATAAGCTGGCAACAGGATCCTGCTGGTTTCTGCACACCTGAGCTGACCCTGTACCACAGGTCTCCATACCTACATTCCTCCAAGAGAGAACTGGTCTCCAAGGAGTACTGATACACAGGCTTCCAGGACAGATAAACCACAGTCAGAGACAGCAAGACCAGCTAACAACCAATAACCATATTGTAAAAGGTGAAAGCAAGAGCATTACCAACAGAAACCATGGCTCCAAGGCATTATCCGAATTCAGTTCTCCAACAACAGCAAGCCCTGGTAACTCCAACACACTAGAAAAGCAAGAATTGGATTTAAAATCACATCTCATGATGCTGATAGAAGACTTCAAGAAGGACATAAATATCTTGAAGAAATACAGGAGAACTCAGGTAAATATGTAGAAGCCCTTAAAGAGTAAACACCAAAATCCTTGAAAGAATTACAGGAAAACACAAACAAGTGAAGGAACTAAACAAATCCATCCAGGATCTAAAAATGAAAGTAGAAACAATAAAGAAATAACAAACTCAAACAACTCTGGAGATAGAAAACCTAGGAAAGAAATCAGGGGTCATAGATGCAAGGCTCAAAAACAGAATACAAGAGATAGAAGAGAGAATCTCAGGCACGGATGATACCAACAAAACATTGACACAACCGTCAAAGAAAATGGAAAATGCAAAAGACTCCTAACCCAAAACATTCATGAAATCCAGGACAAAATGGGAAGACCAAGCCTAAGGATTATAGATATAGAAAAGAGCAAAGATTTCCAACTTAAAGACCCAGTAAATATCTTCAACAAAATTAGAGAAAACTTCCCTAACATAAATAAGAGATGCCCATGAGCATACAAGAAGTCTACAGAACTCCAAATACACTGCACAGGGAAGAAATTCTTCCCTTCACATAATAATCAAATCACCAAATGCTCTAAACAAAGAAAGAATATTAAAAGCAGTAAGGGAAAAGGTCACATAACTTATAAACATAGGCCTATCAGAATTACGCCAGAGTTCTCACCAGAGACAATGAAAGATAGATTTTGGGCAGATGTCATACAGACCATAAGAGAACACAAATGCCAGCACAGGCTGCTATACCCAGCAAATCTCTCAATTACCATAGACAGAGAAATAAGATATTCCATGATAAAATCAAATTTATACAATATCTCTCCACAAATCCAGCCCTACAAATAATAATCTACAGATCATCTACTGATAATAGATGGAAAACACCAGAACAAGGAGGAAAACTACATCCTAGAAAAAGCAAGAAGGTAATCTTCTTTCAACAAACCCAAAAGAAGATAGCCACACAAACATAAAAATAACAGGAAACAACAATCACTATTCCTTAATAACTCTTAACATCAATGGACTCAATTCCCCATTAAAAAGACATAGAATAACAAGCTGGATAAGTTAACAGGACCCAGCATTTTGTTACATACAGGAAACACACCTCAGTGTCAAAGACAAACACTACCTCAGAGTAAGGTTGGAAAACAATTTTCCAAGCAAATGGTCCCAGAAAAGAAGCTGGAGTAGCCATTCTAATATAGAATAAAACCAACTTTCAACCAAAAATCATCAAAAAAGATAAGGAATTACACTTCATACTCATCAAAGGAAAAATCTACCAAGAATAATTCTGAATTATGAACATCTATGCTTCAAGTGCAGGTCACCCACGTTCATAAAAGAAACTTTACTAAAGCTCAAAGCACACACTTCACCTCACACAATAATTGTGGGGGGACTTCAACACTGCACTCTCATCAATGGACAGATCAGGGAAACGCAAACAGAGATACAGTAAAACTGTCAAAAGGACAAATCGGCAACCAACAAATTGGAAAAAGATCTTCACCAACCCCACATCCGACAGAGGGTTAATATCCAATGTATACAAAGAACTCAAGAAGTTAGACCCCAGAAAACCAAATAACCCTATTCGAAAATGGGGTACAGAGCTAAACAAAGACTTTTCACCTGAAGAAATTCCGATGGCTGAGAAACAGCTTAAAAATGTTCAACATTATTAGTCATTAGAGAAATGCAAATCAATAGAACCATGAGATTTCACCTCACATCAGTCAGAATGGCTAAGATTAAAAACTCAGGAAACAGCAGAATGTGGAGAAAGAAGAACACTCCTCCACTGCTGGTGGGACTGCAAGCTGGTACAACCACTCTGGAAATCAGTCTGGCGGTTCCTCAGAAAACTGGACATGATACTTCCGGAGGACCCAGCCATACCACTCCTGGGCATATACCCAGACGATTCCCCAGCATGCAATAAGGATACATGCTCTATTATATTCATAGCACCCTTATTTATAAGAGCCAGAAGCTGGAGCAAACCCAGATGTCCCTCAACGTAGGAATGAATACAAAAAAAAAATGTGGTATATGTACACAATGGAGTACTATTCAGCCATTAGAAACAATGAATTCATGAAATTCTTAGAGAAATGGATAGACCTGGAGAACATCACACTAAGTGAGGTAACCCAGTCTCAAAAGAATACCCATGGCATGCACTCACTGATAAGTAGATATTAGCCTAGACTCTTGGGACACCAAAGACACAATCCACATATCAAATTATATCTGACAAGAAGGAAGGAGTGGACACTGGTGCTGGAAAGGATCAAAACAACAGTGTAGGGGAATACCAGAACAGGGAATTGGGAAGGCGTGGATGGGAGAACAGGGGGAGGGAAAAGGGCATGCAGGACCTTTAGGGGATGGGGAACCAGAAAAAGGGAAATGAAATGTAAATGTAGAAATATCCAATAAAAAAAACTAAAAGAAGTTATGGACCAAGTGGATTTAACAGATATCTATAGAATATCTCACAAACGAAAGACTTAGAACATATAGAACAAATGAAAATATACTTTCTTCACAGGACCTCACAGTACCTTTTCCAAAATTGACCATATACTCAGTCACAAACCAGACCTCAACAGATACAAGAAGATTGAAATAATCCCATGCCTCCTATCAGATGACCATTGACTAAGGTTGGTCTTCAATAACAACAAAAACAACAGAAAGACCACATACACATGGAAGCTGAACAATGCTCTACTGAATGATAACTTTGTCAGGGAAGAAAGAAAGAAAGAAATTAAAGACTTTTTAAAATGTAATGAAAATGAAGGCACAACATACCCAAACTTATGGGATACAATGAAAGCAGTGCTAAGAGGAAAATTCATATCTCTGAGTGCCTCAAAAAGACACTGGAGAGAGCATACACTAAGCGCTTAACAGCACACCTGAAAGCTCTAGAACAAAAAAGATGCAAATACACCAAGAAAGAAGTAGATGGCAGGAAATAATCAAACTCAGAGCTGAAATCAACAAAGTAGAAACAAAGTGAACTATACAAAGAATCAAAAAAAAGCTGTTTCTTTAAGAAAATCAATATAGATAAAACATTAGCCAAACTAACTACAGGGCACAGAAACAGTATCCAAAGTAACAAAATCAGGGATGAAAAGGGAGATATAACAACAGAAACTGGGGAAATTAAAAAACTAATGATATCCTATTACAAAAGTCTATACTCAACAAAACTGGAAAACTTGGATGAAATGAAAAAAATTTAGACAGATACCAGGTACCAAGGTTAAATCAGAATCAGATAAACCATCTAAGCATTCCTATAACACCTAAAGAAACAGTAGCAGTCATTAGAAGTCTCCCAACCAAAAAAAAAAAAAAAAAGCCCAGGACCCAATGGGTTTAGTGCAGAATTATATCAGCATTTCAAAGACCTAAATACTAGTACTTCTCAAATTATTCCACAAAATAGAAGCAAAGGGAACACTGCCCAATTCTTTCTATGAAGCCACAGTTAAACTGACACCTAAACCACAAAAAGACCAAAGAAAGAGAAATTCAGACGAATTTCCCTTATGAATATCGATGAAAAAACACTCAATAAAATTCTCTCAAACAGAATCCAATAACACAGCAAAACAATCATTCACCTTGATTAAGTAGGCTTCATCCCAAGAATGCAGGGAGAGTTCAATAAATGGAAATCCATCAATGTAATCCACTATATAAACAAACTCAAAGGAAAAAAAACACATGATCATCTCATTAGATGCTGAGAAAGCATTTGACAAAATACAATATCACTTTATGTTAAAAGTATTGAAGAAATCAGGAATTCAAGGTCCACACCTGTTATGGTTTGTATATGCTTTTCCCAGGGAGTGGTGCTATAGGAGATGTGGTCTTGTTGGAGTAAGTGTGTCAGGGTGTGGGCTTAAGATCTTCACCCTAGTTGGCTGGAAGTCAGTCTTCTACTAGCAGCCTTCAGATGAAGATGTAGAACTCTCAGCTCCTCCTGTACCATGCCTTCCTGGATGCTGCCATGTTTCTGCCTTGATGACAGTGGACTGAACCTCTGAGCCTGTAAGCCAACCCCAACTAAATGTTGTCTTTTATAAAACTTGCATTGGTCATGGTGTCTGTTCACAGCAGTAAAACCCTAACTAAGACAACACCTAAACATAATAAAAGTAATATACAGCAAACCAATAGCCAATGTCAAATTAAATGTAAAAATCTAAAAATAATCCCATTAAAATCATGGACAAGGCTGCCCACTTTCTCCCTATTTATTCAATATTGTACTTGAAATTCTAGATAAAGCAATTAGGCAACAAAAGGAGATTAAAGGGATACAAATTGGGAAGGAGGAAGTAAAAATGTCACTATTTACAGATGATGTAATACTATACATAAGAGACCCCAAAAATTCTGCCAGAGAGTTCTTACATCTGATAGACAACTTCAGCAAAGGATAAAATTAACTCAAACAAATCAGTAGCCTTCTTCTACTCAAAGGATAAACATGCTGAGAAAGAAATTAGGGAAACAACACGCTTCACAAGTCACAAATAATATAAAATATCTTCCTGTGACTCTAACCAAACAAGTGAAAGATCTGTATGACAGGAACGTCAAGTTGATCTTGGCTCCGGTGGCCATGCAGCCATCTCTGCCAGGTGCGCAGGGAACACCGGAGTGGGGGATCACTTGAGAGGCAGCCTGCCTGGGTTCCTTCTGCATGCGGGAGCTGGGCAACTCTACAGCTGTCCAGGCACGTACCCTGCAGCAGCATCTAACCTGCAGGTAGTCCTGCAGTTAGGTGGAGTCCTGAGATCTAAGGTCAGATCGCCACCATCTTGGCTCTGGTGACAAAGTGGCCAGCTCAGCCAGGTACACAGAGGACACCAGAGTGAAGGAGAGTTCAGGACACAGTCCGCCTGGGTTCCCTCCACATGAGGGAGCTGGGCATCTCTACAGCTGCCTGGGCACATATCCTGTGGGGGAGCATTTGATTTAAAGGGAGTCCCACAGCTAAAGAGAGCCCAGCAGTCTGAGGTCACCACCATCTTGCCTCTGGTGGCCAAGCAGCCAGCTCATCCAGAGACCTGTGTCACATCTGAAACAGGGAAGATCCCACTTCCTGATACTCTCTAGAGAACCAGTAGGGCCAGGTTAATCACCACTGCCCTTTCCATCGGATGTGGTAGACCTATGTCACATCTGACACGGGAAAGATTCTACTTCCTGATATTCTCTCAAGAGCGGACAGGAGCAGATTATTTGGTAGAAGTGGGGCTTTCGGGAACTAGCATCAGCAGAGCATTTGAAATCTGGCAGCAAGCCCAGTCCTAAGCCAGTTGCATTGCACAGCAATCAGCACTGGGAGGGGGGTCTTCATGGCATCCACCATCTTCACTAACGGGCAGACCAGACAGGCAACACCAGGTACACAGAGACAACCCGAGTATAGTATTTCTTGGGAGAAGGCACACTAGGGCTCCAAGGGCACCCTAGAGTAGGGAAGCACATCAGTTATCTGTGCCAGGGCAAACCCAGTCATCCAGGGGTATGGAAATGACCTTACAGGACCTCAGGAGGTTCAAGCACCAGCCAGTGACAGCAGGACCAACTAACACCAGAGATAAACAGATGGCAAAGCCAAATGCTGAAACCTTACTAACATAAATCAAGGCAATATGGCAGCATCTGAACCCAATTCTCCAACAACAGCAAGTCCTGGATACCCCAACACACAAGAAAAACAAGAGTTGGATTTAAAATCACTGGACATGATGCTGCTAGATGAGCACAAAAAAAAGACATGAACATATCTCTTAAAGAAATGCAGGGGAACATGAACTGGTTAGAAGCCCTTACAATGGAAACACAAAAATCACTTAAAGAATTCCAGGAGAATATGGGTCAACAGATAGAAGCCAATAAAGAGGAAATGAGAAAATCGCTTAAAGAAATGCAGGAGAAATTGAGTCAACAGGCAGAAGTCATGAAAGAGGAAACACAAAAATCTCTTTAAAATTACAGGAAAACACAAACAAGTGAAAGAACTGAGCAAAACCATCCAGGAACTAAATACAGAGGTAGAAACAACTGAGGAATCACAAAGGGAGACAACTTTGGAGATAGCCTTGGGAAGAAATCAGGGGTCATAAATGCAAATATCAACAGAATATAAGAGATAGAAGTAAGAATCTCAGATGCTGAAGATATCATAGAAACCATTGACTCCACAGACAAAGGAAATGCAAAAGGGAAAAGGCTTGTAACCCAAAACATCCAGGAAATCCAGGACACAATGAGAAGACCAAATCTATGGATTATAGGGATAGATGAGACTGAAGATCTACAACTTAAAGGGCCAGCAAATATATTCAACAAAATTATGGAGGAAAACTTCCCTAACCTAAAGATAGAGATGCCCATGAATATACAAGAAGCCTACAGAAGTCCAAACAGACTGGACTAGAACAGAAATACCTACCATCACATAATAATCAAAACCCCAAACATACTAAAGAAAGAATATTAACGGCAGTAAGAGAAAAAGGCCAAGTAACATATAAAGGAAGACCTATCAGAATCACACCAGAATTCTCACCACAGGCCATGAAAGCTAGAAGATCCAGGGCAGATCTCATGCAGAATCTAAGAGAACACAAACATCAGCCAAGACTACTATACCCAGCAAAACTCTCAATCAATATAGATGGAGAAACCAAAATATTCCATGACAAAACCAAATTTATACAATATCTTTCCACAAACCCAACCCTACAAAGGATAATAGGAGGAAAACTACAATACAAGGAGGGAAACTACACCCTGGAAAAAGCAAGATAGTAACCTTCTCCCATCAAACTCAAAAGAAGATAACCACTCAAAAACAAAAATAACATCAAAAATGACAGGAAGAAATAATCACTATTCCTTATTAATTATTATTATTTTCTATATTCTTTGTTTACATACCAAGGCTTTCCCCTTTCCCAGTTTCCCCCTCACCATATGTCCCATAAGTCCTCTTCCTCACCCTACCCTCCCCAGCCTATTCCCCAATCACCCCCTTCAAGTTTCTCTCCATTTAGTTTGATGTTGGCTACTGGTTTGTTGTATATTGCTTTTACTATGTTTAGGTATGGGCCTTGAATTCCTGCTCTTTCCAAGACTTTTAGCATGACAGGATGCTGAATTTTGTGGAGTTCTTTTTCATCATTCAATGAGATGACCGTGTGGATTTTTTTCTTTTAGTTTGTCTATGTAGTGGATTACATTGATGAATTTCGGTATATTGAACCTTCCCTGCATCCCTGGGATGAAGCCTACTTGATCATGGTGAATGATCGCTTTGATGTGCTCTTGGATTCTGTTGGCACGAATTTTATTTCGTTTTTTGCATCGATATTCATAAGGGAAATTAGTCTGTAGTTCTCCTTCTTTGTTGGATCTTTGTGTAGTTTTGGTATCAGCATAATTGTGGCTTTGTAGAACAAGTTGGGCAGTGTCCCTTCTGTTTCTATTTTGTGGAATAGTTTGAAGAGTATTGGTGTTAGGTCTTCTTTGAAGGTCTGGTAGAATTCTGCACTAAAACCATTTGGTCTCGTACTTTTTTTGGTTGGGAGACTTTCTATAACCCCTTCTATTTCTTTTGGGGTTATAGGACTGTTTAGCTGATCTAATTGATCCTGATTTAATTTTGGTCTTTGGTATCTGTCTAGGAAATTGCCCATTTCCTCCAGATTCTCCAGTTGTGTTGAGTATAGACCTTTGTAGTAGGATCTGATGATCTTTTGAATTTCCTCAGTTTCTGTTGTTATGTCTCCCTTTTCATTTCTAATTTTGTTTACTTGCATACTGTCTCTGTGTCCTTTGGTTAGTCTGGCTAAGGGTTTATCTATCTTGTTGATTTTCTCAAAGAACCAGCTCCTGGTTTTGTTGATTCTTTGTATGGTTCTCTTTGTTTCTACTTGATTGATTTCAGCCCTGAGTTTGATGATTTCCTGTCTTCTACTCCTCCTGGGTGAATTAGCTTCTTTTTGTTCCAGGGCTTTCAGGTGTGCAGTTAAACTACTAGTGTATGCTCTCTCCAGTTTCTTTTTGGAGGCACTCAGGGCTATTAGTCTTCCTCTTAGCACTTTGCTTGTAAAATTGTCTTCCAGCCTTTAACTCTACGGTAGTGTTTGTCTTTGACCCTGAGATGTGTTTCATGTATGCAGCAAAATGTAGGGTCCTGTTTCCATACCCAGTCTGTTAGTCTATGTCTTTTTATTGGGGAATTGAGTCCATTGATGTTAAGAGATATTAAGGAATAGTAATTATTACTTCCTGACATTTTTGACGTTACTTTCTTTATATTAGATTGGTTATATTCTTTTGTGTTTGATGAGAGGAGGTTTCTATCTTGCTTCTTCTGGGGTGTGGTTTCCCTCCTTGTGTTTGTGTTTTCCCCTATTATCCTTTCTAGGGCTGGGTTTGTGGAAAGATATCGTGCAAATTTGGTTTTGTCATAGAATACCTTGGTTTCTCCTTCTATGACGATTGAGAGTTTTGCTGGGTAAAGTAGTTTTGGCTGAAATTTGTGTTCTTTTAGAGTCTGCATGATATCTGCCCAGGATCGTCTAACTTTCATGGTCTCAGGTGAGAAATCTGGTGTAATCCTGATAGGTCTTCCTAAGCAACTCCCAGCCAAGTTGGTGCACAGCCAGTGGCCGTGGAGATGTCCCGACAGGCCGCCACCCTGGCCCTGGCTAGTGGTAAGAGCCTGGCAGATTTCCACCTGAGTGATGGTAGTCACAGATTAAGTCTGCATACCTGGGCCTCTCTACCCATAGCCTGGTGGCAAGATGGAGACCGACCGCCACTGCAAGGGCTTAAGGAAACCAACGGGCCAAAAACTTTTTCTACTTGTGTTTTGATCAATGGACATGGATCCTTCAGGACTCAACTTGTCCCTGCACCAGTCAGGAGGATTAAAAGAAGCATGCCAGGACGCCAAGCAGAAATATAATCACTATTCCTTAATATCTCTTAACATCAATGGAAGACAATGGAAGACAATTTTACAAGCATATGGTCTCAGGAAACTAGCTGGAATAGCCATTCTAATATCAGATAAAATTGACATTCAACCTAAAGTCATCAAAAGAGACACAGAAGGTCACTTCTTGCTGGTCAAGGGAAAAATCCACCAAAAAGAACACACAATTCTGAACATCTATTCTCCAAATGCAAGGGCACCCTCATTCGTAAAAGAAACTTTACTAAAGCTCAAAGAACACATTGGAACTAACACAATAATTGTGGGGGACCTTAACACTCCACTATCCTCAATGGACCAATCAGGAAAACAGAAACTAAACAGGGACACAGGGTAACTTATTGAAGCTTTGGAACAATTGGATTTAACAGATATATATAGAACATTTCATCCTAAAGCAAAAGAATATTCCTTTTTCTCAGCACCTCATAGTACCTTCTCTAGAATCGACCATATAATTGGTCACAAGACAGAACTCAACAAATATAAGAAGATTGAACTAATCCCATGCTTCCTATCGGATCACCATGGAGTAAGAGGGGTCTTTAATAGCAACAAAAACAACAGAAAGTCCACATACAAATGGAGGCTGAACATTATTCTATTCAATGATAACTTAGTCAAGGAAGAAATAAAGAAAGATATCAAAGACTTTTTAGAATTTAATGAAAATAAAGGCACAACACACCCAAATCTATGGGACACAATGAAAGCAGTGCTAAGAGGATAACTCATAGCCCTGAGTGCCTCCAAAAAGAAACAGGAGAGAGCATATACAGCAACTTAATGGCACACCTGAAAGCTCTGGAACAAAAAGAAGCCTATTCACCCAGGAGGAGTAGAAATCACAAAATCATCAAACTCAGGGATGAGTTCCCGGAACTTCCTTTGCTGGACTGCTGGAGCCTAAAAGATGGTGTTCTCAGTCCACCGGGCTCTGTCTGGTTTAGTTGTTCTCACCAGGATGGTGGCATACTGCAGGGGCTTTGTCTAACTGCGGGATTCCCTGCAGGACTGGAGCTTCCCTGGCTGAACTGCTGGAGCCTAGATGGTGGTGCTCTCAGTCCACAGGGCTCCAACTGGTTGAGTTGCTCTCACCAAGATGGTGGTTGACCATAGGGATCTGTCTAACCACAGTGCTCCCTGTAGATCAGGAGATTCCCTGGTTGAACTGCAGGATCCAAGATGATGGGGATCACGGTCTGTGGGACTCCATCTATCCACTGGCCTTCCTTCAGGTCAGACGCTCCCCCGTGTGCCCAGGCAGCTGTAGAGCTTCCCGGCTCCCTGGTGCAGAATGCGCCCAGGCAGGCTATGCCCTGGGCAACCCTTCACTCTGGTGCCCTCTGTTTACCTGGTTGGACTACCAGCTCCAAGATGGTGGGGGGGGGTCGCGGGGCTCTGTCTAACCACGAGATTCCCTGCAGGACTGGAGCTTCCCTGGCTGGACTACTGGAGCCTAAAAGGTGGCGCTCTAAGTCTGCAGGGCTGCTTCTGGTTGACCTGCTCTCGCCAAGATGGTGGCTGCAGATCTCTTGTATTTCTTTAAGGGATTTTTTTTGTTTCCTCTTTAAGGGCTTTTACTTGTTGATCGATGTTCCCCTGTATTTCTTTAAGGGAGTTATTTAAGTCTTTCTTGAAGCCCTCTATCAGCATCATGAGAGATGATTTTAAATCCCACTCTTGCTTTTCTGGTATATTGGGGTATCTGGGACTTGCTGTAGTGGGATAACTGGGGTCAGACACTGCCATGTGACCTTTGTTTCTGTTTGTAGGTTTCTTGTGCTTGCCTTTCGCCATCTGGTTATGTCTCATGCTAGTTGTATTGTTGTCTCTGACTGGAGTTTGTTCCTCCTGACGGCCTGTAAGCCTGTGTCCTTACTCCTCTGAGCTCAGAAGTGAAAGCACTCCTGGGAGATCACTCTCTCCTGGAGGGCTATGCACAGAAGGCTATGAAGTCTCCCAGCTCACTGGTGCCAATGGCAGCAGGAAGACTTCTGTCCCAGCTGCTCTACTGATCGTATGCCATGCATGCTCCCAAATGGTACCCTTAAGAGAGAAGGCCAGGTATGAAATTCTTGACTAAAGCTACTGAAACTCCCCAACTCCTTAAAGCCATCACTGCCATTACCTCTTCTGCTAGGAATTAGAATTTATGCCAAGTTTCCTCATCTATGCTAAGTTTTTTTCTGGATTGATCTTGCCCAGTTCTTGTAAATTCTGCCTTCACTGCTGTGACTTCATATATGAACCTGCCATGTTGTATCTGGAAAACAGGCAGTGTTCTCCACTGCCTGTGGTTCTTAAAATCTTTCCATCATTTCTTACTCTAGGATCTTTGAGCCTTTGGAAGAAAGGGTGATATATAGATGTTTCATTTAGTTTTTTCACTCTGGAGTCTCTTACTCTCTGAATGATGACCAATTGTGGATCTGCAAAAAAGAAGTGCCTCCAATGAGAATTGAGAGACACCTTTCCCCATCAGTATAAATGTAAGAACTTAGTGGCAATTCACTATTGTGTCCATTTAGTAAAATAATAATAGTAGGGTCTCCTCTCAGTATTATGAACTTCCTACCCACAAGTTCTTATCCCTGTTAACATTGAATGAGGTGGACATTTCATCTTATTGGGGTAGGTCTCCAATACAAGCAGCAAAGGGTTAGTTACTCCCATAATATGTGTGCCATTATTGCATCTATATTTCCTAAAATATCTGAGTAACAAACCTCTGGCAGTTTCATTTTGTATTTAAAAATGTTTATTGTGTAATAAAATTACTTTTGTTTTCGTTATTTCAGAGATTCATGTATTTATGTAATCTGGACATCTCTTGCCAGGTCAGTTATCAGTGTAATTTGCAGGGCTCATAGCTGGGTAAGACTGTTGTTTTTTGTTTTCCATCTTTGGTAATTTTCATAACACCTTTTCTTAGCTACTTCAAAAGCTAGCCTGTAGGTATGTTTCTTCCAAATGATTAGCAGCCAAATTTCTACATATTCTATGACTTTAACTGTGTGGCATATTCAGCAATAGGGTCTCATGATTACTCTCAAGAATCTGATAGTGAGACTCTAATATTAATATTATTAGAACAAATATATCACTTAAAATATGGCTGTGTCCATATTGTTAGAATGTTTTTGCTGGATTGTTCATGTATTATTCATTTAATTTCTATTTTAATCATTTATACTTTAATGATTACTGTTTCTTGTTATATATTTATCTTTAGTTTAGCTTTTTATTTTATGTGAGCCTTGACATACATCATTATATTATTTGTTTGTAATCTATCTGAATTAAAATAATAGAAAATTATTTTGTTTAATGAGTGTTTTGTCTGTGTGTATGCCTAAGCACTACTTATGTACCCACTGGCCACAGAGTCCAGAAGAATACGTTGGATTCACTGGGACCAAAGTTATAATGGTTTGTGAGCTTTTATGTAGATGCTGAGATTTGAACCTAGATCTTTTGGATAAGCTGTCAGTGCTCTTAACCCATTGAGCCATCTCGCCAGTAAAATCTTTTAAATTATTTTCACTTCGTTCTCTCTCTCTCTCTCTCTCTCTCTCTCTCTCCCTCCCTCCCTCTCTCTCTCTCTCTCTCTCTCTCTCTCTCTCTCTCTCTCTCTCTCTCTCTCTCTCTGTAGAGCAGGCCAGAGGATGACTTTGAAGAGTAAGTTATTTCTTTCCACCGTGAAGGTTCAGAGATTGAGTTCATGTCACCCCTGAGCCATCTCACTGGGCCGTCTGAATTTTTTTAAAAAATGTGAACACTTATAGGTATAAACTTTCCTCTAAGTCTTGACTTATCTGTATCCTAGATGATATGTGCAGTCATGCTAGAATTTTTCATTTGTTTCTAGACATTAAATTCTATATTTATTATTCTGTATTATTCTATATTTTATTGAGATCTCGCTAAGATCTCAATAAGTAAGCTGGGTTTCACTTAAAGATTCATTTCAAAGGCTTGCTTCACAGGGTAACAGTGCTGTAAGGTGAGGGAAACTTTAACAAGTGCGGACTATAGCAAGAGTTTTTTTTTTTTTGGTCCTTCTGTTATTGACACAATTAGGCCTTTTTCTCCCATGTACTCCCATCATTATGTGCTTCTTCATCACAGGTGTAAAGCAATGGAGACACCTGCTCATGGGCTAAAACCTCTAAAAATGGATAAAATAGTCTTGGTCTTAACAAGTTTATTGCATTATGCATTTTGTGATCATGGTGAATTAATGACTAATATCGTATCTTTGATATGGAGGACACACATAATTAGGTGACTCTTGGGTGAGGAGTTCAGTACCTGCTTAGCTACTTGCCCTCTGGGCAAGTTTCCTCCCCCATGAAGGACTTGCAATAATTGAAGCTAATTATTCTTATTGAAGCTAATTATTCTGTTTGGTTCTTCTTCTAGCTCTGGGACTCTGCCCAAATTTTTTTGTATCCTCCCACTTATTCATCTAGAATTCAAGGATAGATAGAGAAAGGCCAAGAGGTTACTATTTTTTCTTGATGGTCTTAATGAAATCCAAAGCCTCTGTGATGTGGGTTAGTTATCCAGTACCTGACTAAACCAAGTGCTGATAGCGGTCAGAGGGATCTGGAAGTTCTTGGTGCTCAAGGTGTGTCTTTGTATCTATATGTCTTTGCATTTGGATTCTGTGTATATTTTCTATGTATATATCTCTATATCTATGTATCTATGTATCTATATATCTATGTATCTATGTATCTATCTACCTATCACCTATATATCTGTCTATCCTTACATATACATATTTTATTGCTTATAAAATGTTTACATATTTTCTTCATAAGATTTACCCGTGGTATGTGTGTGTGTGTGTGTGTGTGTGTGTGTGTTATATGACTGACTAGATTTTTCACTTCTAGATGCATAACACAAAAATCTGAATTATTTCCATGAGTGTTGGTCATCTATATGTGTTTTGGAGTATCCAAATCAGTCCATTTAATCTAAAATATTTGCCATGCTCTCATTTGGTTAATTTTTATCTATGGGCAGACACAGTCAAGTAGAAGATAGTGAGTTCTGAACAAAATATGTATTCAGACTCTCTGAATACTCAAGACACAATTAGCAAATCAAAAGATTCCCAAGAAGAAGAAATGAGAGGACACTGGTCCAGAAAAGACTGGTTCCAATCTTGCAGGAGAGTAGCAGAACAGAGAAAGGGTTGGGGGATGATTGGGGAATGCGCGGGGGGGGGGGGACGTGGCGGGGGGGCTTATGGGACACATGGTGAGGGGGAACTGGGAAAGGGGAAATCCTTTGGAATGTAAACAAATAATATAGAAAATAAAATTTTAAAATGTATTCAGCAGCCTGAAAATGTTTTCTGTATTTGCTTTTTACACATGTCAGTATGTGTGCTTGCATTTACTCTGAATCATATATGGCATATAGTTGCATGTCATTGAGAGATTGAGAGGTGTGTGTGTGTGTGTGTGTGTTTGTGTGTGTGTGTGTGTGTGTGTGTGTGTGTGTGTTGCCATTTGGATTACTCAGAGGTAATGCTTATGTGATATGCCTGTGAATGAACGTGTCTCAAAGAGTCACTGACTGAACACTTTCATGTACGTTAGGCACAGGTTAGTGGAGACCTGAATTGTTGTTGTGTGTATGTGTGTATGTTTGTCTATCTTCAGAGTATGATCTTAACCCTCTGAGATGTTAATTGTTATGTATTGTTGAATGTATTGTGCTGCTTTTAAAGTGTCTATATGTGAGATTGAGAGTTATTAATGTGTTTTATGTTAAATATTACTTATTAGTTATGAATTTTTTGTTATGACTCTGTGAATGCCATCCCTTGTTTAGGACAGCTGTAGCTGTTAAGAAGTCACAAATCAGCAACTCAATTGTTTGCATGTATGTGTGCATGTACATTAAATGTCATTATACATTAAATTTCATTGGTGTGATTTGAGGCCCTGATCGATCCCTGAAAAGTCACTTATCTCCTTGGTAGACTTTCAACGGTTGTAATTCTGCATTGGGCAGACAAGCTCATATTTATTTCATTGCCATGCAGCTCTTATCTAATGATAGGAGATCAGCATCAGTTACCCATAATTGTGTCTAATGACTAACATGTATCCTGTATGCTTTTTATGGTAGTAGTTAGATCTGTTTAGAAGTAAATCCCTCATTACTCAAGGACAGTGACCAGCTCAATATTGCAGACATATTTTGAAGAATAAATGAGCCAGTGTATAAAATAAATAATTCAATGTAATGCTTTCTATAATGGCAGTCAATAAAAATAAATTAGTATTGTCTTTCCCCAAATCTAATGTTTGGCTGGTGGAGGCTCATTAGTTCACTATTATCTAGGGAAAGAACATATGGAAACCAGGGAATACTTGCCTTTCAGATTTGCTCTCATACTTCACACTTTATAGTCATAGCTGACTCCTTCCTGCAAGATCTTACTTACAGTAGCCTATCAGGGTTTGTGAGTGCTTTCCTTTGACTTCCTGAGGTCATACAGAATCTGTTAGTAAGCAGTGACTGTGTTAGCATCTGATTTTCATTTTTATTGGGAGCCATGCCCTGTAATAACCTGTGTCCTAGTGAAGGTGCAGGTTCCTACAGGATGACTCTCTGCAATGCCCATCCAAGATATGTAACCTCATATAACATATCTTTCCAAGGTTAAATTCAATTTATTTGTTCATTTGTGTTTCTTTCACAGGAAACCAATCTCTGCATGTGTGTGAATGCAGCCATGTCACGGAGTGGGTATGAACATCAGAGGGCAACTTGAAGTTGATTCTCTCCTTCTACCACATTGTTCCAGGGATCAAAATCAGGCCATTATGTTTGGTGACAACTGGCTTTACCCACCAAACAACTGTACCCAATCTTCCCAATGCTGCAATCCTTTAATACAGTGCCATATGTTGTAGTAATCCACAACTACAAAACTACTTTCTTTGCTACTTTATAACTTTGCTTTTCTTATGATTCATAACATGAATTTTTTCAAGATAATAGTCTGCCAAAGTGGTTGTGATCCACAGGTTGAGAAACATTGCAACCATCTTGCTGGTCTCAAATACATATTTATTGCCTTGAAAGAAATTAAAACTTTGAAATCTCTCATGAACTACATGATGTATAAAATATGAGTTGCACCATTTGTAGGGCTTTCAAAAAGTGTCGAGGATATTGTATAGAATCCTTGGATACTTCATCAATTGAGGAATGGGATTTCTGTTAGGAATGTTTAAGAGCAAAGCAGTCAAGCAGACATTGTGATTTGACCTGGTATACTTTCTTACAGATGACTTAGATGCCCTAATTTTATTTATTCACTGTTAAAATGAATATAATAACATGTCTACTAGGACCATGGTGAAGCTTGAATTGGAAAATATAAATCACTGAGATCAGCATTTGATGCTAATTTAATGTTGCCTTGGAAAGCAGACCTGAAAATTTTTGGCAAAAGGTAATTTGGAAGGACTCAGAATGATTGAGACTTTAATAATTATTTTTCTTTTTACCTAAAGTGTTTTATATTGTTAAAAAGTAATTAATTACCACATATTTCTTATTTTAGCATTCATTTTTCATTTTTATTAGATATATTCTTTTTTTTTTTTACATTTCAAATGTTGTCACCTTTCCTGGCTCCCCCAACCCCCGAAATCTCATCACCCATCTCCCCGCCCCCTGTTCCCCAATCAACCCCCTCCTGCTTCCCTGACCTGGTATTCCCCTACACTGTGGCATCCAGCCTTTCCAGGACCAAGGGCCTCTTCTCCCTTTGATGTCCAATAAGGACATCCCATGCTGCCTATGTGTCTGCAGCTATGGGTAACTCCATGTGTACTCTTTGGTTGATGGTTTATTTCCTGGGAGTTCTGAGGGTCCTGGGTGGCCCATATTGCTGTTCCCCTTATTGTGCTGCAAACCTCTTCAGCTCCTTGAGTCCTTTCTCTAGCTCCTCCATTGGGGAGCCTGTGCACAGTTCAATGGCTGGCTGAGAGTGTCCCCTTCTGTGTTTTTTATGCACTAGCAGAACCTCCCAGGTGACAATTATATCTGGCTCTGGTCTGCAAGCACTTTTGAGCATCGATAATAGTGTCTGAGTTTTGTAACTATATATGGGGTGGATACCTAGTTGGGGTAGTCTCTGGATGGTATTTCTCTCAGACTCTGCTCCACACTTTGTCTCTATATCTCTTTCTGTGGGTATTTTGTTCCCCTTCTAAGAAGGACCAGAGTATCCATACTTTGTTTTTGCCTCTTCTTGAGCAACATTTCATATGTGAATTGTGTCTTGGGTACTCCAAACTTCTGGGCTAATATCCACTTATCAGTGTGTGCATACCATGTGTGTTCTTTTGTGATTGGGTTACCTCAGTCAGGATATTTTTCAGTTCCACCCATTTGCCTAAGAATTTCATGAATTCATTTTTTCAATAGCTGAGTAGTATTCTGTTTTGTAAATATACCAATTTTAATAGTTGATTATATTAAAATTGCACATATGAGATTTTGTAGTACTTTATTCTTATATTTCCCCAAGAAGAGCTAGGTTGTGTTGCAGAAAAGAAAGTAAATAATTCTTAATTCTTGGAATTATTATAACTTTTTCTTTTATTTTTTATTGTTTTAAAAATTTGTTTACATTTCAAATGTTACCCCCTTCTAAGTTCCCCTCTACAACCCCCATACGTCCTCCTCCTCCCCTGCCTCTATGAGGGTGCTCCCCCACCCACCCACCCAATCCCACCTCAGTGCTCTAGCATTCCCCTATGCTGAGTCAATAGCTTAGAAAAACAAACAAACAAACAAACAAACATCCCCATGTAAATGATGGATGCCTATTTCTTACTGTACATTTCCTATTTCAGAGTAAAGTAGTGAGACTCTCTTGATATAAAGACAAAATTTCCCACCCAGAGACCTGGCTGTTTGTTCCCTGCTATTGTTCATGTCCTTGAACATGAGTATGTGTTAGGGTCAAGAATCTTTGTAAATATGGGTGAAGCCTAGGTCTGCAAAATTTAGTGTCTTTGGAAAGACGTTTCTTTAATGTAAAGGTGAGATGGGCCATTGAAGTTAGAGAAGGAGATGTTTATTGATTATTGATGCACTAAAAAAATCAAGAGAAGCATTGCTGATATTAAGAATGACTTTATGAAATCCACCAGTAATATTTACTAATAAGTGTTTAGAAAAACAGAAATAATTTCTGTTTTAAAACAAGCAAAAATCCCTCCAAAATAAATTTAAAATGAGCTATGATATGCTGTATAAACTATGAATGCCAGGATTCTTATTATTGTACTACATTAAGGAATTAGCATTTAATGCCAATAGTGAATTACTGAAAGAAGCTCCTTTTAAGTAGAAAGTAAATAGAAATGAAATTGTGAAAAATTCTTCAGCCTTACATGCAGACTAATTACTTGCATCTAAATCAAAGAAGAATCATACAGAAAAGATGGTTTCAATAATGTTATAGCCATTTCCTTTCTGTTTCATCATTTTTCTAATTCCCAGCAGAGACAAGAGAATCATGAGGATGGAGAACCAGAGCACTGTGTCCAACTTCCTCCTCCTGGGGCTTCCCATCAGCCTGGAGCAGCAGAATGTCTTCCTCACCCTGTTCCTGGCCATGTATCTGACAACTGTGCTGGGGAACCTGCTCATCATCCTGCTCATCAGGCTGGACTCTCACCTCCACACCCCCATGTACTTCTTCCTCAGCCACTTGGCCTTCACAGACATCTCTTTCTCATCAGTCACAGCTCCAAAGATGCTCATGAATATGCTGACACACACTCAGTCCATCTCACATTCGGGGTGTATTTCCCAGGTTTACTTTTTCCTATGTTTTGGGAGCATTGACTGCTTTCTTCTGACCTCCATGGCCTATGACAGGTATGTGGCCATCTGTCATCCACTGCACTATATCACGCTCATGAGTAAGGAGTTATGTGTCTGCCTAGTCGCAGGGTCCTGGTTCATTGGTTGTATTCATGCCCTGCTGCACACTTTCCTCTTGATCCAACAGTCTTTCTGTACCAGGAACACTGTCCCCCACTTCTTCTGTGACCTCACTGCCCT
The DNA here is from genome assembly GCA_964023405.1 of Apodemus agrarius. NCBI lineage: Eukaryota > Metazoa > Chordata > Mammalia > Rodentia > Muridae > Apodemus > Apodemus agrarius. Next base: position 149,832,915 of record OZ030008.1, read on the forward strand.
CCTGAAGCTGAGCTGTTCAGACGTCTCCATCAATAAGCTAGTCATCTTCACTGAGGGAGGATTACTTTTCATCCTGTCTCTGAGTTGCATCATGGGCTCTTATATTCTCATAGGAAGCACTGCCTTGAAGCCCCCCTCCACAAAGAGATTGATTAAAATGTTTTCTACCTGTGGCTCCCATCTCCTTGTGGTGTCTTTGTACTACGGGACACTTGCAAGTGAATACTTTTTCTCTTCATTCCAGAACTCCAGTGACAAAGATAAAGTTGCTTCTGTAATTTACACAGTAGTCACACCCTTGCTGAACCCTTTCATCTACAGCCTGAGGAACAGAGATATAAAACAGGCTCTAAAAATAGTTTTCACTAGGATCAACTGTTTTAAGTAAGAGACAGTCACCCTAGTTTTTATGAAAACTTAGCTGGACATTTCCTAAAATTATGTAGTTGATATTTCTGTTTGTTTAATATAATAAAGTATATTAGTTTATGTTGTGCATGTTTTTCTAATTTTGCTTGGTTGTTTGATGTGGTTCTGGGGTTGACCTCAGGGTCTCACTAATGGTAGGCTCTATCGTAAGTCTTGTACAGTGTTCTTAATATATCAACTAGATCAAGGCTAATTCTTGAGTTGCTTCATGTCTGTCAGGCTTTGCTTGCTCATTATCCTACACAATTAAGCACTATAATCTATGGCTGGTGTACTGAGTCACACATTGTGGTGTGTGGAAGCAGGTTTATCCTGATTTTATGACTATTGTATACATTTCTTCCCAAATGGACAGTTATAATATCACGTTACTAGCGTGAAATCAGACATGGGAATAATTACAGAACAGCGAACCCGCCCAGCAGGTTCAGTTATTCAGGGTCCCCAAAGAGGTGCTACCTGAGGGTCAAATGGGGGGGCGAGAGAGGAAGGAGATCAAGTGCATAAAGAAACAGAATCAGTCTGATCTTGTCAGGGTCTCAACTTTACTGAACACAATTCTGGTAATATATCTCTCCAATGAGGAACTTCAGACACGCAATTGAGAAACTTCACACAAGCAAAGGTGGGCTACAAAGGGGATGGGCAGGGGGGAAAGGTCATCAGCATGGCACATCTGCTGCTTTTGTAAGCCGGAACGTTCTGCCGTCTGGGCTGGGGCATCTTAGGTAAGTTGAGGTTAGAGCAGGGCTGGAACATCTTGAGTAAGTTGAGGCTGGAACATCTTGTGGTCACTCTTGTGACAGTCCTAAGCTCCCACCATGAGAGAGACTCAACCTAGTACCTCTCAAGGCTGCCAAAGCAGGTAATGTCAGGTGAAATGGCCCCTGACATCTCCCCCTACTCTGTATAATAGAGAGCAGAGAATAAACAACCATTGAGGCAACCCTATCCGGTGAATGTGCAAGCCTATCCCACTGATCAATCCCCGGACCTCATCACCCCATGGAGATCGAGATGGGAAACATATGACCAATCTTTAAACACCCTAGCGCATGCAATGAGTGGAACTCGGCACTGTGCAAGGGCTGCTTCAAGATCTCTGTGTGTCACCCGTCCCAGTGCAATAGGCACCAAGGCCTGTGGGGTGCAAGGGCTGACAGCTCAGGTGGTCCTAGACTTCTTTAAACATAGATAGCCAGATGTCTGAGGTGGTGCTAGTAGTCAAAGGGCACTCTCCCCAGCAGGGAGCCTCTCCAGGTCTATTCGCAGCCTCAAGGATCAAGGGTGCTGGTTGCCAAGCATGGGGGAGGGACAAGGAGCTTAATTGAGAAGTCTAGAAAAATTGAACCTCTCTCTAGGTGGAGTAGGTGTCATCTCATCAAGAGTCTGTGACCTCTGGGAGTAATTAGGATCTCTGGTCTCCAGCCTCAATTCTTCATAAGACTGTGTCTTCTGGTCATCTTCAGCGTCTCCAGTTCCCACCTGATAATGGATTGTAACAGCATTTTTGCATAAAGCAGAATCTATTTGTGATTTAATAAAGCATGTAAGCCGTTAAAAGGCCCAAGGGCCAAAGGATATAAGCAAAAGAAATCCTATAAATGGTCCTAAAACTGAAGGCAGCAAGGTAGAGAGCCATGGAGAGGCAGAGAGCCAGTTTTTATACCATGGTCTTCGTTGTAATTCTTGCTCTCTCTCCTCTTTTCTTTTTTCTAGACTCTCTTGTACCTTTCATAGTCTATCCTCCACTAGGCCGGTCTTATCTACATAGACACAGCATTCCTCTTTGAGGGCTGCACAAAGGCCTCCTTGCTGCAAAAAGACTAAATCTAATCCCTTTCTATTTTGCAATACCACTTCCGACAAGGAGGCAACAGAGTCCTTCAAATCAGCCAAACCTTGTCTAAGATTAGTTAGGTCTCTATCTATGGCAGCACTAAGTTGATTAAACTGCAGTTGATTTTGGTGTGTGGTAACAAGTGAGGTTATGCCAGTGCCAGCTCCTGTGGCTCCAAGTCCCAGGAGGATTGCAAGAGTAATAGTGGTGAAAGGCTCTCTTTTATATCTATGGGGTATAGCACCCTTATCCTAGAAATTTATAATCTCTTTAGACTTATGAATAGTGAATCTAGGATATAATTGAATCAACACACAATAATCTTTAATTTCTATACACTTAGCTATTTCTATATATCTAGTTAATCCTGTAGAGCAAGCTAAATAAGTATGGTTAGGTGCTAACAAATATTGTCCTCGAGTCTCTACTACTATGGTATCATTACCTTGAGTCTCTACTATTATGGTATCATTACAGATATCCTCTAGCTGTGGCGTGAAATGCATCTTGGAGCTGCATATGCAGCTTCCCATTCCTGACAAGTCTGTTATAGTGATTTCCAATTTGTCTAAATATAACTTCTGCATCATTGGTAAATATGGGATTTCCATAAATTGCAATGCCCTCATAAAAGGGAGGGGAGGCATCAAAGCACATCTAACAATTTTTAAACCCAGTTTGGTTAGTGAATGTCTCTTGGAGTAACAGGACCTGGGCAGGTGCATTTAGAATGGAGAGGAATAATTCTGATGAAGGTACAGGACCTGCAGGAAGGGTAGGCCTGTATAATTCAGTTGAGCTGTCCTTAAGGGCAGGGGCATTGGTTGCCATAGAGTTAGGTCTCTGAGTGGTAGGGCTAGGCAGATGGGCTACAGGCTTTTGCAGTCCTCTTGGGTGATAGAGTTGAGGATTAGGGCCAATGGATGCTTAATGCAGGTTTGGGATAGACTGTATAAGTTTCATACATAGCAGGAGACCATCATCATTTCTTTCTTTATAAATTCTAAGCCCCCAAGTATATCCATTAAGCCAGCTTCTTTGTTTCTTTCCTGGTTCAGTAAAGGTTATTTTTAAAGGGAGGCACCAATCTTCACATTCTGACTTATAAGTCCAGCCCTGGCTTTCTATTTGGTGTCTAGAATAGCTAGCCGAGACCTGGATATAGTCCCATGGGGAGGTGGGGTTCCAGTGGGTGTCTCCCATAGTCTCACACCCCCAATTTTTACAGAAAATATAACTCCCCCCCCACAAGTGGGGTTTAGGGACCAGTCTCGATGGTATCCAGGGCATACATAAAATGTTAAAGTTTTTAACTGGTTTCATTGGGAAGGGTGTCTACACCCTCCCCATGGGTCTAAACCCAGGTGCCCCAGTGGTGAGGGCTCTGAGGGGGCCTTCATGATGGGGTCATAATATACTTCCATGTCCCAATTTGCTGGGGCTCCAAATGCCAGTTTACAGGGGTCTGGATATAGGGTAGGCCACCAGGTCCAAGGTCCAGGACCTTGGAGATACTCCAAATGGGATCTCTGGCCTGGGATAATACCTGCCATGTATAATTAAAAACCTGATAGGTGTTAGGATTGGGTTTTCCATCAGTCACAGTGCTCCATAGCCACAGCCACAACAGGAACCAGAGGGATGTCATGGTTCTGTAAGAAAGCACAAATTTGAAATCCTTCTCAGGTGTCAACCTGGGGATTATCATTATAGGGTTTTAATTTGAAATCCTTCCCAGGTGTCAACCTGGGGAATTGTCATTATAAGGTTTTATCAGTCTTTTAGGAAGCCATCTGGCTCCCCCTTCCTTAGTATTATAAATGCAAGCAGAACCTTTTCCCCAGATGATAGCAAAGTCTGGACCTTGCCATTGGCCAGTCAGAGGGTCCTTCCAAATGACTTGTGCATAGTTTTGCTTGGTGGTGAGATGCCAGAGGCGGTCAGCAGCTGAACGCCCTTGAGCATCCAGAGTCAAGAAATTTAATACAAACAGGGCATGTGACAGTAGTAATTTGGTAGTGCCCTTCAATGAATATAAAGTTTCATGAGAAGTTAATTTTAAATGTATTTTTAAGCATCTGGTTGGTGCATTCAGCAATCCCCTGCCCTTGGGGGTTATAAGGAATACCAGCAATATGTTTAATTTGCAATTGTGAACAGAATTGTTTAAATTTTTGTCTTGTATAACCAGGGCCATTATCTGTTTTTAATATTTTAGGCTGTCCTATAACAGAAAAGGCATGTAACATGTGAGCAATGACCTTCTTTGTAGCTTCTCCTGTATGTGCTGAGGCGCATATGAACCCACTAAAGGCATCAATGGTCACGTGCACAAACTTTAGCCTCCCAAAGGAGGGAACATGTGTAACATCCATTTGCCATAGCTCTCCTGGTACCAGTCCCCTGGGGTTAACCCCTAGGTGTGGTTTAGGAAGCAAGGTTAGGCAATTTTTACAGTTTTTAACAATTTGTCTGGCTTGTTCTCTGGTAATCTTATATCTAAGCCTCAAGGTTTGTGCATTAAGATGATGCAGCGAGTGTGCCATTGGTGCCTCATGTACTGGGTCAGTAAGAGAGGCAGTCATGACCAATCTGGTGGCTTTATTAGCCAGGTCATTTCCCTCTGTCAAGGGGCCAGGAAGACCTGAATGAACCCTGATATGGCCAACAAAAAATGGGGCTGATCGGGCCCCAATATGCTTTTGTATTTCTGAGAAAAATTTAAAGGTGGGTGTTGAAGAATGAATGGTAGTAACAGTTTCTAAAACTTGAAGAGCTCTAACCACATAATGACTATCAGAAAAAAGATTAAAAGATTGGCTTACTAATCTAAATATTTCTAAAGCACTATAAAGCTCTACCAATTGAGCAGAAGCATATGGAGTATTGATGGAGAAAGCCTGATTCCCAATAACATAGCTTTTCCATTCTTTGATCCATCAATGAAAACAGTTAGGGCATTAGGTATGGGTTTTAGAGAAGTGACCTTAGGAAATATAAAGGGAGTAACATGAAGAAACTGCAATAGTTTATCTCCTGGTAAGTGAGTGTCAAAGATTCCCTGATAAGTAGATGGTAAAACGGCCCAGTCATCATGTCTGCATTGCAGCCAGGCAAGTTGGTCTTATGAATATGGGGAAATAACAACATTTGGGTCGCGGCCAAAATGATGAGTGGCTGTCTGAGCTAGGACGCCAGGTGATAGTCCCAGTTGTTTCTCTTCGGAGGCAAATGGGCCTCTCCCATACAGCTTGTCTGCTGTCCCAGAAGAGGTCTTGCTTAATGGCTTCTTCCTGGTTTTGGCAGCAATGCTTTTAGCCCTATCTATAAACTCAGACTTCCAGGTTAAGTACTGACCTCTAGTGAGGACAGATTGTACCACCTTAGCCCATTCTCCTGGAGTCAAAAACCCAGAACCAGCGAGCCCCTTTAGGATGGATAAGGTAAATGGGGCATTAATTCCATAATTCTTGACAGCTGAATGTAATTCTTTTATGTGTTTGAGCTTAATTTTCTGGTATACAGGACGTGAGACCTCTTTGTGTATAGGGTGTGAGCCCTCACCTTCCCCTAGATCAGGGTCCTCCTCCTCTGACTCTGAGGTTACTTCATCATATTCATTCTCTTCCTCAAATTCTGGTTCTCCACTATCACCTCCTCCTTGATTATGACTGGTAATATCTGGCTCGGGGTTATCTGTAACCTGTCCATTTTGCTGGGACGATAGCCAAGGCCTACGGGGAGGAGGGGGAGCACAATCTGACCTGGGTTTATTCTCAGCCTATTTGGTGCATGCTCTGGTCATAACTGGGAAGGCTAGTCTTGATTGGGGCTTAGGCTTTTTTGTGATATTGGGCTATTTCTTTGTGGCAATTGGCCCCTTTCGCAAAGTCTCTTGTAAGTCCTGTATTTCTAAGGTGAGATCTCCCAATTCCTGCTGCAAATGTAAGACTTGTTTAAGCCCAGAAATTTGAGCCTGTAATGCTGCCTTGGTCTGAGAAAGTCCTTCCATCATAGTTACTGGTAGAGGTGCAGGAGGAGCTGAAGGAAACAGAGGCAGATATGGTGGGGGGAAAGGGAAAATAGGCCCGTCCTTTTGTGTAAGAAAGACCTGAGACATCTGCAGCCCATAGCCGTATCTTTCTTCCTCATATTTGGCAGCCTCCTCCTCCAAATCTGCCTGAAAGGCGAAGTCTAATCCTGACTCAGAGCAGAAGCACAAAAGACGCTTTTTCTTGCCTGAAATTTCTTCTAAAGAAGGGTAGATGGCTTTAGGTTTTTTAAGACAATAGAGGAGCAAGGGGAAAGTGGTTCCTCTTTTCTATTTTCAAGTTCCTCTTTTTTACTTTCACTTTGGTGTGAGGGTGGCTATGAAGCTTCTAAGAAATCTCCTGCAATTGCCAAAAGACGGGCACCTTCCTCACTGTTTTTTACATCTTTTAAAACATCTCGAATTATGCCCCAATAGCTAAAATATGCATCATACATAGGATCACCAGCCTTTAAAAGTCTATTAATATCTTGCCCAACCTTATCCCATGTGAGAGGGTGAATATTGGGGCCGCTCAGAATTAACCAGGGACACTTTTCCTCAATGAAGCAAAAGAACTTAAATCTTTTTTCTTAACTCTTACTCCTCTCTCCCTGAGGGACTGCTTAATCTCTCCTATGAAGCAGGCTTCTTTAGTTAATCTTTTCCCCATGACAATCGAACAGCAACTAATTGGCCAGTCTTACCTCCACCTCCAGCGATGCACAAGTCATGCAGCATGGAGGATCCCCAATTCCTTTTTCTGGAGCTCCTCTGTTCTCCGTCGTCCAGTAGTGGGCCATGCTTTGGGGGTCCCTGTTCTGTGCGCCACTCGAAGCCGCCCAGCAGGTTCACTTATTCAGGGTCCCCAAAGAAGTGCTACCTGAGTGTCAAATGGGGGTTGAAAGAGGAAGGAGACCGAGTGCATAAAGAAACAGAATCAGTCTGATCTTGTCAGGGTCTCAACTTTACTGAACACAATTCTGGTAATATATCTCTCCAATGAGGAACTTCAGACAAGCAATTGAGGAACTTCACACAAGCAAAGGTGGGCTACAAAGGGGATGGGCAGGGGGGAAAAGGTCATCAGCATGGCACATCTGCTGCTTGTGTAAGCCGGAACATTCTGTCGTCTGGGCTGGGGCATCTTAGGTAAGTTAAGGTTAGGGCAGGGCTGGAACATCTTGAGTAAGTTGAGGCTGGAACATCTTGTCACTCTTGCGACAGTCCTAAGCTCTCACCGTGAGAGAGACTCAACCTAGTACCTCTCAAGGCTGCCAAAGCAGGTAATGTCAGATGAAATGGCCCCTGACAAAACAGAGATTGACCAGTTCTTCAAATATGTATTATTCAGGCAGCACACATAATAGCATGTATAACTGGATGACAGTTCATTTAGTCTTTATTGCTAGCCTTTGCCTTGCCATCTCTACTTCTTATAGTCACATAACAATGCTCTTTTTTTCCTTTTGTTTTTCCTTTTTTCTTTTTAATTAGATATATTCTTTATTTACATTTCAAATGTTATCCCATTTCCTCACTTGCCCTCTAAAAACCAATAATCCCACCCCTTTCCTTCTGCCCATGCCCCTTCTTTCCTGACATGGCATTCTCCTACTCTGGGGCCTCTAGCCTTCACAGGACTAATGTTCTCTTCTCTCATTGATGTCTGATAAGACCATCATCTGCTACATATGTAGTTGGAGCCATGGGTCCCTCCATGTGTACTTTTTGGTTGGTGGTTTAGTCCCCGGGGGTTCTGGGGATACTGGTTGGTACATATTATTGTTCCTCCTATGGGGTTTGCAAAGATCTTCAGCTCCTTGGGTCCTTCCTCTAGCTCCTCCACTGGGGACCCTATGCTCAGACCATTGGTTGACTGTGAGCCACAGGTATTTTGATCCCCTTTCTAAGAAGGACCAACGTATCCACACTTTGTTCTTCCTTCTTCAGCTTTATGTGGTCTGTGAACTGTATCTTGGTTATTCCGAGCTTTTGGGCTAATATCTGCTTATCAGTGAGTGCATATCATGTGTGTTCTTTTTGATTGGGTTACCTCACTCAGCATGATATTTTCCAGTTCCATCAATTTGCCTAAGAATTTCATGAATTCATTGATTTTAATAGCTGAGCAGAATTCCATTGTGTAAATATACCACATTTTCTGTATCCATTCTTCTGTTGAGAGACATCTGGGTTCTTTCCAGCTTCTAGCTACTATAAATAGGGATCCTGTGAACATAGTGTAGTATGAGTACTTATTGCATGCTGGGGTATATGCACAGGGGTATAACAGGGTCCTCCAGTACTATCATGCCCAGTTTTCTGAAGAACTGCCAGACTGATTTCCAGAGTATGTGTACCAGCTTGCAATCCCACCAGCAGTGGAGGAGTGTTCCTCTTTCTCCACATCCTCTCCAGCATTTGCTCTCTCCTCAGTTTTTTATCTTAGCCATTTTGACTGGTGTGAGATGAAATCTGTGTAAGGGTTGTTTTGATTTGCATTTCCCTGATGACTAAGGATGTTGAACATTTCTTTAGGTGCTTCTCAGCCATTTGGTATTCCTCAGGTGAAAATTCTTTGTTTAGCTCTGTACCCCATTTTTAATATGGTTATTTGGCTCTCTGGAGTCTAACTTTTTGTGTTCTTTGTATATATTGGATATTAGCCTTCTGTTGGATGTAGGGTTGGTAAAGATCTTTTCCCAACTTGTTGGTTGCTGTTTTGTCCTATAGATAGTGTTCTTTGCCTTACAGAAATTTTGTAATTTTATGAGGTCCATTTGTCATTTCTTGATCTTAGAGCATAAGCTATTGGTGTTCTGTTCAGGAAATTTCCCCCTGTACCCATTTGCTCATTGCTCTTCCCCAGTTCCTTTTCTAGTAGTTTCAGTGTATCTGGTTTTATGTGGAAGTTCTTAATCCACTTGGACTTTAGTTTAGTACAAGGAGATGAGAATGGATCTATTTGCATTCTTCTGCATGCTAGCTGCAAATTGAGCCAGCACCATTTGTTGAAAAGGGTATCTTTTTTCCACTGGATGGTTTTAGCTCCATTGTCAAAGATAAACTGGCCATAGGTGTGTGGGTTCATTTCTAGGTCTTTAATTCTATTCCATTGATCTACCTGCCTGTCACTGTACCAATACCATGCAGAGTTTGTGTGTGTGTGTGTGTGTGTTATCTTATTTTATTTTGTATATTCTTTGTTTTTTTTATTTTATTTTAATAGCTTTTTATTGTTTATTTTTTAATTCTTTTTTTGTATTGTTTTTTAAATTTTTTTATTTTCTATATTCTTTGTTTACATTCCAAACACTTTCCCCTTTCCCAGTTCCCCCCTCACCATATGTCACATAAGTCCTCTTCCCTCTGCCAATTCCCCAATTACCCCCCACACCATTTCTCTGTTCTGTTACTCCCCTACAATACTGGAACAAGATTGCATTTCATGTGTATTCTTTTCTGATTGGGTTAGCTCACTTAGGATGATATTTTCCAGTCCAAACCATTTGCCTACAAATTTCATGAATTCATTGCTTTTAATTGCTGAGTAGTGTTCCATTATACAATATACCACATTTACCACAATGGATGTAAATATACCTCCATTGAGTGTCATGCCCAATTTTCTGAGGAACCACCAGGCTGATTTCTTGAGTGGTTTTACCAGCTTGCAATCCCACCAAAATGGAGTATTCCTTTTTCCCCACATCCTCTCCAGCATCTGCTGTCCCCTGAGTATTTTATCTTAGCCATTCTGACCAGTGTGAGGTGGAATCTCAGTGTTGTTTGGACTTGCATTTCCCTGATAACTAAGGATACTGAACATTTCTTTAGGTGCTTCAGGGCCATTCGAGTTTCATCAGTTGAGAATTCCCTGTTTAGCTCTGCACCCCATTTTAATAGGGTTATTTGACTCTCTGGAGTCTAACTTCTTGAGTTCTTTGTACACAATGGATATTAGCCATCTATCAGATAGAGGATTGATAAAGATCTTTTCCCTGTTTTTGGTTGCTGTTTTGTCCTATTGATAGTGTCCTTTGCCTTACAGAGGTTTTGCAGTTTTATGAGGTTCCATTTGTCGATTCTTGTTCTTAGAGTATAAGTCATTGTATTCAGGAAAATTTCCCCTGTGCTGATGTGTTCAAGATTCTTCCCCACTTTCTCCTCTATAAGCTTCAGTGTGTCTGGTTTTATGTGTAGGTCCATGATCCACTTGGACTTGAGCTTTATACAAGGAGATAAGAATGGGTTGGTTTGCATTTTTCTGAATGCTGACCTCCAGATCTAGCTGACCTCCAGCACCATTTGTTAAACATGCTATCTTTTTTCCACTGGATGTTTTTAGTTCCTTTCTCAAATATCAAATGACAATAGATGTGTGGATTCTTTTCTGGGTCTTCAGTTCTATTCCATTGATCTTCCTGCCTATCTCCATCCCAATACCAAACAGTTTTATCACTATGGTTCTTTTTTGTCAAGTTTACATTTTTTATTCGATATATTCTTTATTTATATTTCAAATGATATCCCCTTTCCTGGACCCCCATTTCCACAAAAGTTCCATAAGCCCTCTTCCCTCTCCCTGTTCCCCAATTACCCCATTCCTGTTTCCCTGTCCTGGTATTCCCCTACACTGCTATATTGAGCCTTTCCAGGACCAGGGGCCTATCCTTCCTTCTTCTTGGGTATCATTTGATATGTGAATTGTTTCTTGGGTATTCTGAGCTTCTGGGCTAATATCTGCTTATTAGTGAGTGCATACTATGTGTGTTCTTGTGTGATTGGATCACTTCACTCAGGATGACATTCTCCAATTCCACCCACTTGCTGAAGAATTTCTTGAATTCATTGTTTTTAATAGCTTAGTAGTATTCCATAGTGTAAATAGACCACATTTTCTGTATCCATTCCTCCATTGAGGATATCTGGGTTCTTTCCAACTTCTGGCTATTATAAATAAGGCTGTTATTAACATAGTGGAGCTTGTGTCCTTATTACATGCTGGGGAATCCTCTGGGTATATTCCCAGGAGTGGTATAAAAGGGTCCTCTGGTAGTATCTTGCCCAGTTTTCTGAGGAACTGCCAGACTGATTTCCAGAGTGGTTGTACCAGCTTGCAATCCCACCAGCAGTAGAGGAGTGTTCTTTCTACACCAGCACCTACTGTCTCCTGAGTTTTTTATCTTAGTCATTCTGACTGGTGTGAGATGAAATGTGTGTGAGGGTTGTTTTGATTTGCATTTCGCTGATGACTAAGGATGTTGAACATTTCTTTAGGTGCTTCTCAGCCATTTGATATTCCTCAGATGAAAATTCTTTGTTTAGCCTTCTACCCCATTTTTAATAGAGTAATTTAGCTCTCTGGAGTCTATTGTCTTGACTTCTTTGTATATCTTGGATGTTAACCGTCTGTCAGATATAAGGTTGGTAAAAATCTTTTTCCAATTTGTTGTTTGCCATTTTGTCCTAATGGCAGTGTCCTTTGCTTTACAGAAATTTTGTAATTTTATGAGGTCCCATTTGTCAATTCTTGATTTTAGAGCATAAGCTATTGGTGTTCTGTTCAGGAAATTTTCTCTTGTGCCCATATGTGCAAGGGTCTTCCCCACTTTATTTTCTATTAGTTTTAGTGTGTCTGGTTTTATGTGGAGGTCCTTGATCAACTTGAGCTTGAGCTTAGTACAAGGAGACGTGAATGGATCGATTTGCATTCTTCTGCATGCTGACATCCAGTTGAACCAGCACCATTTGATTAATAGGTTATCCTTTTTCTCACTGGATGGTTTTACCTCCTTTGTCAAAGATCAAGTGACCATAGGTGTATAATTTCATTTCTGAGTCTTCAATTCTATTCCATTGATCTATTTGCCTGCCAATGTACCAATACCATGCAGTTTAACACTATTGCTCTGTAGTACTGCTTGACAAGGTCCGGGAAACTGATTCCCCCAGAAATACTTTTACTGTTGAGAATAGTTTTAACTATCATGGGTTTTTTATTATTCCCGATGAATTTGAGAATTGTTCTTTCTAACTCTGTGAAGAATTGAGTTGAGATTTTGATGGAGATTGCATTGAATCTGTATATTGCTTTTGGCAAGATGGCCATTTTTACTATATTATTCCTGCCAATGCACAAACAAGGAAGATTTTTCCATCTACTGAGGTCTTCTTTGATTTCTTTCTTCAGAGACTTAATTTTCTTGTCATACAGTTCTTTCACTGGTTTGGTTAGACTCATGCCAAGATACTTTATATTGTTTGTGGCTATTGTAAGTGGTATAATTTCCCTAATTTCTTTCTCAGCATGGTTATCCTTTGAGTATAGGAAGGCTACTGATTTGCTTGAGTTGATTTTATATCCGGCTACTTTGCAGAAGGTGTTTATCAGCTCGAGGAGTTTTCTGGTGGAGTTTTTTGGGTCACTCAAGTATACTATTATATCATCTGCAAATAATGATAATTTAAATTCTTTCTTTTCAATTTTTATCCCTTTGACCTATTTTTGTTGTATAATAGCTCTAACTAGAACTTCAAGTACTATATTTAATAAATATGGAGAGAGAGGACAGACTTGTCTAGTCCCTTATTTTAGTGGGATTGCTTCAAGTTTCCCTCCATTTAGTTTGATGCTTGCCACTGGTTTGCTGTATATTGCTTTTACTATGTTTAGGTATGGGCCTTGAATTCCTGTTCTTTCCAAGACCTTTAATACAAAAAGATGCTGAATTTTGTCAAATGCTTTTTCAGCATTTAATGAAATGACCATGTTGTTTTATTTCTTTGAGTTTCTTTATGTAGTGGATTACATTGATGGATTTCCCTATATTTAATCATCCCTGCATCCCTGGGATGATGCCTACTTGATCATGGTTAATTATCGTTTTGAGGTGTTCTTGGATTCTGTTGGCAAAAATTTTATTGTGTATTTTTGCATTGATATTCATATGGGAAATTGGTCTGAAGTTCTTTTTCTTTCTTGGATCTTTGTGTGGTTTTGCTCTGAGCGAAATTGTGGCTTCATAGAATTAGTTGTGTAGTGTTCCTTCCATTTTTATTTTGTGGAATAGTTTGAAGAGTATTGGAATTAGGTCTTCTTTGAAAGTCTGATAGAATTCTGCCCTTAAGCCATCTGGTCCTGTGCTTTTTTTTTGGTTGGGAGACTGTCAATGTCCACTTGTATTTCTTTAGGTGTTATGGGACCATTTAGATTGTCTATCTGATCCTGATTTAAGTTTGGTATTTGGTATCTGTCTAGGAAATTGTCCATTTCATCCAGATTTTCCAGTTGTGTTGAGTATAGGATTTTCTAGTATGATCTGATGATTTTTTTTAATTTCCTCGGTTTCTGTTGTTATTTATCCCTTTTCATTTCTGACTTTTTACATTTGGATACTGTATTGTGCCCTCTGGTTAATCTGGCTAAAGTTTTATCTATCTTGTTGATTTTCTCAAAGAACCAGCTTCTGGTTTTGTTGATTCTTTGTATAGTTCTTTTTGTTTCTACTTGGTTGATTTCAGCCCTGAGTTGGATGATTTCCTGTCTTCTACTCCTCTTGGGTGCATTAGATTTTTTCTGTTCTAAACATGTTCAGGTATGCTGTTAAGCTGCTCTTGTATGCTCTCTCCAGCTTCTTTTTGGGGGCACTCAGAGCTATGAATTTTCCTCTTACTTCTGCTTTCATTGTGTCTCATAAAATTGGGTATGTTGTGCCTTCATTTTCAATAAATTCTAAACAGTCTTTGATTTCTTTCCATATTTCTTCCTTAACCAAGTTATTGAGTAGAGCATAGTTCAGCTTCCATGTGTATGTGGGCTTTCAGCTGTTTTTATTGCTATTGAAGACCACCCTTACTCCATAGTGATCGGATAGGAGACATGCATGGGATTAGTTTGATTTTCTTGTATCTGTGACCAATTATATGGTCAATTTTGGAGAAGGTAACATGAGGTGCTAAAACAAAGGTATATTCTTTTGATTTAGGATGAAATGTTCTATAGATATCTGTTAAATCCATTTGGTTAAAAACTTCTGTTAGTTTCGCTATGTCTCTGTTTAGTTTGTGTTTCCCTGATCTGTCCATTGAGGAAAGTAGAGTGTTGAAGTCACCCAGAATTATTGTGTGAGGTGCAATGTGTGAGGAGCTTTAGTAAAATTTCTTTTACAATGAGGGTCCACTTGCATTTAGAGCATAGATGTTTAGAATTGAAAGTTCTTGCCAGATTTTTCGTTTGATGACTATGAAGTGTCCTTACATGTCTTTTTTGATGACTTTAGGTTGAAAGTCAATTTTCTCTGATATTAGAATGGCTACTCCAGCTTGTTTTCTGGGACCATTTGCTTGGAAAATTGTTTTCCAGCCTTTTATTCTGAAATAGTGTTTGTCTTTGACACTGAGGTACATTTTCTGTATGCAGCAAAATGCTGGGTCCTGTTCAGGTATCCAGTCTGTTAGTCCATGTCTTTTCATTAGGGAATTGAGTCTATTGATGCTAAAAGATATTAAGGAATAGTGATTATTGCTTTCTGTTATTTTTTAGTGTGTGTGTGTGTGTGTGTGCATGTGTGTGTGTGTGTGTGTGTGTGTGTGTGTGTGTGTGTGTGTGTGTGTTTGAATGGTTATCTTCTTTTGGGTTTGTTGAAAGATTACTATCTTGTTCTTTCTAGGGCATAGTTTCCCTCCTTGTATTGGTGTTTTCTATCTAATATCCATTGTAGGGCTGGGTTTGTGGAAAGAAATTTAGTTTTATCATGGAATATCTTGGTTTCTCCATCTATGGTGATTGAGAGTTTTACTGGATATAATAGTCTGGGCTGGCATTTGTGTTCTCTTAGATTCTTTATGAGATCTGTCCAGGATCTCCCAGCTTTCATGGTCTCTGTTGAGAAGTCTGATGTAATTCTGATAGGTCTTCCTTTATATATTACTTGACCTTTTTCCCTTGCCCCTTTTAATATTCTTTCTTTGATTAGTACATTTGGTGTTTTGATTATTGTGTGATGGGAGTTATTTCTGTTTTGGTCCATCCTGTTTCGAGTTTTGTAGACTTCTTGTATGTTCATGGGCATCTCTCTCTTTAGGTTAGTGAAATTTTCTTCTCTAATTTTGTTGAAGAAATTTACTGGCCGTTTAAGTCATAAATCTTCACTCTCTTCTATACCATTAATCCATAGGTTTAGTCTTTTCATTGTGTCCTGGATTTCCTGGATGTTTTGGGTTACAAGATTTTTACATTTTTCATTTTCTTTGACTGTTGAGTCAATGCTCTTTATGTTATCCTCAGCACCTTTTTCTATCTCTAAAGTTGTCTTCCTTTGTGATTTCTTATGTGCTTCTATTTCCAGTTTTAGATCCTGGATGGTTTTATTCAGTTCCTTCACTTGTTTTTTGTGTTTTCCTTTAATTTTTTAAGTATTTTTGTGTTTCCTCATTCAGGGCTTCTGCCTGTTGACCACATTCTCCTGTATTCCTTTAAGTGATTTTTGTGTTTCCTCTTTATGGGCTTCTGTCTCTTGACCTATGTTCTCTGATATTTCTTTAAGGCATTTTTGTGTTTCCTTTTTAAGGGCTTCTAACTGTTGACTCATGTTCTCCTGTACATCTTTAAGGGACTTATTTATGTCCTTGTTGTCTTCTATCAGCATCATGAGATGTAGTTTTAAATCCAAGTTTTGCTTTTCTGGTGTGTTGGGGCATCCAGGACTTGCTGTTTTGGGAGATTTTGGTTCATATGGTGCCATGTTGCCTTGGTTTCTGTTGGTGATGCTCTTGCATTCGCCTTTTGCCAGCTGGTTATCTCTGGTATTATCCCATGTTGTGGTCTCTGTGCCTTATCTGTGCTCTTGGGATCCCCTTTCTATCTGTGTACACCAGATGTAGATAGTCCTGTGAGACTTGCTATTTTGTGGTTGTATTTGGGTATGTAGCTCTGTGGCCCCTGTCAACACTGGGTGCAGGAAGTAATCGGAAAACTTCTGTCCCGGGCTGTTCTTAGGCTCTAGTGTCTTCAGGGTTTCCAGCTATTTCCTCTGAGCAGCAGGAGTGGTCCTACCTGTGCTGCCCAGCCTCTCTGCATTCCTGAGTGTTTAGATACCTCCACACATCACTTGGATATGGTACATGGTGGCAGAGGGTGGTCCCAAGCCATAGAAGGAAACTGGAGGATTTCTAACAGAGGCTTCCAGGTTTGTTCCTCTGTCAAAGGTAGTTCTACCTGTACAGGCAGGACCCTCTGCACTCTTGGGTGGTTAAACTGCCACCCTGTGCCACTTGAGTATGGTGCTTTGTGCCTGAGGACAGACCCAAACTGGAAGCAGAAACAGGAGGTTTTCCCGGTTTCCTGGCATGAACCTGTGAGCTGCAGGGCAGGCCCCACCTGTGCAGACTGTCTGCTCTGTGTTGCTGGGTGGTTAGCTACTTTCCTACACCACCTGGATATGGCGTACTGTGGTAGATGATGTTCCCAAGCCATTGACAGAAACCGAAAGGATTCTGCCAGAAGGTTCTGGATGAGATCCTCTGGGCTGCAGGGCAGGTCTCACCTGTGCTGACTGCCAATATCTATTTTATTTTCCCTTCTGAGAAAGATTCAACCATCCTCTGCTACAAAGATTGGGCCTCCTTGTAATTTGGCTTCCTTGAATCTTTTGATTACAATGTGGTTATTCTGTACTTTATGGCTAATATTCACTTATAAATGAATACCATCCTTTACGGTCTGTGTTTCTTCACTCAGGATATTTTCCAATTCTATTTGTCTGCATCTTTCATGATGTCCTTGTTTTTAGTAGCTGAGTATTAAGCATTGTATTGTGTAAATGAACTGCATTTTCTATATACATTTTTTTCAGTTGAGAGACATTTGGCTGTTTCCAGTTTGTGATGTTTACAAGTAAAGCTGTTACAAATGTAGTTAAGCAGTGTCCTTATGAGATTGTGTTGCATTTGGGGGTATGTGCCCAGGAGTGGTATAGTTGGATTTTGAGGTAGTACTATTCCTGTTTGTTTTGTTTTGTTTTGTTTTGTTTTGTTTTGTTTTGTTTTGTCTTATTGAGAAACCACTAAATTGATTACTAGAGTGATTGTACACATTACAGTCCTACTAGCATTAGAGGAAAGTTCCCCTTGTTCCACAACCTCACCCTTTGCCAGATAAGGTGTTGCTGAGTATCCTTTTCCAATTTATAGGCTGCACATTTGTTCTATTGGCAGTGTCCTTTGGATAATAAAAACCTTGTAGTTTCATAAGGTCTCATTTATCAATTATTGATCTAGGAGCCTGAGCCATTGGTGTTCTCTTCAGGAAAACATCTCTTGTACCAGTGCATTTAAGGCTATTTCCAAATTTCTCTTCTATGAGATTTTATCTGGTTTTATGTGCAGATCCTTCATCCACTTGGACTATGAGTTTTGTTCAGTGTGATAAATATAAATCTATTTTCATTATTCTACATATGGATATCCAGTTAGACCAGCACCATTTGTTGAAGATGCTTCCTTTTTACATTGTATGGTTTTGGCTTCTTTAGTAAAACTTAAGTATCTATAGGTGTGTGGTTTATTTCTGGGTCTTTGATTTGATTCCATTGATCAATATGTCTGTTTCTGTATCATCCCATGTAGCTTTTATCACTATTGCTCTATAGTATAGCTTGAGGTCAGGGATGGTGATACCTCCCAAAGTTCTTTTTTCTGTTTTGGCTACCCTGGGATTTTTGGTTTTCCATATGAAGTTGAGATTTGCTCTTTCAAGGTCTATTAAAATTGTGTTGGAATTTTGACAGGGATTGCATTCAAACTGTAGTTTACTTTTGGTAAGATGACCATTTTCACTATGTTAATCTTCTCTATCAATTAGCATTGAAAGTCTTATATCTTCTGATACCTCCTTCAGTATCTTTCCTCAGGGACTTGAAATTCTCATCTTCAATGTAAATGGAAAATATATTCAATAAAAAAATAAAAAAATGGACTGTTGTAAGATCTTAGTTTCTTGTATTGAAGTAAAGAAAAAATTTTTTCTCCACATAAGGTAAGGCTATTAGGCAGTTTTTGAGGAAAAACTTTCTAATGAAATTATTTTATTGGATTTTTAAAGTTAGCTTATGTTCTTTTAAAGTTAGAAGCAAATGTTTTTATAATTATCAGGATCCACAAAGCAAAAAACAACTCGTTAAATCTATAATAATTTTGGAGGCCAAATTTTAATGCCTTTATAATTTTTATATAGCCTTATTAATATTTTACAGACCTAAGTTTGAACTGTATTTTGAACCACATCTATATGAATTTGTTAAAAATATTCTTTTGGCCAGAAACTCTCTATGTGAGGCCTGCAGGATGAATGCAGCATCTCTCAAGCCTCTTCTGAGGCAGCTCTGAAATTTGTATTAACTCAAATGTAAATCTTCTGATCTGAGCCTATTATCTTTAAGGCCAAACCTACACCCACTGGTCTTGCAAAAAGTAGCCTATAACCAGACCCCATTGTATAAAGGTCAAATAACAAAAGGAACCTGTAATGTTAAAGCATAACTACAATTTTTGAAAGGAAAACCCAGTTTTAAACAATCTTTCTCTTTAAAATTAATGGCAAACACATTATTTTCACATTGCAAAGTTTGTCTATCAGTTCTTATGTTTCAATGTACAACAGCGTAACTTATTGAAGAGACTATTTTTTTATTTTTTTATTGGACATATTTTATATATACATTTCAATTCCCTTTTTCTGGTTAACTGCCCGCCAAAGTTCCCACATGCCCTTTTCCCTCCCCTGCTCCCCCACCAATCCCTTCCCACTTCCCTGTTCTGGTATTCCCCTACACTGATGCTTTGATCCTTTCCAGCACCAGTGTCCACTTCTTTCCTCTTTTCGGACATCACTTGGTATGTGGAGTGTGTCTTTGGTGTCCCAAGATTCTAGGCTAATATCCACGTATCAGTGAGTACATACCATGGGTATTCTTTTGAGACTAGGTTACCTCACTTAGTATGATGTTCTCCAGCTCCATCCATTTCTCTAAGAATTTCATGAATTCATTGTTTCTAATGCCTGAATAGTACTTGTACTGGCTAGTTTGGTGTGTCAACTTGACACAGGCTAGAGTTATCATAGGAAAAGGAGCTTCACTTGGGGAAGTGCCTCTACGAGATCCAGCTTTGGGGCATTTTCTCAATTAGTGATCAAGTGAAGGAGGGCCCCTTGTGGGTGGTGCCATCTCTGGGCTGGTATTCTAGGGTTCTATAAGAAAGCAGGCTGAGCAAGCCAGGGGAAGCAAGCCAGTACGGAACATCCCTCCATGGCCTCTGCATCAGCTCCTGCTTCCTGACCTGCTTGAGTTCCAGTCCTGACTTCCTTTGGTGATGAACAGCTGTGTGGAAGTGTAAGCTCAATAAACCCTTTCCTCCCCAACTTGCTTCTTGGTCATGATGCTTGTGCAGGAATAGAAACCCTGACTAAGACAAATTGGTACCAGCGTAGTGGGGTATTCCTGTGACAACCTGACCATTGTTTTGGGGAGGACTGTGGAAGGACTTTGGAACTTTGGATTAGATGGTCCATTCACTGTTGAGACCTCTGTGAGATGTGTAGGAGCTTGGAAGATTATGTTGAGAACAGTGCAGAAGATGGAGGCCTGGCTTGTGAAGTTTCAGAGGGAAAATTAAAGACTTATCAGGGCCATGAAGATTCTGTGGTTTTGGTTAGCTGGGGCTGAAGAATCAGCTGTGAGTAACAAGATACCAAAACCATTAAAGTCAACCTTTGTGTTACTGGGACTATTGATGCTGGTTAGCTGGAGCTAAGAAATTAGCGGTGATTAAGAAGAAACCAGCATCACTGAGGTGAAATCTTCTGGGAAGTGTTTTCTGAGAGCACAGAGGATGTGTTCCAGATAGCCAAGGTTGTGCCTTGTGCTGTAGCAGGACTTGGTACTGTGTAAGAGTCACCCAGGTGGTACTGCTTTTGAAGGCATGAAGGCATCATGAAGAACAGCTGAGGCTTGGTACAGTGAGAGGCCATGGAAGGCCATTGGTGAAAGTGTACCCTCAGTTGTAATTGATGGCCCAGGACTGAAGGGGTCATGCAAAAGAGTTGAGGCTTGGAGATGCCAGTACTATGTGATGACCACCAAGGACAGCAGCAGCAGTGGAGTACAAGCAGCTGGAGCCTAGAAGACAAGGTGTGTGCTACAACGGGAAGAGCTGGAGAAGTGACCCAAGCCCTTGGAGGAGCCCAGAAGATCGTGAGTTGGATCCCAGACTTTGGAGTTTGAGTTTTGCCTTTGATTGTGACTGTGCCCTGATATTTTTCCCTCTTGAAAGAAGGTATTTTAGTGGAGCCCACAGTTCAGAGACTTGAATTTTTAGAAGATATTGGACATTTTAAAGGGATTGAACTTTTAATATGTAAAGACTGTGGGACTTTTTACATTATTGAGATCTTGGGGATGAATAAGAAAGTAAGGGTTGAGGCTTAATAGTGATATGTTGGTGTGTCAAGTTGACAAGGGGTCAATTGTACTGGCTAGTTTGGTGTGTCAACTTGACACAGGCTAGAGTTATCATAGGAAAAGGAGCTTCACTTGGGGAAGTGCCTCTACGAGATCCAGCTTTGGGGCATTTTCTCAATTAGTGATCAAGTGAAGGAGGGCCCCTTGTGGGTGGTGCCATCTCTGGGCTGGTATTCTTGGGTTCTATAAGAAAGCAGGCTGAGCAAGCCAGGGGAAGCAAGCCAGTACGGAACATCCCTCCATGGCCTCTGCATCAGCTCCTGCTTCCTGACCTGCTTGAGTTCCAGTCCTGACTTCCTTTGGTGATGAACAGCTGTGTGGAAGTGTAAGCTCAATAAACCCTTTCCTCCCCAACTTGCTTCTTGGTCATGATGCTTGTGCAGGAATAGAAACCCTGACTAAGACAGTACTCCATTGTGTATATATACCACATTTTTTTGTCCATTCCTCCATTAAGGGACATCTGGGTTCTTTCCACCTTCTGGCTATTATAAATAAGGCTGTTATGAATATAGTGGAGCATGTATCCTTATTGTAGGCTGGGGAATCTTCTGGGTATATGCCCAGGAGTGGTATAGCTGGGTCCTCTAGAAGTATCGTGTCCAGTTTCCTGAGGAACTGCCAGATGATTTCCAGAGTGGTTGTACCAGCTTGCAGTCCCACCAGCAGTGGAGGAGTGTTCCTCTTTCTCCACATCCTCGCCAACACCTGATGTCTCCTGAGTTTTTAATCTTAGCCATTCTGACTGGTGAGAGGTGAAATATCAGGGTTGTTTTGATTTGCATTTCTCTAATGACTAATGATGTTGAACATTTTTAAGGTGTTTCTCAGCCATCCGAATTTCTTCAGGTGAAAAGTCTTTGTTTTCCTCTGTACCCCATTTTTGGATGGGGTTATTTGGTTTTCTGGGGTCTAACATCTTGAGTTCTTTGTATATATTGGATATTAGGCCTCTGTCAGATGTAGGGTAGGTGAAGATCTTTTCCCAATTTGTTAGTTGCTGATTTGTCCTTTTGACAGTGTCTTTTGCTTTACAGAAACTTTGTAATTTTATGAGGTCCCATTTGTCTATTCTTGGTCTAAGAGCATGAGCTATTGGTGTTCTGTTCAGGAACTTTCCCACTTAGCCAATGTCCTCAAGGATCTTCCCCAGTTTCTTTTCTATTAATTTTAGTGTATCTGGACTCATGTGGAGGTCCTTGATCCACTTAGAGTTGAGCTTAGTACACGGAGATAAGAGTGGATCAATTCTCATTCTTCTGCATGTTGACCTCCAGTTGAGCCAGCACCATTTGTTGAAAAGGCTATCTTTTTTCCACTGGATGTTTTCAGCTC
Organism: Apodemus agrarius; assembly: GCA_964023405.1. Classification (NCBI taxonomy): domain Eukaryota; kingdom Metazoa; phylum Chordata; class Mammalia; order Rodentia; family Muridae; genus Apodemus; species Apodemus agrarius. The sequence continues at coordinate 149,855,071 of OZ030008.1, forward strand.
CTTTGTCGAAGATCAATTGGCCATAGATGTGTGGGTTCACTTCTGGGTTTTCAATCCTATTCCATTGATCCACCTCCCTGTCACTGTACCAATACCATGCAGTTTTTAACACTACTGCTCTGTAGTAGTGCTTGAGGTCTGGGATAATGATTTCCCCAGAAGTTCTTTTACCGTTGATGATAGTTTTAGCTATCCTGGGTTTTTTGTTATTCCAGATGAATTTGAGAATTGCTCTTTCAAACTCTATAAAGAACAGTTTGGATTTTGTTGGGGATTGCATTGAATTTGTATATTGCTTTTGGCAAGATTGCCATTTTAACCATTTTAACATTAATCCTGCCAACCCACAAGCATGGAAGATTTTTCCATTTTCTGAGGTCTTCTTCAATTTCCTTCTTCAGAGACCTGAAGTTTTTGTCATATAAATCTTTCACTTGTTTGGTTAGGGTCACACCAAGATACTTTATATTGTTTGTGGCTATTGAAATGGGTGTTATTTTCCTAATATCTTTCTCGGCCTGCTTATCCTTTGAGTATAGGAAGGCTACTGATTTGCTTGAGTTGATTTTATAACCAGCCAGTTTGCTGAAAGTTGTTTAACAGCTGTAGGAGTTCTCTGGTGGAGGTTTTTGGGTCACTTAAGTATACTATCATATCATCTGTGAATAGTGATAGTTTGACTTGTTCCTTTCCAATTTGTATCCCTTTGACGTCCTTATGTTGTCGAATTGCTCTAGCTAGTACCTCAAGTACTATATTGAAGAGATATGGTGAGAGGGACAGCCTTGTCTAGTCCCTAATTTTAGTGAGATTGCTTCAAGTTTCTCTCCGTTTACCTTGATGTTGTCTAACGGTCTGTTGGAAATTGCTTTTACAATGATTAGGTATGGGACTTGAATTCCTGTTCTTTCCAAGACTTTGTGTATGAAAGGATGCTGAATTTTGTCAAATGCTTTTTCAGCATCCAATGAGATGACCATGTGGTTTTTTTCTTTGAGTTTGTTTATGTAGTGGATTGTGTTGATGGATTTCTGTATATTGAACCTTCCCTGCATCCCTGGGATGAAGCCAACTTGATCATGGTGAATGATCGTTTTGATGTGTTCTTGGATTCGTTTGGCAAGAATTTTATTCAGTATTTTTGCATCGATGTTCATAAGGGAGATTGGTCTGAAGTTCTCTTTCTTAGTTGGGTCTTTGTGTGGTTTTGGTATCAGGGTAATTATGGCTTCATAGAATGAGTTGGGTAGTGTTTCTTCTGTTTATATTTTGTGGAATAGTTTGAAGAGTGTTGGTATTAGGTCGTCTTTGAAGGTCTGATAGAATTCTGTACTAAAACCATCTGGTCCTGTGCTTTTGTTGGTTGGAAGACTTTCTATGACCTCTTGTATTCCCTTGGGGGCTATGGGACTTTTCAGGCACTCTATTTGATCCTGATTTAATTTTGGTATTTTGGTATCTGTATAAAAAATTGTCCATTTCCTCCAGATTCTCCAGTTGTGTTGAGTATAGACTTTTGTAGTAGGATCTGATGATTTTTTTTTAATTTCCTCATTTTCTGTTGTTATATCTCCCTTTTCATTTCTAATTTTGTTAATTTAAATACTGTCTTGTGCCCTTTGGTAAGTATGGCTAGGGGTATCTTGTTGATATCTTGTTGATTTTCTCAAATAACCAGCTCTTGGTTTTGTTGATTCTTTGTATGGTTCTTTTTGTTTCAACTTGATTGATTTCAGCCCTGAGTTTGACGATTTCCTGACTTCTATTCCTCCTGGGAGAAATAGCTTCTTTTTGTTCCAGAGCTTTCAGGTGTGCCATTAAGTTGCTAGTATATGCTCTCTCCTGTTTCTTTTTGGAGGCACTCAGGGCTATGAGTTTTCCTCTTAGCACTGCTTTCATTGAGTCCCATAGATTTGGGTATGTTGTGCCTTCATTTTCATTAAATTCTAAAATGTCTTTGATTTCTTTATTTCCTCCTTGACTAAGGTATCATTGAGTAGAATATTGTTCAGTCTCCATGTATATGAGGATTTTCTGGTGGTTTTGTTGCTATTGAAGAACACCCTTACTCATGGTGAACAGATAGGAGGCATGGGATTAGATCAATCATTTTATATTTGTTGAGGTCTGTCTTGTGACCAATTATGTGGTCGATTTTGGAGAAGGTACCATGAGGTGCTGAGAAATAGCTATAATCTTTTGCTTTAGGATGAAAGGTTCTATATATATCTGCTAGATCCAATTAATCCAAAGTTTCAATGAGTTTCCCTGTGTCCCTGTTTAGTTTCTGTTTTCCTGATCAGTCCATTGAGGATAGTGGAGTGTTGAGGTCCCCCACAATTATTGTATTAGGTACAATGTGTGCTTTGAGCTTTAGTAAAGTTTCTTTTACAAATGAGGGTGCCCTTGCATTTGGAGCATAGATGTTTAGAATTGTGAATTCTTGGTGGATTTTTCCTTTGACCAGCAAGAAGTGACCTTCTGTGTCTCTTTTGATGACTTTAGGTTGAAAGTCAATTTTAATCTGATATTAGTATGGCTACTCCAGCTAGCTTCCTGCAACCATTTGCTTGAAAAATTATCTTCCAGCCTTTTACTCTAAGGTAGTGTTTGTATTTGACCCTGCGGTGTGTTTCCTGTATGCAGCAAAATGTAGGGTCCTGCTTCTGTATCCAGTCTGTTAGTCTATGCCTTTTTATTGGGGAATTGAGTCCATTGATGTTAAGAGATATTAAGGAATAGTAATTATTTCTTCCTGTCATTTTTGATGTTCTTTTTGTTTTTGAGTGGTTACCTTCTTTTGAGTTTGATGGGAGAAGGTTACTATGTTGCTTTTTCTAGGGTGCAGTCTCCCTCCTTGTATTGGAATTTTCCTCCTATTATCCTTTGTAGAGCTGGGTTAGTGGAAATATATTGTGTTAATTGGTCTTGTCATGGAATATTTTGATTTCTCCAGCTATGTTGATTGAGAGTTTTGCTGGGTATAGCATTCTTGGCTAACAATTCTGTTCTCTTAAGAGTCTGCATGAGATTCGCCCCGGATCTTCTAGCTTTTATGGTCTCTGGAGAGAAGTCTGGTGTGATTCTGATAGGTCTTCCTTTACATGTTACTTGGCCTTTTTCTCATACTGCCTTTAAAAATCTTTCTTTGTTTAGTACATTTGGGGTTTTGATTATTATGTGACGGGAGGTATTTCTGTTCTGGTCCAGTCTGTTTGGAATTCTGTAGGCTTCTTGTATATTCATGGGCATCTCTCTCTTTAAGTTAGGGAAGTTTTCTTCCATAATTTTATTAAAGATATTTGCTGGCCCTTTAAATTGTAGATCTTCACTCTCATCTATCCCTATAATCCTTAGGTTTGGTCTTCTCATTGTGTCCTGGATTTCCTGGATGTTTTGGGTTACAAGCCTTTTGCATTTTGCATTTTCTTTGACTGTGGAGTCAATAGTTACTATGGTATCTTCAGCATCTGAGATCCTTACCTCTATCTCTTATATTCTGTTGATATTTGCATCTACGACCCCTGATTTCTTCCCAAGGTGTTCTATCCCCAAAGTTGTGGACAGAACTCCCTTTGTAATTTCCTAGTTGTTTCTACCTCTGTGTTCAGATCTTGGATTGTTTTGCTCAGTTCCTTCACTTGCTTGTTTTTGTTTTCTTGCAACTCTTTAAGAGATTTGTGTGTTTCCTCTTTCATGACTTCTGCCTGTTGACTCAATTTCTCCTGCATTTCTTTAAGTGATTTTTTCATTTCTTCCTTATTGGCTTGTGTCTGTTGATCCATATTCTCCTGGAGTTCTTTTAGTGATTTTTGTGTTTGCATTGTAAGCACTTCTACCCTATTCATGTTCCCCTGCATTTCTTTAAGAGATTTGTTTATGTCTTTTTTGTGTTTCTCTATCAGCCTCATGACCAGTGCTTTTATATCCAACTCTTGTTTTTCTGGTGTGTTGGGGTATCCAGGACTTGCTGTGGTTGGCGAATTGGGTTCAGATGGTTCCATATTGCCTTGATGTCTCTTAGTAACATTCCTACGTTTGCCTTTTGCCATCTGTTTATCTGGAGTTAGTTGGTCTTATTGTTACTGGTTGGAGTTTGAAGCTCCTGTGAGCCTGGCCTTTGGCGCTGCTGTAGTAGAGGGTCTCCGTGCTCCTGACCCCAGCCGCCAGTCGTCCTCAGTGACCTGAGGCAAGATGATGGCCTCACTGCAAGCCCAGAGAGCCAGACCCCAGCAGTCAGCTATAGCTGTGCCGAGCTGTAGGTGCCCAGATCTCCTGCCAAGCTCCTCTAGCTTTGTGCACAGGCAAGAGCCTGACGGGGTAGTCTATGCTAAGCTAGGTCTCTGTCCATGCACCTGACCCCAGCCGCCAGCAGACCGCGGTATCCTGAGGCAAGATGGCGGCCTCGCTGTAAGTCTGGCGAGCTGGTCCCCAGCTGTCAGCAACAGCCACCAAGCTGTAGGTGCACAGACCTCCTCCCAGCGACCTGCTCTGGCTCTGGGCTCAGGCAAGAGCCTGACAGGGTAGTGGATTCTGGGCTAGGTCTCAGTCCATGCACCTGACCCCAGCTGCCAGCAGTCCGCAGTGTCCTGAGGCAAGATCCATGAAGTCAATTTTTAATCTTAGAGTCTGAGCCATTGTGCTGTCAAGGATGTGGAGAAAGAGGAACACTCCTCCATTGCTGGTGGGGAATCAAATTGGTAAAAACCTCTCTGGAACCCAATCTTGTGGTTCCTTAGAAAATTAGAAATAGTTCAATCTGAAGACTGAGCTATACCACTTTTGGCCATATACCTAAAAGATGCCCTATCATACTCCAAAGACAAATATTCTACCATGTTCCTAGCAACTTTATTTGTAATAGCCAGAATCTGGAAGAAACTCAGTTGTCTCTCAAATAAAGAATGGATACAGGAACTTAAGTGAACAGAACACTTCCACCAGAGAACTCCTAGACCTGATAACTTCAGCAAAGTAGCCGGATATAAAATTAACTCAAACAAATAAGTAGCCTTCCTCTACTCAAAGGATAAACAAGCTGAGAAAGAAATTAGGGAAATGACACCCTTCACAATAGTCACAATTAGTAGTACATACTATCATATTATCTGTGAATAGTGAGTTTGACTTCTTCCATTCCAATTTGTATCCCTTTGAATTCCTTAGGTTGTCTAATTCCTCTCACTAGAACTTCAAGCACTATATTGAAGAGACATGGAGAGAGGGGGAAGCCTTGTCTATTCCCTGATTTTGGTGGGATTTCTTCAAGTTTCTCTCCATTTACTTTGATGTAGGCTACCGGTCTGCTGTAAATTGCTTTTACTATGATTAGGTATCGGCCTTGAATTCCTGTTCTTTCCAAGACTTCTAACATGAAAAGATACTGAATATTGTCAAATGCTTTTTCCGCATCCAATGAGATGACCGTGTGGATTTTTTCTTTGAGTTTGTTTATGTAGTGGATTACGTTGATAGATTTCCATATATTGAACCACCCCTGCATCCCTGGGATGAAACCAACTTGATCATGGTGAATGATAATTTTGATGTGTTCTTGGATTTGGTCAGCAAGAATTTTATTCAGTATTTATGCATCAATGCTCATTGGGGAGATGGGTCTGAAGTTCTCTGTTTTAGTTGGATCTTTGTGTGATTTTGGTATTAGGGTAATTGTGGCTTCAGAGAATGAATTGGGTAGTGTTCGTTCTGTTTATATTTTGTGGAATAGTTTGAAGAGTGTTGGAATTAGGTCTTCTTTGAAGGTCTGATAGAATTCTGCACTAAAACCATCTGGTCTTTTTGGTTGTAAGACTTTGCATGACCCCTTCTATTTCTTTTGGGGTAATTGGACTGTTTAGATGATCTATTTGATCCTGATTTAATTTTGGTATTTGGTATCTGTCTAGGAAATTGTCCATTTCCTCCAGATTCTCCAGATGTGTTGAGTATAGACTTTTGTAGTAGGATCTGATGATTTTTTTAATTTCCTCAGTTTTTGTTGTTATATCTCCCTTTTCATTTCTAATTTTGTTAATTTGAATACTGTCTCTGTGCCCTTTGGTAAGTCTGACTAGGGGTTTATCTATCTTGTTGATTTTCTCAAAGAACCAGCTCCTGGTTTTGTTGATTCTTTCAATGGTTCTCTTTGGTTCAACTTGATTGATATCAGCCCTGAGTTTGATGATTTCCTCTCTTCTACTCCTCCTGGTTCAGTGAAATAGCTTCTTTTTGTTCTAGAGCTTTTAGGTGTGCCATTAAGTTGCTAGTATGTGCTCTCCTGTTTCTTTTTGGAGGCACTCAGGGCTATGAGCTTTCCTCTTAGCACTGCTTTCATTGTGTCCCATAGATTTAGGTATGTAGTGCCTTCATTTTTATTAAATTCTAAAAAGTTTTGAATTCTTTCTTAATTTCTTCCTTGACTAAGGTATCATTGCATAGAATTTTGTTCAGCTTCCATGTGTATGAGGATTTTCTGTTGCTTTTGTTGCTATTGAAGACCACTCTTACTCCATTGTGATCTGATAGGAGGCATGGGATTATTTCGATCTTTTTATATTTGTTGAGGTCTGTCTTGTGACCAATTATATGGTCAATTTTGGAGAAGGTACCATGAGGTGCTGAGAAAAAGGTATATTCTTTTGCTTTAGGATGAATTGTTTATATATATATATATATATATATATATATATACATACATATACATATACATATATATATATAGTGTGTGGGGGTGTGTGTGTGTGTGGGGTGTGTGTGTGTGTGTGTGTGTGTGTGTGTGTTAAATCCAATTGGTCCAAAGTTTCAATGAGTTTCTCTGTGTCCCTGTTTAGTTTCTGTTTTCCTGATCAGTCCAATGAGGATCGTGGAGTGTTGAGGTCCCCCACAATTATCGTGTTAGGTGCAATGTGTGCTTTGAGCTTTACTAATGTTTCTTCTATGAATGAGGGTGCCCTTGAATTTGGAGCATAGATGTTTAGAATTGTGAGTTCTTCTTGGTGGATTTTTCCTTTGACTAGCAAAAAGTGACCTTCTGTGTCTCTTTTGATGACTTTAGGTTGATAGTCAATTTTATCTGATATTAGAATGGCTATTCCATCTGGCTTCCTGTGACCATTTTCTTACAAAATTGTCTTCCAGGCTTTTATTCTAAGGTAGTGTTTGTCTTTGACCCTGTGGTGTGTTTCCTGTATGCAACAAAATGTAGGGTCCTTTGTCCATATCCAGTCTGTTAGTCTATGTCTTTTTATTGGAGAATTGAGTCCATTGATGTTAAGAGATATTAAGGAATAGTGATTATTTCTTTCTGTCATTTTTGATGTTATTTTGTTTTTGAATGGTTATCTTCTTTTGTGTTTGATGGAAGAAGGTTACTATCTTGCTTTTTCTAGGGTGCATTTTCCCTCCTTGTATTGGAGTTTTCCTCCTATTATACTTTGTAGAGCTGGGTTTGTGGAAAAATATGTAAATTTGGTCTTTCATAGAATATTTTGATTTTTCCATCTATGTTGATTGAGAGTTTTGCTGAGTACAATAGTCTTGGCTGACATTTGTATTCTCTTAGAGTCTGCATGAGATCCACCCAGGACCTTCTAGCTTTCATGTCTCTGGAGAGAAGTCTGGTGTGATTCTGATAGGTCTTCCTTTATATGTTACTTGGCCTTTTTCTCTTACTGCCTTTAATATTCTTTCTTTGTTTAGTATGTTTGGGGTTTTGATTATTATATGACAGGAGGTATTTCTGTTCTGGTCCAGTCTGTTTGGAGTTCTGTGAGCTTCTTGTATATTCATGGGCATCTCTCTCTTTATGTTAGGGAAGTTTTCTTCCCTAATTTTGTTGAAGATATTTGCTGGCCCTTTAAATTGTAGATCTTCACTCTCATCTATCCCTATAATTCTTAGGTTTGGTCTTCTCATTGTTTCCTGGATTTCCTCAGTTACATACCTTTTGCATATTGCATTTTCTTTGACTGTGGAGTCAATGGTTACTATGGTATCTTCAGCATCTGAGATTCTTACCTCTATCTCTTGTATTCTGTTGTTGATATTTGCATCTATGATCCCTGATTTCTTCCCAAGGTTTTCTATCTCCAAAGTTGTCTCCCTTTGTGATTTCTTAGTTGTTTCTACCTCTGTGTTCAGATCTTGGATGGTTTTGCTCAGTTCTTTCACGTGTTTGTTTGTGTTTTCTTGCATTTCTTTAAGTGATTTTTCTCATTTCCTCTTTATTGGCTTCTGTCTGTTGATCTGTATTCTCCTGGAATTATTTAAGTGATTTTTGTGTTTGCATTGTAAGAGCTTCTATCCTATTCATGTTCCCTGCATTTCTTTAAGAGATTTGTTTATGTCTTTTTTGTGTTCCTCTAGCAACATCATGACCGGTGCTTTTAAATCCAACTCTTGTTTTTCTGGTGTGTTCGGGTATCCAGGACTTGCTGTGGTTGGCGAATTGGGTTCAGATGCTGGCATATTGCCTTGATTTCTGTTAGTAACGTTCCTATGTGTGCCTTTTGCCATTTCTTTCTCTCTGGAGTTAGTTGGTCTTGTTGTTACTGGTTGGTGTTTGAAGATCCTGTGAGCCTAGCGTTTGGCACTGCTGTCATAGAGGGCGTCCATGCTACTGAGGTGGAGAACAGGGGGTTTCCGCTACTGGGCTCCGAATTACCTCCTCAGCTCTGCTGGGCCGGACCCAAGTCTTCCCCAGGCTTGCTGTTGGACCTACAATTGGCCTCCTGCACTCTCCTCCTGGCCTTCCTAGTTGCCAGCTCTTAAGAATCAGATCTTTTTTTCCACTGATCTGGGCTCGTCTGTTAGATCTTTATGGTGACCTGGGCCCCTCTGTTGGTTCTCTATGGTGACCTGTTCAGGCCACCAGCTCCAAGATGGTGGCGGGTCTCGGGGCTCTGTCTAACTATGGGATTCCCTGCAGGACCAGAGGTTCCCTGGTTGGACTGCTAGAACCTAGATGGTGGTGCTCTCAGTCCACATGGCTCTGTCTGGTTATCTGTCTGTGGTGTCCTGAGGCAAGATGTCAGCCTCTGGCTGTACTCCAGGCACAGACCCACTAGCAGGTTGGCGCAGAGACTGCCCACCAAGCTGTTCTGGCTCTGGGTGCATCGCTGAGCTGTTGGTACACAGACCTCTTGCCGAGCTGCTCTGGCTCTGGGTGCAGGCAAGAGCCTGACTGAGTAGTCGATGCTAGGCTAGATCTCTGTCCAAGCACCTGACCCCAGCCGCTGGCTGTCCACAGTGGCCTGAGGCAAGATGGCGGCCTCGCTGCAAGCCCAGTGAGCCAGTCCCCAGCAGTCAGTGATGGCCACCGAGCTGTAGATGCACAAACCACCCGCCAAACTGCTCTGTCTCTGGGTGCAGGCAAGAGCCTGATGGGGTAGTTGATGCTAAGCTAGGTCTCTGTCCACACACCTGAACCCAGCCACCAGCTGTCCACAGTGACCTGCGGCAAGATGGTGGCCTTGCTGCAAGCCCGGCAAGCAGGTGATTACCAGCGGTCAGCGACAGCCAGCCAAGCTGTAGGTGCACAGACCTCCTGCCGAGCTTCTCTGGCTCTGGGTGCAGGCAAAGTCTAACGGGGTAGTCGATGCTAGGCTAGGTCTCTGTCCATGCACCTGTACCCAGCCGCCATCCCAAAGAGACATTATTTTAAATCTTATTTCTTGTAAGTCTAATTTATAGGATAAGAACCACACAAAACATTTTGTCAATTTAGAAATATCTTAGAGGCCTGTTTTTCTTGGGTTGTGTCAGGTTAAGTGTTGCTTAAGATAGTTCTAACCCTGAATTATCAGTTTTAAACTCACATTTTGTTACCATCATTATACCTTTTAAATCATGTTCAATAACTTATGAGCCAATACTCTATAGTCAAGACATATAACACATTTATACTTTTAAGACCAATTAGAAATAAAGATGAGAGAGCGAGCATAGTCCAGCACAGACAACGCAGCCAGAAGGGAGCAGCAGAGCCGGGTACGAGCAGCTCAGCCAAGGCCACACGGTGCTTTCAGCAGGGGCAGCCATCTTGCCCCAGACCCCCGCGCGCAAACAGCAGGCATACTGGACACAGTGAGCGGCTGGAATCAGGTGCGTGGCCAGAGTTATAGCTTAGCTTAGCTGTGCAGGAGATCCGGGCACAGAAAGCTCAGCTGTGGGTGCAGACTACCAGCCGGGACCAGCTCTGTGAGCGGACTAGCAGCAAGGGGCCACCGGGCTGCCTCAGGGCACAGCTCGGCACTCTAGCAGCTGGAGTCAGGGGCCTGGACTCAGAGCAAGCATAGTCCAGCACAGACAAGCTGCCAGAAGGGATCTGTCTCCTGGGGACAGGCATGCTGTGCTTTCAGCAGGGCGCCATCTACACAATAAGACCAACTAACGCCAGAGATAAAAAGATGGCAAAAGGCAAACGTAGGAACGTTATTAACAGAAATCAAGGCAATATGGCACCATCTGAACTCAATTCGCCAACCACAGCAAGTCCGGGATACCCCAGCACACCAGAAAAACAAGAGTTAGATATAAAAGCACAGGTCATGATGCTCCTAGAGGAACACAAAAAATACATAAACAAATCTCTTAAAGAAATGCAGGGGAACATCAATAGAGTAGAAGCTCTTACAATCCAAACACAAAAAAACACTTAAAGAACTCCAGGAGAATATGGGCCATCAGACAGAAACCAATAAAGAGGAAGTGAGAAAATCAGTTAAAGAAATGCAGGAGAACTTGAAACAACAGGCAGAAATCATGAAAGAGGGAGCACAAAAATATATTAAAGAATTACATGAAAACACAAACAAACAAATGATGGAGCTGAGCAAAACCATCCAAGATCTGAACACAGAGGTAGAAACAACTAAGAAATCACAAAAGGAGGCAACATTGGAGATAGAAAACCTTGGGAAGAAAACAGGGGTCGTAGATGCAAACATAAACAACAGAATACAAGAGATAGAAATAAGAATCTCCGATGCTGAAGATAACATAGTAACCATAGTAACCATAGTAACCATAGTAACCACAGTCAAAAAAAAACACAAAATCCAAAAGGCTTGTAACCCAAAACATCCAGGAAATCCAGGACACAATGAGAAGACCAAACCTAAGGATTATAGGGATAGATGAGAGTGAAGATCTACAACTTAAAGGGGCATCAAATATCTTTAACAAAATTATGGAAGAAAACTTTCCTAACTTAAAGAGAGAGATGCCCATGAATGTACAAGAAGCCTACAGAACTCCAAACAGACTGGACCAGAACAGAAACACCTCCCGTCACATAATAATCAAAACCCCAAATGTACTAAACAAAGAAAGAATATTAAAGGCAGTAAGAGAAAAGGGCCAAGTAACATATAAAGGAAGACCTATCAGAATCACACCAGACTTCTCTCCAGAAACCATGAAAGCTAGAAGATCCTGGGCAGACCTCATGCAGACCCTAAGAGAAAACAAATGTCAGCCAAGACTACTATACCCAGCAAAACTCTCAATCAACATAGATGGAGAAATCACAATATTCCATGACAGGACCAAATTTACACAATATCTTTCCACTAACCCAGCTCTACAAAGGATAATAGGAGGAAAACTCCAACACAAGGAAGGAAATGGCACCCAAGAAAAAGCAAGACAGTAAACTTCTTCCATCAAACTCAAAGGAAGATAACTACTAAAAAACAAAAATAACATCAAAAATGCCAGGAAGTAATAATCTCTATTCCTTAATATCTCTTAACATCAATGGACTCAACTCCCCAATAAAAAGACATAGACTAACAGACTGGATACGGAAACAGGACCCTACATTTTGCTGCTTACAGGAAACACACCTCAGAGTCAAAGACAAACACTACCTGAGAGTAAAAGGATGGAAGACAATTTTGCAAGCAAATGGTCACAGGAAGCAAGCTGGAGTAGCCATTTTAATATCAGATAAAATTGACTTTCAACCCAAAGTCATCAAAAGAGACACAGAAGGTCACTTCCTGCTAGTCAAAGGAAGAATTCACCAAGAAGAACTCACAATTCTAAACATCTACGCTCCAAATGTAAGGGCACCCTCATATGTAAAAGAAACCTTACTAAAGCTCAAAGCACACATTGCACCTAACACAATGTTTGTGGGGGACCTCAATACTCCACTATCCACAGTGGACCGACCAGGAAAACAGAAACTAAACAGAGACACGGAGAAACTCATCGAAACTTTGGAGCAATTGGATTTAACAGATATATATAGAACATTTCACCCTAAAGCAAAAGACTATACCTTTTTCTCAGCCCCTCATGGTACCTTCTCCAAAATCGACCATATAATTGGACACAAAACAGATCTCAACAAATATAAAAAGATCGAACTAATCCCATGCCTCTTATCAGATCACCATGGAGTAAGAGTGTTCTTCAATAGCAACAAAAACAACAGAAAATCCCCATACGCTTGGAGGCTGAACAATATTCTACTCAATGATACCTTAGTCCAGGAAGAAATAAAGAAAGAAATCAAAGAATTCTTAGAACTTAATGAAAATGAAGGCACAACATACCCAAATCTATGGGACACAATGAAAGCAGTGCTTAGAGGAAAACTCATAGCCCTGAGTGTCTCCAAAAAGAAACAGGAGAGAGCATATACCAGCAACTTAATGGCGCACTTGAAAGCTCTGGAACAAAAAGAAGCAATTTCACCCAGGAGGAGTAGAAGACAGGAAATCATCAAACTCAGGGCTGAAATCAATCAAGTTGAAACAAAGAGAACCATACAAAGAATCAACAAAACCAGGAGCTGGTTCTTTGAGAAGATCAACAAGATAGATAAACCCCTAGCCAGACTTACTAAAGGGCACAGAGACAGTATTCAAATTAACAAAATTAGAAATGAAAAGGGAGATATAACAACAGAAACAGGAAATTCAAAAAAATCATCAGATCCTACTACAAAAACCTATACTCAACACAACTGGAGAATCTGGAGGAAATGGACAATTTCCTCGACAGTTACCAAATACCAAAATTAAACCAGGATCAAATAGATCATCTAAACAGACCCATAACCCCCAAAGAAATAGAAGGGGTCATAGACAGTCTTCCAACCAAAAAGAGCACAGGACCAGACGGTTTTAGTGCAGAATTCTATCAGACCTTCAAAGAAGTCCTGATACCGATACTCTTCAAATTATTCCACAAAATAGAAACAGAAGAAACACTACCCAACTCATTCTATGAAGCCACAATTACCCTGATACCAAAACCACACAAAGATCCAACTAAGAAAGAGAACTACAGGCCAATTTCTCTTATGAATATCGATGCAAAAATACTAAACAAAATACTTGCCAACCGAATCCAAGAACACATCAAAACGATCATTCACCATGATCAAGTTGGCTTCATCCCAGGGATGCAGGGATGGTTCAATATACGGAAATCCATCAACGTAATCCACTACATAAACAAACTCAAAGAAAAAAACCACATGGTCATCTCATTAGATGCTGAAAAAGCATTTGACAAAATTCAGCATCCTTTCATGCTAAAGGTCCTAGAAAGAACAGGAATTCAAGGCCCATATTTAAACATAGTAAAAGCAATATACAGCAGACCAGTAGCCAACATCAAGGTAAATGGAGAAAAACTCGAAGCAATCCCTCTAAAATCAGGGACTAGACAAGGCTGTCCCCTCTCACCATATCTCTTCAATATAGTACTTGAGGTACTAGCTAGAGCAATTCGACAACAGAGGGAAGTCAAAGGGATACAAATCGGAAAGGAAGAAGTCAAACTATCACTATTTGCAGATGATATGATAGTTTACTTAAGTGACCCAAAAACCTCCACCAGAGAACTCCTGCAACTGATAAACAACTTCAGCAAAGTGGCTGGCTATAAAATCAACTCAAGTAAATCAGTAGCCTTCCAATACGCGAAGGATAAGCAGGCCGAGAAAGAAATTAGGGAAATGACACCCTTCACAATAGCCACAAATGATATAAAGTATCTTGGAGTGACACTAACCAAACATGTGAAAGATTTATACGACAAAAACTTCAGGTCTCTGAAGAGGGAAATTGAAGAAGACATCAGAAAATGGGAAAATCTTCCATGCTCGTGGGTTGGCAGGACTAATATAGTCAAAATGGCAATCTTGCCCAAAGCAATATACAGATTCAATGCAATTCCCATCAAAATCCCAACTCAGTTCTTCATAGAGCTAGAAAGAGCAATTCTAAAATTCATCTGGAATAACAAAAAACCCAGGATAGCTAAAACTATCATCAACAGCAAAAGAACTTCTGGGGGAATCAATATCCCGGACCTCAAGCAATATTACAGAGCAGTGGTATTAAAAACTGCATGGTATTGGTTCAGTGACAGGGAAGCGGATCGATGGAATAGGATCGAAGACCCAGAATTGAACCCACACATCTATGGCCAATTGATCTTCGACAAAGGAGCTGAAAACATCCAGTGGAAAAAAGATAGCCTTTCAACAGATGGTGCTGGCTCAACTGGAGGTCAACATGCAGAAGAATGAGAATTGATCCACTCTTATCTCCTTGCACTAAGCTCAACTCCAAGTGGATCAAAGACCTCCACATAAAACCAGACACACTAAAACTAATAGAAAAGAAACTGGGGAAGACCCTTGAGGACATTGGCTCAGGGGAAAAATTCCTGAACAGAACACCAATTGCTTATGCTCTAAGAGCAAGAATAGACAAATGGGACCTCATAAAACTACAAAGTTTCTGTAAGGCAAAAGACACTGTCAAAAGGATAAATTGGCAACCAACAAATTGGGAAAAAATCTTCACCAACCCCACATCCGACAGAGGGCTAATCTCCAATGTATACAAAGAACTCAAGAGGTTAGACCCCAGAAAACCAAATAACCCTATCCAAAAATGGGGTACAGAGCTAAACAGAGACTTTTCACCTGAAGAAATTCGGATGGCTGAGAAACACCTTAAAAAATGTTCAACATCACTAGTCATTAGGGAAATGCAAATTAAAACAACCCTGAGATTTCACCTCACACCAGTCAGAATGGCTAAGATTAAAAACTCAGAAGACATCAGGTGTTAGCGAGGATGTGGAGAAAGAGGAACACTCCTCCACTGCTGGTGGGAATGCAAGCTGGTACAACCACTCTGGAAATCAGTATGGCGGTTCCTCAGAAAACTGGGCGTGATACTTCCGGAGGACCCAGCCATACCACTCCTGGGAATATACCCAGAAGATTCACCAGCATGCAATAAGGATACATGCTCCACTATGTTCATAGCAGCCTTATATATAATAGCCAGAAGCTGGAAAGAACCCAGATGTCCCTCAACAGAAGAATGGATACAAAAAATGTGGTATATATACACAATGGAGTACTATTCAGCCATTAGAAACAATGAATTCATGAAATTCTTATAGAAATGGATGGAGCTGGAGAATGTCATACTAAGTGAGGTGACCCAGTCTCAAAAGAATACCCATGGTATACAGTCACTGATAAGTGGATATTAGCCTAGAAGCTTGGAACACCAAAGACACAAATCACATATCAAGTGATGTCTCACAAGAAGAAAGGAGTGGACACTGGTGCTAGAATGGACCAAAACATCATTGTGGGAGAGTAAAAGAACAGTAAAGTGGGAGGGGGTGGATGCGGGAGCAGGGGGAGGGAAAAGGACATGTGGGACCTTTGGGGGTGGGGAACCAGAAAAAGGGAAATGAATTGTAAATATAGAATATATACAATAAAAAAATCAAAAAAAAAGAAATAAAGATGAAGTGATTACATGAATCTCATAAATTTAAACCAAACAATTTTTTGATCAGCTGTAATTTCAAGGGAATAAAGCACTTTGAACCGAATCATCACCATGGTAGAAATTGTATAGGAGAAATATCCATTTGTCCACTTGTCCCAGAACTGCTGGCCCTTTTAAGCAGTTCTGGGACAAGTGGACTAATGGATATTTCTCCTATAAAATATAATGGATATTTTTCTCCAGCTGTGTTTGACTCCTAGTTAAGAATGTGAGGCACCTTAAATCATCTTCTGCTGTGTAAACTGCAACTGTCAGGACTGCCAGCAGATAGGTTTTTTTTTTACTAGTTTTTCTTTTTAATATAAAACATCAAACAATCATCCAACTATCATTCCAAGACAAGCATAAATTAAACATAAATTGACACACATATAGATGGGTTTTGGTGCACCAAATATAGACATTAGACAGAGAGGGAACTTGGTGACACAAAGAGATCCAAATATCCTAACTAGAACTAAGGATATCTCCAGAGGGATCCAGAGAGAATGCAGGATGTCTCCTGCTTTCCTCTCCTCCCCAGGAGAGTTTTGAAACAGCTTTTAACCATTTTTTTGATACAACGTCCTGCACATGGAAAAACTGCTTTTTTGAAACCTGCTTTTTCTCTCTCTTGTTTAAGATTTAACTCCTTATCTTCTGTTTCTTCTGGGAATTCTGCCAGAGAAGGGAGGGGAGGCACAGTGGCAGCCACTGATAGTTACTCCCCAACACCCTGCTTTTTTAACCTCTGTTGGGTTCATAAGTAAGAGAAAGAGGTTTAGAGAATGTGGTATATGGCTGTGTGGGGAAGGGGGTGCCTAGGTGGACACATGCAGACATGTTATAGAATAGAGTTTATTCAGAACAGAGTATGAGAGTTAATTGGGCAGTGGGGGCAGAGAAAGGGAGAGAGAGAGAGAGAGAGAGAGAGAGAGAGAGAGAGAGAGAGAGAGAGAGTAGATAAGTAGAGACTGGCCATGACCATGTGGAGAGAGTGGTGAGGGGGAGGAGAGCCCAAGAGTTTCTTTGCAGTCCAAGACTTACACTCTGCCCAAGAGCCATTTTTTACTTTTGATTTCTTCAGCTGATTTAGCTGCCTCTGACTTCTAAAGAACAAATTCTCACCCAGAGAGTTTGCCTCAGGCAAGCTAGATAAATTCCTTATGTGTGAGCCAGCCCTCGGTGGAAGACTCTAAGTGCCAATGTGAAGGGAGTAGTCCACCCATAGACCATGACTGAGGACTTTAATTTTTCTAAAATTTTAAAGTCAAGGGTCTTGTTTTGGCTTCGGCTTTTTCTGGGTATTTGTCTTTGAAATAAATCCTGAAGTTAGAGTGACCATTTGTCCCTCTAAGTCTCATAGCACCTTTAAGAGGGCTACTTGCTCCTTGCAGCTATCATTTGGCAGAGAGAAGAAATTTCTTCAGTGGCTCTCCTGCTGGCAGCTTTCTCCTCCAAGTGGGCTTCCTCCCTGGATGATAGAGTGTCAGCACCTGAATTATGGCTAGATTTCAGAGTTTGTAGAGAAGGATAGACTTTGGTCTTTTTGAGAAATTAGGAGAAAGAGCAGACATAGACAGAGACCATTTTAAATGTCCCTCCTCCATATTAACCATAACAGTGGTGGGAGGGATAAGAGAGCACAGAGACAGTATTCAGACAAGCGCTTTTTCAGAGAACTAGATCCTGGAAGCAGGAGGAATTCCGATTAATGTTATTAATCAGAGACCAGGAGTTAAAGGCAGTAACCAGAACTTTTCCCCCAGACCAAAAGTTGCATAGTAATCTCTAAAACAATTACCTACTCTAGCCCATGTTTTCTTGTCTATGGTTCCTTCCTCTGGGAACCTGGGACAAATTTGTCCAACAAAATACTTAAAACCCTAAGCACTTCTCAAAGAATTTCCTAAGATCTCTTTTTATTAACCCATCCCCTCGCATCTTGAGCAATTTCTTGAGCCTTAAAACAGGCTGAATAAATACTTGTCTCCGGTCTCACCTTCTGAGACATTATCGCCTTGGAGAGTTTTCCCTGGCTGAGCACTGGCTGGTCAACCGTGCCTCAAGCTAATCTGCTCTGGAAGCTGTACATGAAGAGCTCTTCCTTGGGTCCTACGGCTCCTTCCCCTTGATGGCTTCATGGGGACCTCACCATTGAGTGCCAGAGTGTCCCAACTTGCAGGACAGTCAATAGGGTCCCTGAGCCACCTAGGAGAAGGTAAGAGACAAGAGACATGAGAGACAGACAGCAAGACAGTATTCTGATCAAGCTGTCAAATTTTATTTTTTACACAAGGCAATTTAAAGGCAAGCAAGCAGGTGTAAGGAGGGGCAAAGGGGGAACAATCTCAGGGGTTGGGCATCACTTCTAAGAAACAGTTTCTCATAATTTCTGGGAAACGCTAACTATTGCTGTTAGGAATTTAGGCATGATAAAGGAGGTCATGAGGAGGTGATGTGGAAAGGAGTTGCTATAGTAACCTGTCCACAGATGAGCTTCAAAGGGAGGGAGTCTTGAGATCTATGGCTCCTGGCATGAGATCAAGGTAAGAATAACTCCTGGTATCAAGGTTTCCTGGCATTGGGATCTAGGTGGAGATGGCTTCTGGTATCGAAATCTCTTGGCATAGAGAACTTAAGTGAGAATGGCTCCTGGCAGCCACAAAATGCCCACACATTGAACTCAGAACTCAATTGATACAAACACAAGTTATACCCCTAGATGGTGCAAATGCACCCTACTATTATTTAGCCATCTATGTAAGAAAATCCCAATATTTATGACTCCAGGACTGTTTGGTTCTGGCTCCTCTTCCTCTCCTATAGGTTTGAACTTGTCTCCTATCCATCTCCTTCTTCTCCTCCTCCTCCTCCTTCTTTTTCTTTTTCCTCCTCCTCCTCCTTCTTTTCCTCCTCCTCCTCCTCCTCTTCTCTCTCTCTCTCTCTCTCTCTCTCTCTCTCTCTCTCTCTCTCTCTCTCTCTCTCTCTCTCTCTCCCTCTGTCTTCATCTATAAAGTTTTCAGGTACCTTCCTCTTTTACTATCCAATCACAGACTATTACCTTATCTTGTACGTGCCCTCACATGCATATAGACAGCAATCCACAAAAGGAACTCAGAGTACAATTCTTTTTCTATTATTTTAATTAATCATTTTATTTGCTTACATTTCAAATAATATCCTCCTTTCTGGTTACCCCTGTACAAACTCCCTTCCCTTCCCCTCTCCTCCCCACTTTGCCTCTATGACGGTCCTCCCACACCTGCCCACCTTTTCACCCCAGTCCTTCCCCTAGCTTGTCCACTGGGGTCTCCTCCAGTCTGAGGGTTGCCTGTGAGCATGTGCATATATATTGGGCAGGTGCTGGTAGAACATCTCAGGTAACAGCCATACCAGGCTCCTGTCAGCAAATGTTTCTTGGCATCAACAATACTGACGGTATTTTCTGTCTGCACATGGGATGGATCCCAAAGTGGGATAGTCTCTGGATAGCCTTTGGCTTCAGTCTCTGTTCCATTTTTGTTCCTATCTTTCCTTTTGGCGGGAACATTTCTGGGTTAATAGTTTTGACATGGGTGGATGGCCCCATCCCTCAACTGGGGACCTTGCCTATCTATTGGAGGTGGTCTCTACAGGTTCTATCTCTCCTTTGTTGCATATTTCAGCTAAAGTCAATGCCACTGGGTCCTATGGGCCTATCACTTCTCTAGCCCCTGGGACTTTCTAGTGTCTATATTCAGTTTCCCAGCCCCCACTGCTACATATTTCTATTCAAATTCCTGACCCTCTGTACTTCTCCTCTGTCCCTTTCAATAACAGACCCTGCCCAACTTTATTACCTCCCCCTCCAGGCTCCCTCACAGATCCCTCCTTAAACGTCCTGTGATTATTTTGCTCCCCCTTCTATGGATAATTGAAGCATGTGCTTCCTTCCCCCAGCCTTTGAGCAGGAATTTCAGACCTTGATGCTAGCCACTACTTCCCACCTAAGGTAGAGCTCTAGCCCACTGTTCTTCAAGGACCTGCAGTTTTCCCAGAGGCACTAGCCACCTGCTGCAAAACTGAACCAGTTCTGCAGACTAGTTTCTAGCCTTTGAGGAAAAGGTTTTCCCCCAACTATATATTTGGAGCACCCCCCATTAAAACTTTGAACCTTGATCAGAAAACTTATCTTGGAACTGGTTACCTGCCAGGTACGCAGGAAACACCAGAGTGAGAGATCACTTAGGATACAGCCTGCCTGGGTTCCTTCTGCATGCAGGAGCTGGACAGCTCTACAGCTGTCTAGGCAAGTATCGTGCAAGGGAGCATCTGACTTTCAGGGAGTCCCATGGTTAGAGAGAGCCCTGCAGTCTAATGTCACCACCATCTTGGCTCCAGTGACCAAGTAGCCAGCTCAGCCAGGAATGCAAAGAATACCAGAGTGAGAGATTGCTTGAGACGCAACTGGCCTGGGCTCCTTCTGCACGCAGGAGCTGGGCAGATCTACAGCTGTCTAGGCAGATATCCTGCAAGGGAGCTTCTGACCTGCAGGGAGTCTCACGGTTAAAGGGAGCCCTGCAGTAGTAAGTTGCCACCATCTTGACTCCTGTGAGCAAGCAGCCAGCTCAGCCAGAGACCTATGCCACATCTGACATGGGGAAGATCCTACTTCCTGATGCTGCCTAGAAAACCAGCAGGAGCAGGATAATCACCACTGCCCTATTCCATCAGAAGTAGTAAACCTGTGCCACATCTGACTGGGGAAGATCCTACTTCCTGATACTCTCTCGAGAACAGACAGGAACAGGTTATTCGGTAGGAGCAGGGCATTCGGGAACCAGTATCAGCAGAGCATTAGAAATCTGCCAGGAAGCCCTGTCCTGGGCCGTTTGCCCTGCAGAGTGATCAGCACTTGAAGGGATTCCTCCTGGTGTCCACCATCTTCACTACCAGACGGACCCAACAGGCAATACCAGGTACACAGAGACAACCCAAGTATAGCATTGCTTGGTACAAGGCACACAAGGACTCCAATGGCACCCAAGAGTAGGGCAGCATATTAACAATCTGTGCAAGGGGAAATCCAGTCATCCAGTGGTATGGAAATAGCCTGACAGGTCCACAGGAGGTTCAAGCAACAGCCAGTGACAGCAGGACCAACTAAAGCCAGAGATAGCCAGATGGCAAAAGGCAGACATAAGAATGTTATGAACAGAAATCAAGGCAATATGGCAGCATCTGAACCCAGTTCTCCAACAACAGCAAGTCCTGAATATCCCAACACAGCAGAAAAACAAGATTTGGATTTAAAATAACTGGTCATGATGCTGTTAGAGGAACACAAAAAGGACATAAGCAAAACTCTAAAAGAAACACAGGGGAACATGAATAAGTTAGAAGCCCTTACAATGGAAACACAAAAATCACTTAAAGAAATTCAGAAGAATATAGGTCAATGGATAAAAGCCAATGAAAAGGGAATGCAAAAATAACTTAAAGAAATGGAGGAGAAATTGAGTCAACAGGCAGAAGTCATGAAAGAGGAAACACAAAAATTTATTAAAGAAATACAAGAAAACACAAACAAACAAGTGAAGGAACTAAGAAAAACCATCCAGGATCAAAAAACAGAAGTAGAAACAACTAAGAAATCACAGAAAAAGATAACTTTGGAGATAGAAAACCTTGGGAAGAAATCAGGGGCCATAGATGCAAATATCAACAACAGAATACAAGAGATAGAAGAAAGAATCTCAAATGCCGAAGATACCATACAAACCATTGGATCACTGGTCAAATAATTGGAAAAAGCAGAAAGATTGTAACTGAAAACATCCAGGAAATCTAGGACACAATGTGAAGATCAAACCTAAGGACTATAGGTATAAATGAGAGTGAAGTTTTACAACTTAAAGGGCCTGCAAATATCTTCAACAAAATTATGGAAGAAAACTTCTCTAACCTAAAGAGAGAGATGCACATGAATATACAAGAAGCCTACAGAACTCCAAAGACACTGGGCCACAACAGAAGTACCTCCCATCACATAATAATCAAAACCCCAAATGTACTAAACAAAGAATATTAAAGGCAGTAAGAGAAAAAGGTCAAGTAATATATAAAGGAAGACCTATCAGAATTGCACCAGACTTCTCACCAGAGAGCATGAAAGCTAGAAGATCTTGGGCATATCTCATGCAGACCCTAAGAGAAAACAAATGCCAGCCAAGACTACTATACCCAGGAAAACTCTCAATCACTATAGATGGAGAAACCAAGCTATTCCATGATAAAAACCAAATTTACACAATACTTTTCCACAAACCCAGCCCTGCAAAGTATAATAGGTGGAAAACACAATTACAAGGAGGAAAACTACACCCTGGAAAAAGCAAGATAGAAACCTTCTTTCATCATAACCAAAAGAAGAAAACCACTCAAACATAAAAATAACATCAAAAATAATAGGAAGAAATAATCACTATTCCTTAATATCCCTTAACATCAATAGACTCAATTCCCCCAACAAAAAGACATAAACTAAGAGATTGGATACATAAACAGGACGCTACATCTTCCTGCCTACAGGAAACACACCTCAGTGTCGAAGACAAACACTACCTCTGAGTAAAAGGCTGGAAAACAATTTTACAAGCAAATGGGCTCAGGAAACAAGCCAGAGTAGCCATTCTAATATCAGATAAAATTGACTTTCTTGATCTTCGCTCTTACCTCTCTGCACTCTCACCTCTCTGCCCCTCTTGGACTCTCCTCCCCTCCCTCTCCATGTGGTCATGGTCAACCTTCACACCTCTCTACATCTCCTCTCTCTCTCTCTCTCTCTCTCTCTCTCTCTCTCTCTCTCTCTGCCTCCACTATACCATTAGCTCCCATCCTCTTCCCTGAATAAACTCTATTCTATACCAAAAAAATGGCTTTCAATATAAAGTCATCAAAAGGGACACAGAAGGACACTTCTTACTGGTCAAAGGAAGACTCCACCAAGAAGGACTCTCAATTCTGAACATCTATGCTCCAAATGCAAGGGCTCCTTCATTCATAAAAAAAAAAAAAACTTTACTAAAGCTCAAAGCACACATGGCACCTAATGCAATAATTGTGGGTGACTTCAACACTCCACTCTCCTCAATAGACAGATCAGGAAAACAGAAACTGAACAGAGCCACAGTGAAACTAATTGAAACTTTGAACCAATTGGATTTAATAGATAGATAGATAGATAGATAGATAGATAGATAGATAGATAGATGATAGATAGATAGATAGATAGATAGATAGATAGATAGATAGATAGAACATTTCATCCTAAAGCAAAAGAATATACGTTTTTCTCAGGACGTCATGGTCCATTCTCCAAAATCGACCACGTAATTGGTCATAAGACAGACCTCAACAAATTTAAGAAGATCGAACTAATCCCTCTTATCAGATCATGAAGAAGTAAGAGTGGTCTTCAATAGCAACAAAAACAAGAGAAAGCCCACATAGACATGGAAGCTGAACAATACTCTACTCAATGATACCTTGGTCAAGGAAGAAATAAAGAAAGAAATCAAAGACTTTTTAGAATTTAATGAAAATGAAGGCACAACAGACCCAAATCTATGGGACACAATGGAAGCAGTGCTAAGAGGAAAACTCATAGCCCTGAGTGCCTCCAAAATGAAAAAGGAGAGAGCATATACTAGCAACTTAATGGCACACCTGAAAGCTCTGGAACAAAAAGATGTTAATTCACCCAAGAGGAGTAGAAGACAGGAAGTCGTCAAACTCATGGCTAAAATCAATCAAGAATAAACCAAGAGAACCATACAAAGATTCAACAAAACCAGGAGCTGGTTCTTTGAGAAAATCAACAAGATAGATAAGCCCTTAGCCACACTAATCAGAGGGTACAGAGACAGTATCCAATTTAACAAAATTAGAAATGAAAAGGGGGACATAACAACAGAAATTGAGGAAATTCAAAAAATCATCAGATACTATTACTAAAACGTATACTCAACACAACTGGAGAATCTGAAGGAAATAGAAATTTTTCCAGTCAGATATCAAATACTAAAATTAAATCACAATCAGATATATCATCTAAACAGTCCCATAACCCCTAAAGAAATAGAACTGGTCATTGAAAGTCTTCCAACCAAAAAAAGCATGAGACCAGATGATTTTAGTGCAGAATTCTATCACACCTTCAAAGAGGACCTATACCAGTACTCTTCAAACTATTCCATATAATAGAAACAGAAGGAATACTGCACAATTCATTCTATGAAGCTCCAATTACACTGATACCAAAACCACACAAAGATCCAACAAAGAAAGAAAACTTCAGACCAATCTCCCTAATGAATATCGATGCAAAAATACTCAATAAAATTCTTGCCAACCGAATCCAAAAACACATCAAAATGACCATTCAACATGATCAAGAAGACTTCATCCCAGGGATGCAGGAATGTTTCAATATATGGAAAACCATCAATGCCATTGACTACATAAACAAACTCAGAGGGAAAAAAACACATGGTAATTTCATTAGATGCTGAAAAAGCTTTTGACAAAATTCAGGATCCTTTCATGCTGAAAGTCATGGAAAGAACAGGAATTCAAGGCCCATACCTACACATACTAAAAGCAATATACAGCACACTGGTAGCCAACATCAAAGTAAATGGAGAGACATTTTAAGCAACCCCACTAAAATCAGGGACTAGATCAGGCTGCCCCCCTCTCCATATCTTTTCAATAAAGTACTTGAAGTCCTAGCTAGAGCAATTAGACAACATAAGGAGGTCAAAGGAATACAAATTGGAAAGGAAGAAGTCAAACTATCACTATTTGCAGATGATATAGTATACTTAAGTAACTCAAAAACTCCACACAAAAAAACTCCTACAGCTGATAAAAAAAAACTTCAGCAAAGTGGCTGAAGCAAATCATTAGCCTTCCTATACTCAAAGGATAATCAGGCCAAGAAAGAAATTATAGAAATGACACCTTTCACAATAGCCACAAATGATATAAAGTATCTTGGTGTGACTCTAACCAAACAAGTAAAATATCTGTATGACAAGACCTTCAGGTCTCTAAAGAAGAAAATTGAAGATCAAGTCAGAAAATGGAAACATCTTCCATGCTCATGCATTGGAAGGATTAATATAGTTAAAATGGCCATCTTACCAAAAGCAAGATACATATTCAACGCAATCCCCATCAAAATCCCAACTCAGTTCTTCATAGAATTAGAAAGAGCAATTCTCAAATTCATCTGGAATAACAAAAAACCCAGGATAGCTAAAACTATTTTGAACAGTAAAAGAACATCTGGGGGAATCAGTATCCTGGACCTCAAGCAATACTACAGAGCAGTAGTGTTAAAAACTGCATGGTATTGGTACAGTGACAGGCAGGTAGAT
The DNA here is from genome assembly GCA_964023405.1 of Apodemus agrarius. NCBI lineage: Eukaryota > Metazoa > Chordata > Mammalia > Rodentia > Muridae > Apodemus > Apodemus agrarius. The sequence continues at coordinate 149,880,317 of OZ030008.1, forward strand.
CAATAGAATAGGATTGGAGACACAGAAATGAACCCACACACCTATGGTCACTTGATCTTTGAAAAAGAAGCTAAAACCATGCAGTTGATAAAGATAGCCTTTTCAACAAATGGTGCTGGTTCAACTGGAGGTCTGCATGCAGAAGAATGCAAATCAATCCATTCTTATCTCCTTGTACTAAGCTCAAATCCAAGTGGATCAAGGACCTCCACATAAAACCAGACACAGTGAATCTAATAGAAAAGAAATAGATGAAGACCCTTGAGGACATGGGCACAGAAGAAAGTTCCTGAACAGAACACCAATAGATTGTGCTCTAAGATCAAGAATTGACCTCATAAAATTACAAAGTTTCTGTAAGGCAAAGTACACTGTAAAAAGGACAAAACGGCAACCAACAAATTGGGAAAAGATCTTCACCAACCATATATCTGGCAGAGGACTAATATCCAATATATACAAAGAACTCAAGAAGGTAGACTCCAGAGAGTCAAATAACCCTATTAAAAATGGGGTGCAGAGCTAAACAAAGAATTTTCACCTGAAGAATTTCTAATGACTGAGAAGCACCTTAAGAAATGTTCATTATCATTAGTCATTAGGGAAATGCAAATCAAAACAACCCTGAGATTTCACCTCACACCAGGCAGAATGGCTAAGATTAAAAACTCAGGAGACAGCAGATGTTGGTGATGATGTGGAGAAAGAGGAACACTCCTCCACTGCTGATGGAATTGCAAGCTTGTACAACCGCTCTGGAAATCAGTCTGGCGGATCCTCAGAAAACTGGGCATGAAAATTCCACATGACCCTGCTATACCACTCCTTGGCATATACCCAGAGGATTCCCCAGCATGTAATAAGGATACATGCTCTACTCTGTTGATAGCAGCCCTATTTTTAATAGCCAAAAGCTGGAAATATCGCAGATGTCCCTCAATGGATGAATGGATACAGAAAATTTGGTATATATACACAATGGAGTACTATTCAGCCATTAGAAGTAATGAATTCATGAAATTCCTAGACAAATGGATGAGCTCGAGAACATCATACTAAGTGAGGTAAACCAGTCTCAAAGTAACACTCATGGTATGCACTCACTGATAAGTGGATATTAGCTTAGAATCTTGGAATACCCAAGACACAATCCACATATCAAATGATGCCCAAAAAGAAGGAAGGAGTGGCCCCTAGTTCTGGAAAGGCCCAGTGCATCAGTGTAGGGGAATACCAAAACAGGGAAGTGGAAAGGGGTTGATGGGGGAATAGGGGGAGAGAAAAGGGCTTATGGGACTTGCAGGGAGCAATTAAAAACAATGAATTCATGAAATTTTTAGGCAAATGGATGGAACTGGAAAATATCATCCTAAATGAGATAACCCAAACACAAAAGAATACACATGGAATGCAGTCACTGATAAGTGGATACTAATTAGCCCAGAAGCTCTGAATACTCAAGACACGATTAACAAACATATCAAATGATTCCCAAGAAAAAGGAAGGAGAGGGTCCTGGACCTGGAAAGGCTTGATCCAGCAGTGTAGGGGATTACCAGGACAGAGAAATGGAAGGGAGATGATTAGGGGGTAGGCAGAGGGAAAGGGGCTTATGGGACTTATGGGAAGGAGGGAACCAGGAAAGGGGAAGGCATTTGGAATGTAAGCAAGAATATAGAAAAAGATAATAAATGAATTTCTATTGTATTTTTTTAAAAAAACTAAATTAATTGAAGGTGGAATTAAAAACATTTGTGATAAAAATCAAAGATTTACATTGAAAATATCTTTGATAAAATAGAGGAAATATATAGAAAGATATATTAAAATAGAAGATTATCCTGAAAAATAAAGCAGATAAAATGGTAGACATAAAAATTACTAAATTAAATAAAAGGGGAATTACAAACATTTTCAGATAAAATTAAAGATCTACATGAGAAATTTAAAACAAAAAGATTTAGTTTCTGGAGAAGGAAGCAGGACATGCTGAGAAGAAGGCAGTCTCTCATGTTCTGGGATATATTCTATAGATGTCTGCTAGGTCCATTTGAAGCATAATGACTGTTACTTTCATTATTTCTGTTTAATATTTGTCTGAATGAACTGTCAATCAGTGAAAGTGTGGTATTAAAGTCTCCCAGTATCAATGTGGAGGTTCTATGTGATATTTAAGGTTTAGTGATGTTTCTTTTATACATGTGGGTTCCCTTCTGTTTGAGGAATAGATATTCAAAATTGAGATACCATCTTTGTCCAGCTTTCCCTTGATGAGTATGAGATATCCATCTCCATTTATTTTGATTAATTTTGACTGAAAGTATATTTTATTAGCTATTAGAATATTTACTCGAGCTTGCTTCTTGAGTCTATTTGAAACATGTTTCCAGACCTTTACTCTGAGGTAATGTCTATCATCATCATGGCTGAGATGTGTTTCTTGTAAGCAGCAGAATGATGGATCCTGCTATCATATCCATTCTCTTAGTCTGTGTCTTTTTATTTAGGGAAGTGAGTCCATTGACATTGAGAGATATTAATGACCAGTGATTGTTATTCCTGGTGTGTTGGTGGTGTATATGTGTGTGTGTTTTCGTTGTTACAGCTGGTATGCAAATATTTATTTCCTGGGGAGCGGGATTGAATGTTGTTATCCTCCTTGGGTTTGATTTTTCCTTCAAATATTTTCTGTAAGGCTGAATTTGTGTATAAACATTGTTTGAATTTGGATTTGTCTTAAAATTATCTTCTTGTTTCCATCTATAAGAATGAGAGTTTTGCTGAGTAGAGTACTCTAGGTTGGCACCTGTGGTTTTATAGGGATTGCAAGATATCTTTCCATACTATTCTGGGTTTTAGTGTCTCTGTTGAGAAGTTTGGTATAATTCTGATAGGTCTACCTTTATATGTGACCTGACATTTTTCCCTTTCTGCTTTCCATATTATTTCTTTGTTCTGCCATTTTATGTTTTGATTAATATGTAGCTGGAAGATTTTCTTTTCTGGTCCAGTCTAATTGGTATTATATAATCTCCTTGTAGATTTATACACATCACTTCCTTTAGGTTGGGAAAGTCTTTTTATATGATTTTTTAGAATATTTTCTATGCCTTGGAGCTGGGACTCTTCACCTCCTTATTCCCATTTTTCTTAGGTTAGGCCTTTAAATGGTATCCCAGATTTCCTGAAAGTTTTGTATCAAGAATATTTAGGGAGCTAGGACAGCAGAGGGCTAAGAAGTAGCTGATAGAGTTTCCTAGTATCATGGCAAATCTGCAAGAATCTGACACTGGATGGGTCAGATTTTAATAAGGCTTACAAGATTAGGTTTATATTGTCGAACCCAGAGATTGAATTACCATTGTTTCTGAAGAAAAAAAGGAATTTTTTAGATATAACATTTTCTTTTACTCCTGTATCAATTTCTTCTATACCTGAGATTGTCTCTTCCATCTCTTACATTCTGTTGGTGATGGTTACATCTGTTGGTCTAGTTTACTTCCCTAGGTTTTCCATCTCAAGGATTTCTTCAGTTTGTGTTTTCTTTGTTGCTTCTATTTCCACTTTTAGGTCTTGCACGGGCTTCCTTATTCCTTCACCTGTTTGTATTTTCCTGTATGTCCTTAAGGGATTTATTTGTTTCTTCATTAGGATCTCTATGTGTTTGATTATATTTTCCTGTATTTCTTTAATGGATGTATTCATTTCTTCTTTAAAGGCCTTTGCCATCTTTATAAGATTGGATTTAATATCATTTACTTGGGTTTCAGTTGTGTTAGGATATCCACAGTTTGTTGTAGTGGGATATCTGTGTTTTGGAAGAATCATATGACCCCTGGCATTTGTTAATTGTATTCCTTTGAAGGCCTTTAGCCATATTGATGGGTTTGGTCTCTGGATTTTCTTGTTTTCATACATATTGAAAGTAAGATAAACCTAGATAATCCTGGTATAGCAGGCCTCTGATAGGTATCCATAGGCTGTATGGTTTTGTACCTGCCAGTCTGTATGTTTCAGGAACCTCAGGTCTGATATAGTTGGGCAGAGAGGTAGCAGAAAAATGGCAGTCCCCCTGAGCTAACAAACGTCTCTGGGAAGCTTAGCTTGTCCCAGACATCTTAGAGAGCAGGGAATATGGGTGAGAGAAAGGAAGGTAACCTGAATGGTTGAGAAGTTAGAGGTCTGTTAAAGGGGATGGAGAAATGGTGGGATAAGAGAGGTGACACTATAATTTCAAGCACTTTACCCAAACACAAAAGAATAAATCTTCTCACCACCACATGAATCCTTCTATAAAATTTAGCACATAGTAAATCACAAAGCAAGACTGACAGATACAAGAAAATTGGAAAAAAACACCTTATATCTTATCAAATCACCATGGATTAGAGTTGGGCTTCAACAATAACAGAAACATCTCAAGCTTACCCTCATAAAAATTGAACAACCCACTATTCAATGATCTCTGGGTCAGGGGAGAAATAAAGAAGTTAATGACTGTCTAGAATTCCATGCAAATGAATGCAAAAAATTCCAAATTTATGGGACTCGATGAAAGCAGTCCTAGGAGGAAGATACTTAGCAATAAGTGCTTCCATAAAGAAATTAGTCTACATAACAGCAATTGAAAAGTATACCTAAAATCTCTAGAATAAAAAAGAAGCAAGTACACCAAAGAGGAGTACAAGGCAGGAAATAATCAAAATAAGGTCTGAAATCAATCATTTATAAACAAAAGAAAACATTACAAAAAATCAAGGAAACCAGGAGTTGGTTCTTTCAGAAAATCTACAAGGCAGACAAACACTTAGCTAAACTATCCAAAAGAAAGGAAGACAGTTTCCAAATAAACAAATTCAGAAAGTATATGGGACACTTAATAATAGATACTGAAGAAAGTCAAAGAATCATTAAGTCTTACTTCAAAGGCCTGTACACCAAAAAATAATGGAAAATCAAAATAAATGGATGATTTTCTAGAGAGGCAACTTATCAAAATTAAATGAAAATCAGGTTAATTTTTTATTTTTACTAGATATTTGCTTTATATACATGTCAAATGGTATCCCCTTTCCTCATTACCCCTCCTAAAACCCCCATACCATGCCCCCTCCCCCTACTTACCAAATTGCTCCCCCCAGAGTTCCTGACTGGCATTCTGCTACTCTAGAGCATTGAGCCTTTACAGAAACAATGGCCTCTCCTCTTATTAATGTCTAAAATGGCCATCTTCTGCTACATATGTGGCTGGAGCCATGGATACAGAAAATGTGGTACATCTACACAATGGAATACTACTCAGCTATTAAAGACAATGAATTCATGAAATTCTTAGACAAATGGATGGAACTAGAAAATATCATCCTGAATGAGGTAACTCAATCACACATCAACTATTTAAACAGTCCTATAATGACTAAAGAAATATGATCAGTTACTAAAAGTCTCACAACAACAACGCCCAGGGCCAGATGGTTTTATTGAAGAATGCTACCTGACTTTCACTAAAGAGCTAATACCAAATCTCCTCAAACTACTCCACAAAATAGAAACAGAAAGAACACTGCCAAACTCATTCAAAGAGGCCAATCATCTTGATACCTAAAGCACACCAAGAGTGAACAAAGAAAGATTCAGACAGATTGCTCTTGCATAGATGCAAAAATACTCAATAAACTACATGTAAACAAAATCCAAAAACACATCAAAGACATTATCCATCAAGATTAAGTAGATTTCATCCCAGGGATGCAGAAATGTTTCAAATTACAAAAATATATCAACATAATCCACTATATAAACAATCTGAAAGAAAAAAATTCCATGATTATCTCAGTGGACAATGAAAAAACCTGAGATAAAATCCAACACATTTTCATGATAAGGTTATCAGAGAAATCAAGAAAACAGACCACATGTCTAAATACAATCAAACCAATATACACCAAAGCAATAGCCAACATCAAAGTAAATGGGGAGAAACGTAGAGCAATTCCATTAAAATCAAAGACCAAGAAAAGGCTCCATTCTCTCCATATGTATTCAGTATAGTACTTGAAGATCTAGCTGGAACAATAAGACAACGAAAGGAGATCAAGAATACACAGTTCGGAAAGGAAGAAAATAAAGCATCACTATGTGCAGATGATTGGTAATATACATGAGTTCCCCAATAATTCTACCAGAGAATACCTACAGCAGAAGAACAGCTTCAGCAAGGAGAGTGGATAGAAAATTAACTCTAACAAATTAATACCCATCATTTATACAAAGGGAAAACATGCTAAGAAAGAAAATAGGAAAACAACACCCTTCACAATAGCCAAAAATAATATAAAATATCTTGTTGTAACTCTAACCAAGCAAGTGAAAAATCTCTTTAAGAAGAATTTTAAGTCACTGAAGAAAAAAATGAAAGAAGACTTCAGAAAATGGAAAAATCTCCCATGCTCATGGATAAGTAGGATTAACATAGTAAAAAATATGGTCATCTAACCAAAAGCAATTTACAGATTCAATGCAATTCCCATCAAAATTCCAACTCAATTCTTCATAGAGTTAGAAAGAGCAAGTCTCAAATTTATTTGGAATAACAAAAAACCCAGGATAGCAAAACCAATTCTCAGCAATAAAAGAAATTCTGGAGTAATCGCCATCCCTGATCTCAAGCTGTACTATAGAGCAACAGTAATACAAACTTCATGGTATTAGTACAGAGACAGGCAAACAAATCAGTGGAAAAGAATTGAAGACCCAGAAATGAACCTACATACCCCACTACATTTATAGCAGCCTTGTTTGTAATAAGAAGTGGGTGGAAACAAACTAGATGTTTCACCATTCAACAGAGGAGTGGGTACAGAAAATATGGTACATTTACACAATAGAGTACTATTCAGCTACTATAAGCAATGAAATCATGAAATTCTTAGACAATGGATGGAACTCGAAAATATCATCCTGAGTGAGGTAACACAATCACAAAAGAACACACATGGTATGCACTCACTATAAGTGGATATTGGCCCAAAGCTCAGAATACCCAAGATACAGTTCACAGACCATATGAGGCTCAAGAAGAAACAAGACCTAAGTGTGAATGTTTCAGAACTTCTTAAAAGATGGAACAAAATACTCATGGGAGGTAGAGAGTGGGAGGAACTTGGGAGGAAGAAAGGAGGGGTAAGGGGGATAAAGAGAGGCAGGATGCGATATGGGAGGAAACAGGGATGTTATACAGAGGGTCAGGAAACTAAAGTGATGTGTGTCGCAATGTGGGATGGGGAACTGGCAGTACCCACCAGCAATTTTCAGATGCTAGGAAAGCAAGAGGCTCCCAGGACCCAAGGGGCATGAGATTAGCTGGAATGCCCAATAAAGGGGAGGGAGAAACTGTAACGAATGTATCCAGAGGTTAGACAAGGCACCCATTTGGGAGATGGGGCCACCCACTCATCTCCAAATTTTTAACGCACAATTGCTCTGGTCTAAAGTAAATACATGGACAAAGTGTGTAGCAGAGATTGAAGAAAAGGCCATAGAGAGATTCCCCCACGTGGGGATCTGTGAAACCATGAAAGGCAGCCTGTTTTCTGATCGTGCTAGGTTTAAACTCCAGAGACCTACCAGATAATTCTGGAAGGGATGGAAGGTCAGTTTGCCATGCTCTCATATATCAGACTCCTTACACAAGGCCCCTGTGTCATAATTCTGTGGCTATCAGTCACGAACTAGAGCAATGCCATGGACTGCCTTTTCTCATCTGGACAAGCCATGCTGGAGCAATGGAGCAGGTCTTGCTCTCAAGAGCCACATCTAAGCTCCCACAGGGAAACCTCTCTGCACTTTCAGCCACAATCACTACCAAGTCAAGCCGAGTGGAGCCAGCTAAACAAGCCAAGGACACTCATTCCTGTGGGAACCAGCCAGAGCTCCTCCTTTCTCTCTTTTCCCTTTGGCCAGGGCTAGACATAGCCCTGTGGGCCCCCACCCTGTTCTCAGCTCTTCTGAAATATCCAAAAGCATCTGCAGTGTCCAAGACTAAGAACCTGTCATCTTCAGCCTCTGTGAAGACAAAGGATCTACAAGCTTGGCCCTGCCAGTTCCCCAGAGAACCCTGGGCTGCCCATTCCCACCCAAGGAGCGGGATCCTGTGGCTTCTCACAGACTGGCACCCGCCCAGTGGCTGAGTAGGGGTGAGCACAGTCCAACTCCCCACAACTGCCTTTACCCTGTGGTCAAAATCCTATCCTTACTCGGGCCACCACTTTTAACCTACAGGGATCCATCCCATATGCAGGCACCAAACCCAGACACTATTGAGGATGCCAAGAAGTACTTACTGACAGCAGGCTGATATACGTGTCTTTCTGAGAGGCTCTGCCAGAGCCTGACAAATAGAGGCAGACGCTTGCAGCCAACAATTGGACTGAGCACAAGAATTCCAATGGAGGATTTAGAGAAAGTACTGAAGGAGTGGAATGGGGTTTGCAACTGCATAGGAAGAACAACAATACCAACCAACCAGACCCAGAGCTCCCAGGGACTAAACCGCCAACCAAAGAGTACACATGGAGGGACCCATGGCACCAGCTGCATATGTAGCACTGGATGGCCTTGTCTGGCATCAGTGGGAGGAGAGAGCTTTGGTCCCGTGACTGTTCCATAACCCAGTGTACAGGAAAGCCTGGGCAGTGAGTTAGGAGTGGGTGGTGTGTGGCTGGGAGGGGGAGCACCTTCATAGAAGCAGGGTGATGGGGCATGTGATATGGGGATTTCCAGAGTAGAAATCAGAAAGAAGATAACATTTGAAATGTAAATAAATAAAATATCCAAAATAAGTAAATCAATCAATCAATCAATCAATAAATAAATAAATAAATAAATAAATAAATAAATAAAATAAAAAAGGCAGGGGATAACACTTGCTCTTGTGGATATGGAGAAAGAAGAACACTCCTCCATTGCTGGTGGAACTGCAGGCAGGTAAAATTACTTTGGCTGTTCCTCAGAAAATTGGAAATAGTTCTACCTAAAGACCCAGCTAAACCACTACTGAGCATAAACCCAAAATTTGTTCCAACATCAACAAAGACACATGTTCCACTACATTTATATCAGCCTTATTTATAATAGCCAGAAGCTACTAAAAAAATGACTTCATGAAATTCTTAGGCAAATTGATGGAACTAGAAAATATCATCCTGAGTGAGGTAACCCAGATACAAAAGAACACACATCGTATGTACTGATAAGTGGATATTCGCCCAAAAGCTCACAATGCCCATGACAAACCACAGACAAGATGAAACTTAAGAAGAAGGAATAAGGAAGACCAGAGTGTTGATGCTTCATTCCTGCTTCAAGGGGGGAACAGAATGATCATGTGAGGTAGAGGAAGGGGCACCTGGGTGTTGGGGGAAAAAGGAGGGGGAGGAAACAAGGGGGCAGTATCAGTTACTAAAGGTGATGGGAAAGAGGTACAGAGAGTTAGGAAATTGTATAAAAATATGTAGCAGTAGGGAATGAGTAGGGATAGCCACTGAAGGTTTCCATATTCCAGGGAAATGAGAGGTTTCCAGGGCCCCCTGGGGATGACGTTAGTGGAAATATGCAAAAAAGAAGAGATACAACCTGTAGAGACCACCTCCAGTAGATAGGCATAGCCCAAGATTGAGGAATGGGGCCACCCACCCATCTTGAAGTTTTTAACCCAGAAATGTTCCTGTCCAAAAGAAGAACAGGGACAAAAATGGAGTAGAGACTAAAGGAAGAATCATTTGGGGAATGCCCCACCTGAGGATTTCACCCCATCCTGTCTGTAGACAGCAAACCCCTACACAGTTGTGGATGCCAAGAGGCACTTGCTGAGAGAAACCTTGTGTGGCTAATCTTTGGGAGGTTCAACTAGCAACCGACCAATGCAGACAGGGGTAAGGAGATGGGGGAATATCTCCAGGATAAGACAAAGGCATGAAATAAGGGAGTCAGCCAAGAATCAATGGGTGTGGCCTTGTCTGTGACTCACAACATTGGGGATATGGAATATGAAAAGGTCATCTCCTATAGCCAAGCAGGAATTCCAGTGGAGCGATGGAGACACCAGCCCAACCACAAAACTTTCAGCTCAAAATTTATTGTTTCTACAATACAGGCTCAGGGGATAGAACAGAGATAGAGAAGAATAACCAACCGATAATTGGTGCAACTTCAGTCCCATCCATGAGCAAGCATCAATTTCTAACACTATTAATGATAATTTCTTATGCTTTCAGACAGGAGCATGTTGTCCTTTAAGAGGCTCCACCCAGCATCTAAGACAGATACAGACACCCACAGCTAGACAGCTAAACAGTGGATGGAGCTTGGAGATTCTTATGGAAAAGTAGGAGGAAGGATTACAGTTCCCAAAGAAGACAGGAACTCCACAGGAAGACCAGTAAACTCAACTAACCTGGAAATTTGGGGCTCTCGGAGTCTGAACCACCAACCAAAGAACATACACAGGCTAGACCTAGGCCTCCCCACACATATGTAGGAGATGTGCAGCTTGGTCTTCCTGTGGGCTCTGAACAACTTGAGTGAAGTCTATCCCAAAACCTGTTCCCCATATGTGGGCTATGTTCTTCTAGCTGGGCTGCCTTATCTGGCCTCAATAGGATAGGAAGTGCCTAGTCTCATAGAGACTTAAAGTGTCAGGGTGATGGAATAACCATGGAGGCCACTACCAGCTGAGAGGAGAAGGGGGGTAGGGGGAAAGTATTTGGGGAGGGGGTAACTAGGAGGAGGCAGTGAAAGAAATTTAAAGTGAATAAGTAAATAAATTAAATTAAATTAAAAGGAAAGGTTTAGCTTTTTATTTTAATTAAAATATTACATCTTCCTTTCAACCTTTTACATGCCCCCAACATCTTCTCTCTCAAACTGATCATCTCTTTTTCCTTGACTATTATTCTTTTACAGAGAAATAAACATTCAAATACTGAACGTGTATTGAAAAACTAGTCAAAAACAGTCCATTTGTGTTGCTCTTGTGTATGTGATTTCAATGCTGAACACTTTGTATGGGACAAGCAATCATGGAGTTAAGCTGGATCTAACCTAAAGGCCTTTTTACTGTAATGTACCTTTCATACCACCAGAAGGTGCTATGCATTTGATACCATAATAATAACCACTAGGAGATACATACATACTAGGTATGCTATGGAGATAAGTACCTCACCTTTTCACTATGCATGTGACAGATCTTGTTACAACTGTAAAATCCAGGATAGATGACTCACAAGTTTTAGAGATTCTCCTCTCTCTCCCTCTAATTTCCCATAAATAAACTGGGATCATATATACCTGCACTATTGCTGCATCTGACTTTTATGTGCATTCTGGAGCTCTAAACTTGGGTTGTTGGGCTTGCACATGTATTTTTATCCAATAGCTTATCTATCTCCCCTACCCAAGAAGAAATTCTTAAACTGGAAAACAAGTTATTAGATGACAGATAAATAGAATCATAATGAAAAAAAATGGAATAATGCCCAAAAGAAGATATGAGATTTGGGGACATAGTCAAAAGTTGAAGTGCATAAAATTTAAGAATTGAGAACAAAAGAATTGTTAATTATAACAGAGTACTATTTTTAACAAAATAATAGTTGAAAATTTTCCAATTCTCATGAAAGGAATATCCCATATAAAAGATTCCGAGGGGTTCTGTGCCCTGAGGGGTATCCTGCACTTTCACCACCATCTTTGCTGCTGCTTGGACTGGACAAGCAGACCCAGGTACCTGAGATATCCCAAGTTTAAGATATCTGGGGACACAGGCCACCAGGCAGCAACCTGTGTACAGGAGCTAGACAGAGCAGCAGTTCCTGTGTGCCAGCCAGGTATAGGTTCTATGCCCTGCAGGGCGTCCTGCACTCGGAGGACTCCCAGCTGCCATCTCTGCTTCTGTTCGGACGGGACAAGAGGCCCCAGGTACCTGAGATATCCCAAGTTTAAGATCTCTGAGGACTCAGGCCACCAGGCAATGACCTGCGTACAGGATCTGGGCAGAAAGGTGGCTCATCTCTATGCCAGCCAGGCCTGGGTATTGTGCCCTGAAGGGTGGGCAGCACTTGGAGGGGCTCCCATCCACCATCTTCGCTCCCCAAAAGAGCAGACAAGCAGCATCAGGTCCACAGAGACAACCAGTATAATATTGCTTGGAGCAAGATACACCAGGGGTCCAACAGCACCAAAGAGGGGGGCAGCACATCAGCAATCTGTGGAGGGGAACCCAGTCATCCAGTGGTGGGGAAATAGCCTTATGGGCCCACAGGTGGATCAAGCACCAGCCAAGGACTACTGGACCAACTAATGCCAGAGATAATCAAATGGCAAAAGGCAAACATAGGAATGTCACTAACAGAAATCAAGGTAATATGGCAGCATCTGAACCAAATTCTCCAAGAGCAGTAAGTCCTGGATACCCCAACACACCAGAAAAACAAGATTTAGATCTAAAATCACTGGTCATGATGCTGTTAGAGGAACACAAGGACATAAATAAATCTCTTAAAGAAGAAGAGGACTTATGGGTCATATGGTGAGGGGGAAACTGGGAAACGGGAAAGCCTTTGAAATGTAAACAAAAAATAAAGAAAATTAAAAAAATCAAAAAAAGGAGTCAACCCAAAGATGTAAAAAAAAAAAATCACATAAAAAAATAAAGATTAAAATTTTTAAAAATGACAGGAAGTAATAATTACTATGCCTTACTATCTCTTAATGTCAATGGACTCAATTCCCCAATAAAAAGACACAGACTAACAGACTGGATACAGAAACAGGACCCGACATTTTTCTGCATACAGGAAACACATCTCAGTGTCAAAGACAAACACTACCTTCGAGTAAAAGGATGGAAGACAATTCTACAAACAAATGGTCTCAGGAAACAAGCAGAAGTAGCCATTCTAATATCAGATAAGATTGACATTCAACCTAAAGTCATCAAAAGAGACATGGAAGGACACTTCTTACTGGTCAAAGGAAAAATCCACCAAGAAGAACTCTCAATTCTGAACATCTATGCTCCAAAAGCAAGGGCACCCTCATTCGTAAAAGAAACTTTACTAAAGCTCAAAGCACACATTGCACCTAACACAATCATTGTGGGTGACAACACTCCACTTTCCTCAATGGACAGATCAGGAAAACAAAAACTAAACAGAGAGAGACACAGTGAAGCTAATTGAAGCTTTGGACCAATTAGATTTAACAGATATATATAGAACATTTCATCTTAAAGCAAAAGAATATACCTTTTTCTCAGCACCTCATAGTATATTCTCTAAAATCAACCATATAATTGGTCACAAGACAGACCTCAACAAATATTAAGAAGATAGAACTAATCCCATGCATCCTATCAGATTACTATGTAGAAAGAGTGGTCTTCAATAGCAAAAAAAAAAAAAACCAAAAAACAAAAAAAACAACAACAACAACAGAAAGCCCACATACACATGGAAACTGAACAATACTCTTACTCAATGATACCTTGGTCAAGGAAGGAATAAAGAAAGAAATCAAAGGCTTTTTAGAATTTAATGAAAATGAAGGCACAACTTATCCAAATCTATGGGACACAATGAAAGCAGTGCTAAGAGGAAAACTCATAGCCCTGAGTGCCTCCAAAAAGAAACTGGAGAGAGCATACACTAGAAGCTTAACAGCATACCTTAAATCCCTGGAACAAAAAGGAGCTAACTCACCCAGGAGGAGTAGAAGAGAGGAAATCATCAAACTAAGGGCTGAAATCAATCAAGTAGAAACAAAGAGAACCATACAAAGAATCAACAAAACCAGGAGCTGGTTCTTTGAGAAAATCAACAAGATAGATAAACCCTTAGCCAGACTAACCAAATGGCACAGAGACAGTATCCAAATTAACAAAATTAGAAATGAAAAGGGAGCAGTCGGCCCGCCATCCTCCCTCGGGTCACTGTGGACTGCCTACCAGCAGCTGGGTACAAGTGCATGGACAGAGACTTAGCCTAGCAATGACTACCCGGTCATGCTCTTGCTCGAGTGCAGAGCCAAAGGAAGTCAGCAGGAGGTCTATGCACCTACAGCTCAGAGGCTGTCTCTGACTGCTGGGGACCTGCTTGCAGCCAGGCTGCCATCTTCCCTCTGGTCACTGCGGACTGTGTGCCAGCCGCTGGGTTCAGGTGCATGGACAGATACTTAGCATAGCAACGACTAACCAGTCAGGCTATTGCTCACGCCCAGAGCCAAAGGAGGTCGGCGGGAGGTCTGTGCACCAACAGCTTGGCAGTGCACCCAGAGCCAGATCAGCTCGGCGGGTGATCTCTGCGAGACCCGAGTGGGCACCAACTGGCTAGTGGATCTGTGCCTGGAGTACAGCCAGAGGCTGACATCTTGCCTCAGGACACCACAGATAGCTAACAAGACAGAGCCCTATGGACTGAGAGCACCACCACCTAGGTTCTAGCAGCCCAACCAGGGAACCTCCATTTCTGCAGGGAATCCAGTGGTTAGACAGAGCCCTGAGATCTGCCACCATTTTGGAGCTGGTGGCCTGAACAGGTCACCATAGAGAACCAACAGAGGAGCCCAGGTCACCATCAAGATCTAAGACACAAGCCCAGAGTGGTAGAGAAAAAAAAGATCTGATTCTTAAGAGCTAGCAACTAGGCAGGCCAGGAGGAGACTGCGGGAGACCAATTGCAGGTCCAGCAGCAAGCCTCGGGAAGACTTGAATCCGGCCCAGCAGAGCTGAGGAGGTAACTTGGGAGCCCAGTAATTGAAACTTGTTGGTCTCCACCTCAGGAGTTCGGACGCCCTCTACAAGAGCAGAGCCAAAAGCCAGGCTCACAGGAGCTTCAAACACCAGCCACTAAAAACAAGACCAACTAACTCCAGAGATAAACAGATGGCAAAAGGCAAATGTAGGAACGTTACTAACAGAAATCAAAGCAATATGCCAGCATCAGAACCCAAATCGTCAACCACAGCAAGTCCTGGATACCCCAACACAACAGAAAAACAAGAGTTGGATTTAAAAGCACTGGTCATGGTGCTGCAAGAGGAACACAAAAAAAGACATAAACAAATCTCTTAAAGAAATGCAGGGGGGACATCAATAGGGTAG
Organism: Apodemus agrarius; assembly: GCA_964023405.1. NCBI lineage: Eukaryota > Metazoa > Chordata > Mammalia > Rodentia > Muridae > Apodemus > Apodemus agrarius. Next base: position 149,895,477 of record OZ030008.1, read on the forward strand.
AAGGCCTTACAATGCAAACACAAAAATCACTTAAATAATTCCAGGAGAATACAGTCAAACAGACAGAAGCCACTAAAGAGGAAATGAGAAAATCACATAAAGAAATGCAGGAGAACTTGAACCAACAGGCAGAAGTCATGAAAGAGGAAACACAAAAGCCTCTTAAAGAATTGCAAGAAAACACAAACAAACAAATGAAGGAACTGAGCAAAAACCATCCAAGATCTGAACACAGAGGTGGAAACAACTAAGAAATCACAAAAGGAGGCAACTTTGGAAATAGAAAACCTTGGGAAGAAATCAGGAGTCGTAGATGCAAATATCAACAACAGAATACAAGAGATAGAGGTAAGACTCACAGATGCTGAAGATACCATAGTAACCATTCAGTCCACAGTCAAAGAAAATACAAAATGCAAAAGGCTTGTAACCCAAAACAACCAAGAAATCCAAGACACAATGAGAAGACCAAACCTAAAAATTATAGGGATAGATGAGAGTGAAGATCCACAATTTAAAGGGCCAGCAAATATCTTCAACAAAATTAGGGAATAAAACTTCCCTAACCTAAAGAGAGAGATGCCCATGAATATACAAGAAGCCTACAGAACTCCAAACAGACTGGACCAGAACAGAAATACTTCCCGTCACATAATAATCAAAACCCCAACTTACTAAACAAAGAATATTAAAGGCAGTAAGAGAAAAAGGCCAAGTAACATATAAAGGAAGACCTATCAGAATCACACCAGACTTCTCTCCAGAAACCATGAAAGCTAGAAGATCCTGGGCAGAAGTCATACGGACTCTAAGAGAATACAAATGTCAGCCAAGACTACTATACCCAGCAAAACTCTCAATCAACATAGATGGAGAAATCAAAATATTCCATGACAGGACCAAATTTACACAATATCTTTCCACTAACCCAGCTCTACAAAGGATAATAGGAGGAAAATTCCAATACAAGGAGGGAAACTGCATCCAAGAAAAAGCAAGATAGTAACCTTCTTCCATCAAACTCAAAAGAAGATAACCACTCAAAAACAAAAAGAACATCAAAAATGAAAGAAAGAATCACTGTTCCTTAATATCTCTTAACATCAATGGACTCAATTCCCCAATAAAAAGACATAGACTGACAGACTGGATATGGAAACAGGACCCTACATTTTGCTGCATACAGGAAACACATCTCAGTGTCAAAGACAAACACTACCTTAGAGTAAAAGGCTGGAAGACAATTTTGCAAGCAAATGGTCACAGGAATCGAGTTGGAATGAACATTCTAATACCATATAAAATTGACTTTCAACCCAAAGTCATCAAAAGAGACACAGAAGGACACTTCTTGCTAGTCAAAGGAAGAATCCACCAAGAAGAACTCACAATTCTAAACATCTACACTCAAAACGCAAGGACACCCTCATTCATAAAAGAAACTTTACTAAAGCTCAAAGCACACATTGCACCTAACACAATAATTGTGGGGGACATCAACATTCCGCTATCCTCAATGGACTGATCAGGAAAACAGAAACTAAACAGGGACACAGGGAAACTCATTGAAACTTTGGACCAATTGGATTTAACATATATATATATATATATATATATATATATATATATATATGTTAAATATATATATATTTATATTTATATATATAAAAGATTTCATCCTAAAGCAAAAGAATATACCTTTATACCTTTTTCTCAGCACCTCATGGTACCTTCTCCAAAATCGACCATATAATTGGTCACAAGACAGACCTCAATGAATATAAAAAGATCATACTAATCCCATGCCTCATATCAGATCACCATGGAGTAAGAGTGGTCTTCAATAGCAACAAAAACAACAGAAAAGCCTCATACACATGGAAACTGAACAATATTCTACTCAATGATACCTTAGTCAAGGAAGACATAAAGAAAGAAATCAAAACTTTTTAGAATTTAATGACAATGAAGGCACAACATACGTAAATCTATGGGACACGATGAAAGCAGTGCTAAGAGGAAAACTCATAGCCCTGAGTGCCTCCAAAAAGAAACAAGAAAGAGCATAAACTAGCAACTTAATGGCAAACCTAGAACAAAAAGAAGCTATTTCACTGAACCAGGAGGAGTAGAAGACAGGAAATCATCAAACTCAGGCCTGACATCAATCAAGTTGAAACAAAAAGAACCATAGAAAGAATCAACAAAACAAGGAGCTGGTTCTTTGAGAAAATCAACAAGAGAGATAAACCCCTAGTCAGACTTACCAAAGGGCACAGAGACAGTATTCAAATTAACAAAATTAGAAATGAAAAGGGAGACATAACAACAGAAAATGAAGAAATTGAAAAAAAATCATCAGATCCTACTACAAAAGCCTATACTCAACACAACAGGAGAATCTGGAAGACGTGAACAATTTCCTAGATACATACCAAATACCAAAATTAAATCAGGATCAAATAGATCATCTAAACAGAACCTTAACCCCCAAAGAAATAGAAGGGGTCATAGAAACTTTTCCAAACAAAAAAAGCAAAGGACCAGATGGTTTTAGTGCAGAATTCTATCAAACCTTCAAAGAAGACCTAATACCAATACTCTTCAAACTATTCCACAAAATAGAAACAGAAGGAACACTACCCAACTCATTCTCTGAAGCCACAATTACCCTGATACCAAAACCACACAAAGATCCAACTAAGAAAGAGAACTACAGGCCAATTTCCCTTATGAATATCGATGGAAAATACTAAATAAAATACTTGCCAACCGAATCCAAGAACACATCAAAACAATCATTCACAGTGATCAAGTTGGCTTCATCCCAGGGATATAGGGATGGTTCATATATGGAAAGCCATCAATGTAATCCACTACATAAACAAACTCAAAGAAAAAAACCACATGGTCATTTCATTGGATGCTGAAAAAGCATTTGACAAAATTCTGCAACCTTTCATGATAAAAGTATTAGAAAGAACAGGAATACAGGGCCCATACATAAACATAGTAAAAGAAATTTATAGCAGACCAATAGCCAACATCAAAGTAAACGGAGAGAAACTTGAAGCAATCCCACGAAAATCATGGACTAGACAAGGCTGCCCCTTCTCACCATATCTCTTCAATATAGTACTTGAGGTACTAGCTAGAGCAATTCGACAACATAAGGAAGTCAAAGGGATAAAAATTGGAAAGGAAAAAGTCAAACTATCACTATTCACACATGATATGATAGTATACTTAAGTTACCCAAAAAACTCCGCCAGATAACTCCTACAGCTGATAAAAAAACTTTAGCAAAGTGGCTGGTTATAAAATCAACTCAAGCAAATCAGTAGCCTTCCTATATGCAAAGGATAGCAGGCTGAGAAAGAAATTAGGGAAATGGCACCCTTCACAATAGCCACAAACAATATAAAGTATCTTGGTGTGACTCTAACCAAACAAGTGAAAGATTTATATGACAAAAACTTCAGGTCTCTGAAGAAGGAAATTGAAGAAGACCTCAGAAAATGGAAATAACTTCCATGCTCGTGGCTTGGCAGGATTAATATAGTTAAAATGGCAATCTTGCCAAAAGCAATATACAGACTCAATGCAACCCACAACAAAATCCCAACTCCGTTGTTCATAGAGTTAGAAAGAGCAATTCTCAAATTCATCCGGAATAACAAAAAAACCCAAGATAGCTAAAACTATCATCAACAGTAAACGAACTTCTAGGGGAATCAATATCCTGGACCTCAAGCAATACTACAGAGCAGTAGTGTTAAAAACTGCATGGTATTGGTACAGTGACAGGGAAGTGCATCAATGGAATAGAATTGAAGACCCAGAATTGAATCCACACATATATGGCCAATTGATCTTTGACAAAGGAGCTGAAAACATCCAGTGGAAAAAAGATAGCCTTTTTAACAAATGGTGCTGGCTCAACTGGAGGTCAACATGCAGAAGAATGAGAATTAATCCACTCTTATCTCCTTGCACTAAGCTCAACTCCAAGTGGATCAAGGACCTTCACATAAAACCAGACACACTAAAACTAATATAAAAGAAACTGAGGAAGACTCTTGAGGACTTTGGCTCAGGGGGAAAATTCCTGAACAGAACACCAATTGCTTATGCTCTTAGATCAAGAATAGACAAATGGGACCTCATAAAATTACAAAGTTTCTATAAGGCAAAAGACACTGTCAAAAGGACAAATCGGCAACCAACAAATTGGGAAAAGATCTTCACTAATGCCACATCCGACAGAGGGCTAATATCCAATGTATACAAAGAACTCAAGATGTTAGACCCCAGAAAACAAAATAACCCTATCCAAAAATGGGGTACAGAGCTAAATAAAGACTTTTCACCTGAAGAAATTCAGATGGCTGAGAAACACCTTAAAAAATGTTCAACATCATTAGTCATTAGGGAAATGCAAATCAAAACAACTGTGAGATTTCACTTCACACCAGTTAGAATGGCTAAGGTTAAAGGGACATATGTTGAGAGGGGAACTGGGAAAGGGGAAAGCATTCGGAATGTAAACAAAGAATATAGAAAATTAAAAGATAAATAAATAAAAGATTCCGAGAATTCCTTAGGAAAATACACAGAAAACTGAACCTCATTATACCCCAAACTACTGAAAAAAGACAAAGAATGATTTCATACAAGCTGTAAAAAACACAGGTTACTTTCAAACACTCATTCTTGGCAGCTGAAATCTCAGCATCTATGAATTTTTTTAAACATAATATAATTATATTTTTTTACTTTTTAATTTTATCTGTTTTGCTGCTGTGTGTCTGTAAACAATGTGCATACTTTGTGTCTGTGAAATCCCACAAACTGCATTGGATTCCCTGTAACTGCAGAGTTACATGCAGTTTTCAGCCACTGTGTGTGTGCTGGGAATCAAACCTAGATCCACTGGAAGAACAGGCTTTGCTTTTAATTGAGTCATTCTTTCAGCTCCTGGAATATATTTTCAAGAAAATAATATACATGGATAGAAAGTGTAAACACTAAAACCATCAAGAAATATCCCCAATCATGATTATAGACATTTTCTTTAGAATTTCTGAATATCGAATAATTATGATGGTTAATCACATTCCTCAATTACTTAAATAATAAATCCTATATTATGTTATACACATTATGCCTCAATTTAAAATTTTTCACAGAAAGCAACAATCACTATTGCTGTACAAACAAAGCACAAAAAGATAATCAAAAAATAGCATGTTGTTAACAAGTTAGTAAGGTAGCTGAGCTCAGTGACACACACCTATATTTTCAACATGCAGGAGGTAGAGACAGTGAATTTCTGTGAGTCAAGGCCAGCCTATTCTACAAAGTAAGTTCCAAGAGCACTGGGCCTACATTGTAAGAACCTGTCTCAAACAAGCAAATAAGTAAAACCACAAAAACAAGTTAATAGGGGAAATAAAATGAACAAAACAGATAATCAAAATGCAAAATATGTTGGCAATAAATATCTCAAACAGAAAAGAACACTAAGGAAAATATAAATGAACATGCACCACAGTTAATAAATGTTGATAATTGAATTCCCTAGAAATATAGTTTTCAAAGTACATAAAGAGAAAAAAATATTGACCTTACATTATTATGAAATAGATAAATCACATATGTAAGGATATGCAAAGTAAAATTATTGAAAAAAACATGTATTTGCTGATATATAAAAAGATGGCATTCTTATGCTATTATGAGGAGGAGAGATGACAAGGCAGAGGCTGTCAATAAAGATAAAATGAACTCTCATCAAATTATATGTGCTATTATGTATGCTGCCTGAATAATACATGTATGCAGAACAGGTCAATTCCCATACTGTAATCATTCACATGAGGTCTGATTTCAAGCTAGTGATGCAATATTACAACTGTCCATTTGGGAAGAAATGTATACAAAGAGCATAAAATTAGTATAAGCTTGCTACAGCACACCATAATATGTGCCTAAGTCGACCAGGCATAGAACATCACATGGAACTGTGTAGGATAATGAGCAAGCAAATATTAATGATAGATAGCAAACAATGTAAGAATTAACCTTGATCCAGTTGACATATTAAGAACACTGTACAGGACTTTAGATGGGGCCTACCAATAGTGAGTCCCTGAGGTTAACCCCAGAACCACATCAAACAAACAAACAAAAACAGAAAATCCTGCACGTGACAATATAATATATATTATTATATTAAACACACAGAAATATCAACTATATGATAATTTTAGGAAATATCCAGCCAAGTGTTCATAATAAGTGGAGTGAATGTCTCTCACTTAAAGCAGTTGGTCCTAAGGAAATATCCAGCCAAGTGTTCATAATAAGTGGAGTGAATGTCTCTCACTTAAAGCAGTTGGTCCTAGTGACAACTATTTCTAGAGCCTGTTTTATATCTCTGTTCCTCAGGCTGTAGATGAAAGGGTTCAGCAAGGGTGTGACTACTGCATACATTATAGAAGCAACTATATCTTTGTCACTAGAACTCTGGAATGAAGAGAAAAAGTATTCACCTGCAACTGTCCCATAAAACATAAAAACCACAAGGATATGGGAGCCACAGGTAGAAAAGATTTTAATCAAGCTCTTTGTGGAGGGGGCCTTCAAGGCAGTGCTTCCTATAAGAATGTAAGAGCCCATGATGCTGCTCAGAGGCAGGATTAAAAGTAATCCTCCCTCAGTAAATATGATTACTTTGTTAAGAGAGATGTCTGAGCAGCTCAGCTTCAAGAGAGCAGTGAGGTCACAGAAGAAGTTGGACACGATGTTACTGGCACAGAAAGATAGTTGGAGCAAGAGGAGAGTGTGCAGCAGGGCATGGACACAGCAGAATAACCATGACCCAGCAACTAGGCAGACACAGAGCTCCTCCCTCATGACAGTGATGTAGCGCAGTGGATGACAGATGGCCACATACCTGTCATAAGCCATCACTGCAAGAAGAAAATTGTCCAGGCAGCCAAACAGAATAAAAAAATACATCTGACAGATGCATCCCTTGTAAGATATGGAATGCTGCTGAGCCTGGATATTCATCAGCACTCTGGGAACTGTAACAGATGAAAAGGAGATGTCTGTGAAGGCCAAGTGGCTGAGGAAGAAGTACATGGGTGTGTGGAGGTGAGAGTCCAGCCTGATGAGCAGGATGATGAGCAGGTTCCCCAGCACAGTTGTCAGGTACATGGCCAGGAACAGGATGAAGAAGACATTCTGCTGCTCTGGTCTGATGGGAAGCCCCAGGAGGAGGAAGTTGGACACAGTGCTCTGGTTCTGCATTCTCATGATTCTCTTGTCTCTGCTGGAAAATAGAAAAATGATGAAACACCAAGGAAAATGCCTATGATATTATTGTAATCATCTTTTCTGTGTGATTCTTCTTTGCTTTAGATGAAAGTAATTAATTAGTCTGTGTGTAAGGCTGAAGAATTTTTCACAATTTAGTTTCTATTTACTTTCTACTTAAAAGAAGCTTCTTTCAGTAATTCACAAATGTTATTAAAACATAATCGCTTAACTGACCTACAATAATAAGAATCCTGTCATTCATAGTCTATATAGCATATCATAGCTCATTTTAAATTTATATTTTGGAGGTATTTTTGCTTGTTTTGAAACAAATTTATTTCTGTCTTTCTAAATGCTTATTACTAAATATTACTGATGGATTTCATAAAGATATTTTTATTAAGTATGTCATGTGTCATGTTCAACTTCATACTCATCCATATCCACCAATTAGTCACTCCTCCATCCTTAACATCTGCAATGCTTCTCTTGAAGTTTTTAGTGCAAGAACAGAAAATAAACATCTCCTACTCTAACTTCAATGGTACATCTGACCTTTACATTAAAGAAACGTCTTTCCAAAGAAACTAAGGTTAGCAGAACTATGCTTAACTCATATTTACTTAGAATCTTGACACCATCACATACTCATGTTTAAGGACATGAACAATAACAGGGAACAAACTGCCAGGTCACTGTATAGGAAATTGTGTCTTTATATAAAGAGAGTATCAGTATTTTATTCTGAAATAGGAAATGTACCATAAGAAATACACATCCATCATTTACATAGGGATATATTTTTGTTTGTTTGTTTGTTTGTTTGTTTGTTTGTTTGTTTTTCCAAGCATTTGATCCAGCGTAGGAAAATGTTAGGGCACTGAGGTGGGAGTGGATAAGCAGGCAAGGAATCACTCCTCATAGAGGCAGGGGAGGGGGAGGAGGTAGAATGGTTGTGGAGGGGAACTGGGAATGGGGAAAACATGAAGTATAAACAAATTTAAACAATAATAAAAAATAAGAGAAAAATTATAATAATAATTCCAAGAATTAAGAATTATTTACACTCTTTTCTGCAAAACACCTAGCTCCCGTTGGAAAAATATAAGAAGAAAATACTGTAAAATCTCATATGTCCAATTTTAATATAATCAAATATAAATAGTTATATGGTAATTATTAATTGCTTTTTAAAAATGTAAAACACTTTAGGTCAAAAAAAGAATTTTTAAAGTCTCTACTGTTCTGAGTCCTTTCAAATTACCTCTTACCAACAGTGTGAAGATCTTCTTTCCAAGGCAACAATAAATTAGAATCAAATGCTGATCTCAGTCATTTAAAAACATTTTCCAATTCAATCCTCGCCATGGTCCTACCAGACATGTGTTGTTATATCCATTTTAAGAGTGAATAAGAAAATGTGGTACATTTACACAATGGAATACTACTCACCTATTAAAAACAATGAATACATGAAATATTTAGGCAATGGGTGGAACTGGAAAATATCATCCTATGTGAGGTAAACCAATCACAAAAGAACACACATGGTTATGCACTCGCTGATTAGTGGATATTAGTCCAGAAGCTTGGAATACCCGAGACACAATTCACAGATCAAATGATGCTCAAGAAGAAGGAAGAACAAAGTATGGATACTCTGGTCCTTCTTAGAAGGGGGAACAAATTACCCACAGAAGGAGATGCAGAGAAAAAATCTGGAACAGAGTCTGAGCGAAAGACCATCCAGAGACTGCCGCACATATACAGTTACAAAATCCAGACACTATGATGGATGCCCACAAGTGCTTGCTGACTGGAGCCTGATGTAGCTGTCACCTGGGAGGCTATGCTAGTGCATGACAAACACAGAGGAGGACACTCTCAGCCAGCCATTGGACTAAGCACAGTATCCCCATTGGAGGAGCTAGAGAAAGGACTCAAGGAGCTGAAGAGTTTTGCAGCACAATAAGGGGAACAGCAATATGAGCCACCCAGTACTCTCAGAGCTCCCAGGGAATAAACCATCAACCAAAGAGTACACATGGAGTTACCCATGCCTCCAGACACATAGGCAGCAGAGGATGGCCATCTTGGACATCAAAGGGAGGAGATGTCCTTGGTACTGGGAAGGCTCAATGCTGCAGTATAAGGGAATACCAGGACAAGAAAGCAGGAGAGGGTTGATTGGGGAACAGGCTGAGGGGAGATGGCTTATGGGATTTTGGGGGGTGGGGTAACCAGGAAAGGGGACAACATTTGAAATGTAAATAAAGAATATATCTAACTTGAAAAACAGTAAATAAATAAAGTTAGGGCATCTAAGTCATCTGCAAGATAGTGTACCAGGTCAAATTACAATGTCTGCTTGACTGTGCTTTAGTCATTCCTAACAGAAATCACATTCCTTACTCGATGAAGTATCCAAAGGTGCTATACAATGCCCACAAAGTTTTTTCAAAAGCCCTACAAATGGTGCCACTCGTATTTTATACATCATACAGTTCATGAGAGATTTCAAAGTTTTAATTTCTTTCAAAGCAATAAATATGTATTTGAGACCAGAAAGATGGTTGCAATGTTTCTCAATCTGTGAGTCACGACCCCTTTGGCAGACTGGTATCTCCAAAAAAAATTATGTTATGAATCATAAGAGTAGCAAAGTAATGAAATAATAAAGAAAATAGTTTTGTAGTTGGGGATTACCAGAACATATGGCACTGTATTAAAGGACTGCAGCATTGGGAAATTGAGTACACTAGTTTGCTGGTTTAGGCCACTTGTCACCAAACATAATGGCCTAATTTTGATCCCTGGAACAATATGGTGGAAGGCGAGAACCAACTTCAAGTTGTCCTCTGACTTGATACCCACTCTGTGACATGGCTGCATTCACACACATCAAGAGATTGGGCTGCTAGGAGAGAAACAAAAATAAACAAATAAATTGAACTTGACCTTGGACAGAGATATTATGAGAGGTTACATATCTTGGATGGGCATTGCAGAGACCCATACTGTAGGAACTTGCACCTTCACCAGAACACAGGGTATTACCAGGCATGGCTCCCAATAAAAATGAAGATCAGATGCCAGTACATTGGCTGCTCACTCATGGATTCTTTCTCAGCTCAGGAAGCCAAAGGAAAGCACTCACAAACCCTGACAGGATACTGTAGGTAAGATCTTGCAGGAAGAAGTCAGCCTATGACTGTGAGGTGTGAGAGCAAGTCTGGAATGCAAGTTTTCCCTGGTTTCTCTGTGTTCTTTCCCTAGATAATATTGAACTAATGAGATTCCACCAGCCAAACATTGGATTTGAGGAAAGACAATAATAATTTATTTTTACTGACTACCATATACCAAGCATTGCATTGAATAATTTATTTCATACACTGGCTCATTTATTCCTCAACATATGTCTGTAATGTTGGGCTGGTCACTGTCCTTGAGTACTGTGGAATCCACTTCTAAACAGAACTAGCTACTACCACAAAAAATGTACAGGATCCATACTGGAGATTAGCCACAATTATAGTTTACTGATGCTGATCTCTTATCATAAGAGCTGTGTGGTAATGAAATAAATGTGGAGCCTGTCTGCCCAATGCATCAATACAACTGTTGAAACACTATGAAGGAGATAATTGACTTTTCAAGACCAATCAGAGCCTCAAAACACACTAATAAAATAGACATTTAATGTACATGCACACATACATGCAAACACATGAGTTGTTGATTTGTGACTTCTTACCAGCTACAGTTGTCCTAAACAAGGGATGGCATTCACAGAGTCATAACAAGAAATTTATAACTAATATGTAATATTTTACATAAAACACATTAATAACTCTCAAACTCACATGTAGACACTTTAAAAACAGCACAACACACTCAACAATAAATAACAACTATGACTCAGAAGAATAAAATCAACCTCTGAATATAGACACACATACATACACAGGAACACAAACATATATGCACACACACAAGACAACCAAAATTCAAAGTCAAATAGATCATTGAAAAGACATTAAAAAATGTCAATAACATACATGTGCCTCAAATACTCAGGAAACAAAAAATATACATGGTGCATACATGGATCCCTATTCAGAACAACAAACAGGTCCCCACTAACCTGTGCCTAATATACATAATGGTGTTCATTCAGTGAATCTTTGAGCCACATTCACTCACTGACATGTTACATAAACATTACCTCTGAATAATCCAAATACACACATGAACACACACACACACACACACACACACACACACACACACACCACCCCTCTCAATGACATGCAATTATATACCATATATAATTCAGATAAAATGCAAGCACATATACCCACATGTGTAAAACCAAGCAAATACAGAAAACAGTTTCAGACTACTGAATACATATTGTGTTCAGAACTTTCACTATCTGTACTTGACTGTGTCTGCCCATAGATAAAACTGAAGGAGTTAACCAAACGGGAACATGGCAATTATTTTATATCAAATGGACTGATTTGGAGACTCCAAAACACATGTAAATGACAAACACTCATGGGCCTAATTCAGATTAGTGTGTTCTGCATCTAAAAAAGAAAAAAACTAGTCAGTTACATAACGCACATACACACACACTCACAAAACATGGACAAATCTCACAGAGTAAATATATTAAAATTTTATGAGCAAAAAATATAGATATGTATGTAGAGAGAGAAATACAAAGAGAGAGAGAGAAAATAAACACACAGTCCATATGCAAAGACATATAGATACAACGACACACCTTGCCTGCCAAGAGCTCCCAGCTCCCTCTGACCTCTATGAGTCCTTGGTTTACTCAGGCACTAGATAACTAACCCACATCTCTGAGGCTTTGGATTTCATTAAGACCATCAAGAGAAAAATAATCTCCTGGCCTTTCTCTGACTATCATTGAGTATAGCTAAATAAGTGGGACGATACAAAAAGACTTGGGCAGAGTCCCAGAGCTCCAGCTAGGAAAAGATTCAAGCAGAATAATTAGCTCCAATACAGAATAATTAGCTTCAATTCTTCCAGACCTTCATGGGGAAGTGCTTGCCCAGAGGGCAAGTAGCTAAGCAGGCACTAAACTCCTCACCCAAGAGTCACCTAATTATGTGTGTCCTCCATATCAAAGATGCTCTATTAATCATGAACTCACGATGATTACAAATTACCTGATGCAATAAACTTGTTAAGTACATGGCTATGCTATTTTATCCTGTTTTAGAGCATTTAGCCCATGAGCAGGTGTCTCCATTGTTTCCCACCTGTGATGAAGAAGCACATCATGATGGGAGGGCACGGGAGAGAAAAGTCTAATTGTGTTATTAACAGGAAGCCACCAAAAAAAACCCTTTCTATATTCCACACCTGTTAAAGTGTCACTCACAGCACTGCCACCCTGGAACCATGACTTTGACATAAACTTCTGAGTGAGACCCAGCTAAGAGTCTTAGTTAGATCCCAATCAAATATAGCATCCAATGTCTAGAAACAAATGAAAAATGACTAAAAGAAAGTTTATAGCTTTAAGTGTTCACATTTTTAAAAAAATTAAGAGAGGGCCCAATGAGATGGCTCTGGGGTGACATGAACACAATCTCTGAACCTACATGGTGGAAAGAAATAACTTATTCCTCAAAGTCATCCTCTGAACTACTCTTCCCTCAGAGAGAGAGAGGGGAGACTGCAGACAGAGAGGAGGGAGAGAGAGAGAGAGAGAGAGAGAGAGAGAGAGAGAGAGAGAGAGAATAAATAATGTAAAACTAATTTGAAGATTGTTCTGGAGAGATGGCTCAGTGGGTTGAGAGCACTGGCTGCTTATCCAAAAGATCTAGGTTCAAATCTCAGCATCTACATAACAGCTTACAAACCATTATAGCTTTGGTTCCAGGGGATCCAATGCTTTCTTCTGAACTCTGTGGAGAGTAGGCACATAAGTGGTGCACAGGTATACACACAAACAAAACACTCATTAAATAAAATAATTTGTATTATTTTAATTCAGACAGATTCCAAACAAATAATATAATGATGTATGTCAAAGCTCTAGCAAAGTAAAAAAATTAAACTAAAGCTAAGCATACAGCAAGAAACAATAATCATCAAAGTATAATAATTAATTAAATAGAAATTAATCAACAATACATTTACAATTCAGCAAAAAAGTTGTAACAATATGGACACAGCCATATTTTAAATTATATATTTCTTCAAATAATTATAATATTAGGGTCTCACTATCAAGTTCTGGGGAGTAACAATGAGACCCTATTGCTGAAGATGCCACACACTTTAAGCTATAGAATATGTAGAAATCCAGGTGCTAATAAGTATTTGAAGTATTTGAAGATATTATGCAAAGTACCAAAGATGGAAAACAAAAAACATCAGTCTTAACCATCTATGAGCTCTGCAAACTACAATGATAACTGACCTGGTGAGATATGGCCAGATTACATGAATGCATGAAACTCTCAAATAATGAAAACAAGAGTAATTTTATTACACAATAAACTTTTTCAAATACAAAATGAAACGGCCAGATGTTTGTTACTAAGTTATTTTTAGGGAAACCTAGTGGCATTGATATTATGGGAGTAACTAACCACTTGCTGCTTGAATTTAAGACCCATCCCAACAAGATAAAATGTCCACCTCAATCATTGCTAACAAGGATAAAAACTTGTGGGTAAGAAGTTCAAAATATTGAGAGTAGACCCTACTACTATTATTCTGAAAATGGACATAGAAGCCAATTGCCACTAAGTTCTTACATTTATACAGATGGGGAAATGTGCGTCTCAATTCTCATTGGAGGCACTTCTTTTTTACAGAACCACAATTGGTCAGCATTCAGAGAATAAGAGACTTCAAAGTGAAAAATCAAAATGAGACATCTATATGTCACCCTTTCTTCCAAAGGCTCAAAGATTCTAGAGTAAGAAATAATTAAAAGATTTTATGAACCACAGGTGGTAGAAGACTACCGGAAAAAAATGTTTTCCAGGCACAACATGGCAGGATCATACATGAAGTCACAGCAGTGAAGACAGCATTTATAAGGACTATGCAAGATCAGTTCAGGAAAATCCTAGCATAGATGAGAAAAGTTGGCATGAATTCTAATGCCCAGCAGAAGAGCTATTGGCAGTGTTGGCCTTAAGGAGTTGGGGAGTTTCAGGAGCTTTAGTCAAGAATTTCATGCCTAATAAGCTATCTGTGATCCATTAAGTGGCCTACATATACATGCACAAGCTACCATCACTAAGTGAACATCATGGAGAAGGAAAAGAAAAGAAGCAGGAAAATTAAGACAAAGATAAAGAAAGAGGAGGGGAAGAAGAAAGGAGAGTAGGAGGGGTAAACGGAGGGGAGGGTAAGTGGAGAGAATGGAGAAGAAAGAGGAGAAGAGAAGGAGAAGAAGAGGAGGGGGAAAAAGAGGAGGAGGAGGAGAAGAAGAAAAAGAAAAAAGAAAAGAAGAAGAAGAAGAAGAAGAAGAAGAAGAAGAAGAAGAAGAAGAAGAAGAAGAAGAAGAAGAAGAAGAAGAAGAAGAAGAATTACACAGCACTGTTGACCACTCATAAAAGCAAGGAAAGCAACTCAAACAGGGCTTGAATGTGAAGGCAGGAGCTGATTCAAAAGACATGGAGGAGTGCTGCTTACTGGGTTGTTCTCAGGGATTGATCAGCCTGCTTTCTTGTAGAACTCAGGGCCACCAAGTCATGAATATCTTTACCCATTCGAGACTCCTATGCTGTAAATTCTATTTAGTTCTATACCCCAATTTTTGATTAGTTGGTTTGGTTTTTTGGCGAGTAATATCCTGATTTCTTTATATATTTTAGATATGAGCCTCCTGTCTGGTGTGAAATTACTGAAGTTTTTTGGGGGGTAGGTTGCCTGTTTGTCCGATTGACTATGTTCTTTGCCTTATAGAAGCTTACCAGTTTCATGAGGTCCCATCTATCAACTTGGACTTGAGCTTCGTGCAAGGTGACAAATATAAATATATTTTCACTTTTCTACAAATGGCCAATTGGACCAGCATCGTTTCTTGAAGATGCTTTCTTTTTTACTTTGTATATTTTTGTCCTCTTTGTCAAAGATCAAGTATGTGCCAGGAACCATTCTCACATAGATCTCAAAACCTCCTCCTTTCAGTCATCATACATGCTCAAGCCTGCCTTTAGAAGGAAAAATATTAGCTTTCAGGTTTGCCAAATAGCATGTTGGTCAGCACATATAGAGCTCATGTTGGTTAGAACAAACAGAGCTCACCTACAGTTAGGTTACTATAGCGATCTATTTCCACTTCACCTCCTCATGATCATTTTAGTTTGCCAGCTTCCTTGAATCCAAAGCCAGCTCTGTCATGAAATTCTGAGAGAAGATTCTGAGAGACTACTTCCTAGAGACAATGTTTAAGAGACAGTGCTTGCCCCCTAAGAGACGGTTCCCCAGAGACAATGTTTGCTCCCTCATACCCCCCCTACATCCTGCTTGCTTTTCTTTATATTGCAGTGTATAAAACAATAAAGACAGCTTGATCAGAATTCTGTCTTGCTGTCCTTCTCTCATGTCTCTTGTCTCTCGCCTTCTCTTAGGTGGTTTGGGGATCCTGTTGACTGTCTTGCAGGTCGGGACAAGTACACATAAGTGTGTGATTTTGTTTCTGGCTCTTCAATTCTACTCCATTGATCAACCTGTCTCTGTTGCAATACCATGATGTTTTTTTATCACCATTGATTAGTAATATAGCTTGAGGTCAGGGATGGTGATTCCCCCAGAAATTTTTTTCTTGTTCTTTTTTTTATTGTTTGGTTTTGCTTTTTATTGAATATCATCTTCATTTATATTGTCATGTTAAAAACTTTCCCGATTCCCCCTCTCCCCAAAGAACCCCAACCCTTCCCCCAACCCCCTGCCTCCACGTATATGCCTGCCACCTGACCGACTCCCACCTCACCCACCTCGATTTCCCTTTTTTGGGACCTCTATTGAGCTTTTACCTGACCAAGAACCACTCCTCCCACTGATGCCCAACAAGGCATTCCTCTGCCACATTTTTGGCTGGAACCATGTGTGCCCCTTGGTTGATGGTTTAGTCCCTGGGAGTTCTGGGGCTTCTGGGTGGCCAAGATCATTGTTCTTCCCATGGGTCTATAAACCCCTTCAGTTCCCCATTTTCTAGTTTTCTTAGTTTATTTTTCTCTGATTCTAGCTGGGCCTGAAGTTACTGTTTTCCTGTCGTAATAATACATTCTGCAACTGCACTGAAGACATCTGTATTTTGTTGGCCAGGAGTTCTTCTGAAACTGCACATCCTCTTTCAACTGTTGCAGCCAACAATGTCTGTGATTCACCAAGACTATCAGAATGATTCTTCGTTGGCATCTCCCATGATTAAGAATTGTTTTTGCTATTCTGGGTTTCTGCTTTTCAAGATGAATTTGAGAATTTCTCTTTTCCATATCTTATCAAAATTGTGTTGGGATTTTTTATGGGGATTGTGTTGAATCTATACATTGCTTTTGATAAGATGGCCATTGTTACTATGTTAATTCGACCAATTGATGAGCCTGAGAGATCTCTCTATTTTTTGAGATCTTTGATTTCTTCTTTTTTTTTTGCTTTATTTTTTTAGTTTTTTTTCTATATTCTTTGTTTACATTCCAAATGATTTTCCCTTTCACAGTTTCTCCTTCCCCCTAAGTCCCATAAGCCCTCTTCCCTCAGCCAGTTCCCCTACAACCCCCCCCACACACACACACTCCTCTGTCCTGGCAATCCCCTACAATGCTGCATCAAGACTTTCCTGGACCTGGGCCCTCTCCTTCCTTCTTCTTGGGAATGATTTGATATGTGGGTTGTGTTTTGGGTATTATGAGCTTCTGGACTAATATCCACTTATTAATGAATGCATCCCATGTGTGTTCATTTGTGAATGAGTTATCTAACTTAGTATGATATTTTCCAGTTCCAACCACCTGCCTAAGAATTTCATGAATTCGCTGTTTTTAATTGCTGAGTAGTATTCCATTATGTAAATATACCACATTTTCTGTATCGATTCATCCATTGAGGGACATCTGGATTCCTTCCAGCTTCTGGCTATTATAAATAAGTCTGCTATGAACATAGTGGAGCATGTGTCCTTACTGCATACTGGGGAATACTCTGGGTATATGACAGAAGTAATATAGAAGGGTCCATTGGAAGTGTCATGTCCAGTTTTTGAGGAACTGCCAAACTGATTTCCAGATTAGTTGTACCAGCTTGAAATACCACCAGCAGTGGAGGAGTCTTCCTCGTTCTCCACATCCTTGCCAACACCTCCTTTCTCCTGAGTTTTTAATCTTAGCCATTCTGACTGGTGTGAGGTGGAATCTCAGGGTTGTTTTGATTTGCATTTCCCTAATGACTAATGATGTTGAACATTTCTTAAGGTGCTTCTCAGCCATCCAAAGTTCTCCAGGTGAAAATTCTTTGCTTTGCTGTATACCCCATTTTAATAGGGTTATTTGGTTTTCTGGGGTCTAGCATTTTGAGTTCTTTGTATATGTGGGATATTAGCACTCTGTCAGATGTAGGGTTAGTGAAGATCTTTTACAAAATTGTTGGTTGACGATTTGTCCTTTTCACAGTGTCCTTTGCCTTGCAGAAAATGTAATTTTATGAGGTTTCATTTGTCAATGTCTGATCTTAGAGCATGAGCTACTGGTATTCTGTTCCTTGATCCACCTGGAGTTGAGCTTAGTTCAAGGAGATAAGAATGGATCAATTCACATTCTTCTACGTGCTGACCTCCAATTGAACCAGCACCATTTGTTTGTATGGCAGGGTCCTCTGGTAGTATTGTGTCCAGGTTTCTGAGGAACCACCAGACTGATTTCCAGAGTAGTTGTAACAGGTGCAATCCCACCAGCAGTGGAGGGGTTTTTTTCTTTCTCCATATCCTCGCCAACACCTGCGGTTTCCTGAGTTTCTAATCTTAGCCATTCTGACTGGTGGGAAGTGAAATCTCAGGGTTGTTTTGATTTGCATTTCCCTAATGACTAATGACATTGTACATTTCTTAAGGTGCTTCTCAGCCAAACAAAATTCTTCAGGTGAAAAGTCTTTGTTTATCTCTGTACCCCATTTTTGATAGGGTTATTTGGTTTTCTGGGGTCTAACTTCTTGAGTTCTTTGTATGCATTGGATATTAGCCCTCTGTCAGATGTAGGGTTGGTGAAGATCTTTTCCCAATTTGTTGGTTGCCAATTTGTCCTTTTAACAGTGTCTTGACTTTTGACAGTGTCTTTTGCCTTACAGAAAATTTGCAATTTTATGAGGTCCCATTTGTGTATTCTTGATCATAGAGCATAAGCTATTTGTGTTCTGTTCAGGAACTCTCCCCCTGAGCCAATGTCATCAAGGGTCTTCCCCAGTTTCTTTTCTATTTGTTTTAGTGTGTCTGGTTTTATGTGGAGGTCCTTGATCCACCTGGAGTTGAGCTTAGTGAAGGAAGACAAGAGTGGATCAATTCTCATTCTTCTGCATGCTGACTTCCAGTTGAGCCAGCACCATTTGTTGAAAGGGCTATCTTTTTTTCCACTGGATGTTTTCAGCTGCTTTGACGAAGATCAATTGGCCATAGATGTGTGGGTTCAATTCTGGGTCTTCTATCCTATTCAATTGATCTACATCCCTGTCACTGCACCAATACCATACAGTTTTTAACACTACTGCTCTCTAGTATTGCTTGAGGTCCAGAATACTGATTCCCTCAGAAGTTCTTTTACTGTTGATGATAGTTTTACCTATCCTGGGTATTTGTTATTCCAGATGAATTTGAGAATTGCTCTTTTGATGGGGATTGCTTTGATCTGGTTATTGCTTTTGAAAAGATGGCCATTTTAACTAAATTAATCCTTCCAAACCACAAGCATGGAAGATTTTTCCTTTTTCTGAGATGTTCTTCAATGTCCTTCAGAGACCTGAAGTTCTTGTCATAAAAAATCTTTCGCCCATCCAGCTGGCGGTGGGGGAGCCAGCCTCAGCCAGCTTCCCAGGTGCTCAGACCCAGCCTGCGGAACCAGGTACCTGAGATATCCCGAGTTTAAGACCTTCGGGTACTCAGGCCTGGAGCTGGAGCTGCACAAAGAGTATCGGTTTGGGGGACACCAGCTGAGCCTGTGCTCTGTGCTCGCAGGGCAGACCCCAAACTCCCTGCAGTGAGCGCCATCTTGCCAGCTGCTTCCCATCCAGCCGACAGCAGGGGATCCAGCCTCAGCTAGTTTCACAGGTGCTCAGACCCAGCCTGTGGAAGCAGGTACCCAAGATATCCCGAGTTTAAGACCTTCCGGAACTCAGACCTGGAGCTGGAGCTACACAAAGAGTATCGGTTTGGGGGACACTGGCCGAGCCTCTGCTCTACGCGTGCAGGGCGGACCCCAAACTCCCTGCAGTGAGCGCCATCTTGCCAGCTGCTTCCCATCCAGCCCGACAGCAGGGGATCCAGCCTCAGCCAGCTTCACAGGTGCTCAGACCTAGCCTGCAGAAGCAGGTACCTGAGATATCCCTCAGGGACTCAGGCCTGAAGCTGGAGCTGTGCACAGAGTAGCGGTTTGGGGGACACCAGCCGAGCCTGTGCTCTGCGCTCACAGGGCGGACCCTGAACTCCCTGCAGTCAGTGCCATTATGCCAGCTGCTTCCCATCCAGCCAGCTGCGGGGAAGCCAACCTCAGCCAGCTTCCCAGCAGCTTTGGACCAGCAGGCAGAACCAGATAACTGAGATATCCCGACTTTAAGACTTCTGGGGAATCAGGACACCAGACAGCAAACCCTGAGCAGGAGCAGTGCAGAGCAGCTGCCCAACAAGCAGAACCAAGTACCTGGGATATCCTGAGTTTAAGACCTCGGGGGACTCAGGCCACCTGTCAGCAATCTGTAAGCAGGAGCCCTGCAGGGCAGTGGTTCAGGTGTCCCAGTCACAGGAAAATAGCCTTATGAGCCCACAGGAGGGTCAAGCACCAGCTAGTAACTACAGGACCAACTAACACCAGAGTTAACCAGATGACAAAAGGCAAACGTAAGATCCTTACTAACAGAAATCAAGGCAGTATGGCAGCATCCGAACCCAGTTCCCCAACAGCAATAAATCTTGGATACCCTGAAACACCAGAAAAACAAGACTCAGATCTAAAATCACTGGTCAGGATGCTGATAGAGGAACACTTAGATAAAACTCTTAAAGTAATACATGAGAAAATAGATCAAAAGCTAGAAGCCCTTACAAGGCAAACACAATTAAATCTCGGATATCTCAACACCCCAGAAAAACAAGACTCAGATCTAAAATCACAGGTAAAGATGCTGATAGAGGATCACTTAGATACATTTCTTAAAGTAATAGAGGAGAAAATAGATCAAAAGCTAGAAGCCCATACAAGGCAGACACAAAAATCACTTAAAGAAATCCAGGAGACTATAGAGCAAAAAATGAATCCCAATAAGGGTTAGAAAAAAATCACTTAAAGAAATACAAGAGAACATGGGTCAACAAGTAGAAGTCATAAAAGAGGAAACACAAAAATCCCTTAAAGAATTACAGGAAAACACAAACAAGCAATTGAAAGATCTGAGCAAAACCATACAGAATCTAAAAACAGAAGTACAAACAACTAAGAAATAGGAAAGGGAGACAACGTTGGAGATAGAAAACCTTGGGAAGAAATCAGGAGTCATAGATGCAAATATCAACAATAGAATACAAGAGATAGAAGACAGGATCTCAGACGCTGAAGATACCATAGGAACCATGGATTCAACAATTAAAGAAAATGCAAAATGCAAAAAAGCAGGTAACCCAAAACATTCAAGAAATCCAGGACACAATGAGAAGACCAAACCTAAGGATTATAGGGATAGATGAGAATGAAGATCTACAACTTAAAGGGCCAGCAAATATCTTCTACAAAATTATGAAAGAAAACTTCCTCAACCTAAAGTGAGAGATGCCCATGAATATACAAGAAGCCTATAGAACCCCAAATAGACTGGACCAGAACAGAAATACTTCCCGTCACATAATAATCAAAACCCCAAATGTACTAAACAAAGAAAGAATATTAAAGGCAGTAAGAGAAAAAGGACAAGAAACATATAAACAAAGACCTATCAGAATTACACCAGACTCCTCACCTGAGAGAAAGCTAGAAGATCCTGGGCAGACCTCACGCAGACTCTAAGAGAACACAAACTTCAGCCAAAACTACTATACCCAGCAAAACTCTCAATTGCCATAGATGGGAAAACCAAGGTATTCTACAACAAAACCAAATTTGCACGATATTTATCTACAAACCCAGCCCTACAAAGGATAATAGGGGAAAAATACCAACACAAGGGAGGAAACTAAACCCCAGAAGAAACAAGATAGAAACCCCATCTCATCCAACCCAAAAGAAGAGAACCACTCAAATACAAAAATAAATAAATAAATAACGCCCAAAATGTCAGGAAGTAATAATTACTATTCCTTAATATCTCTTAATATCAATGGACTCAATTCCCCAATAAAAAGACACAGACTAACAGACTGGATATGGAAACAGGACACTACATTTTGCTGCATACAGGAAACACATCTCAGTATCAAAGACCAACACCACCATAGAGTAAAAGGCTGGAAGACAATTTTACAAGCAAATGGTCTCAGGAAACAACCGGAGTAGCCATTCTAATATCAGATAAAATTGACTTTCAACCTACAGTCATCAAAAGAGACTCAGAAGGTCACTTCTTGTTTGTCAAAGGGAAAATCCACCAAGAAGAATTCTCAATACTGAACATCTATGCCCCAAATGTAAGGGTACCCTCATTCGTAAAAGAAACTTTACTAAAGCTTAAAGCACACATTGCACCTAACACAATAATTGTAGGTGACTTCAACACTCCACTCTCCTCAATGGACCGATCAGGAGAGCAGAAACAAAACAGGGACACAGTGAAACTAATTGAAGCTTTGGACCAATTGGATTTAACAGATATATATAGAACATTCCATCCTAAAGCAAAAGAGTATACCTTTTTCTCAGCACCGCACAGTACCTTCTCAAAAATTGATCATAAAATTGGTCACAAGACAGACCTCAACAAATACAAGAAGACCGAACTAATCCCATGTCTCCTACTGGATCACTATTGAGTAAAAGTGGTCTTCAATAGCAAGAAGAACAACAGAAAGCCCACATACACATGGAAACTGAACAATACTCTACTCAATGACAGCTTAGTCAAGGAAGAAATAAAAAAAGAAATCAAAGACTTTTTAGACTTCAATGAAAATGAAGGTACGACCTACCAAAATCTTTGGGACACAATGAAAGCAGTGCTAAGAGGAAAACTCATAGCCCTGAGTGCCTCCAAAAAGAAACTGAAGAGAGCATACACTAGCAACTTAACAGCACACCTGAAGGCCCTAGAACAAATAGAAGCTAATTCACCCAGGAGGAGTAGATGAGAGGAAATCATCAAGCTATGGGCTGAAATCAATCAAGTAGAAACAAAGAGAACCATACAAAGAATCAACAAAACCAAGCGCTGGTTGTTTGAGAAAATCAACAAGATATATAAACCCTTAGCTAGACTAACCAAAGGGCACAGAGACAGTATACAAATTAACAAAATTAGAAATGAAAAGGGGGATATCACAACAGAAACTGAGGAAATTCAAAAGATCATCAGATCCTACTACAAAGGCCTATACTCAAAACAACTGGAGAATCTGGAGAAAATGGACAATTTCCTAGACAGATATCAAATACCAAAATGAAATCAGCATCAAGTAGATCAGCTAAACAGTCCCATAACCCCTAAAGAAATAGAAGGGGTTATAGAAAGCCTCCCAACCAAAAAAAGTACGGGACCAGATGGTTTTAGTGCAGAATTTTACCAGACCTTCAAAGAAGACTTAACACCAATACTCTTCAAACTATTCCACAAAATAGAGACAGAAGGGACACTGCCCAACTCATTCTTTGAAACCACAATTACGCTGATACCTAAACCACAAAAAGATCCAACAAAGAAAGAGAACTACAGGCCAATTTCTCTTATGAATATTGATGCAAAAATACTAAATAAAATTCTTGCCAACCAAATCCAAGAGCACATCAAAACGATCATTCACCATGATCAAGTAGGCTTCATCCCAGGGATGCAGGGATGGTTCAATATACAGAAATCCATCAATGTAATCCACTACATAAACAAACTAAAAGAAAAAACCACATGGTCATCTCATTAGATGCTGAAAAAGAATTTGACAAAATTCGGCATCCTTTCATGCTAAAAGTCTTGGAAAGAGCAGGAATTCAAGGCCCATACCTAAACATAGTAAAAGCAATCTACAGCAAAACAGTACCCAACATCAAAATAAATGGAGAGAAACGTGAAGCCATCCCACTAAAATCAGGGAGTAGACAAGGCTACCCTCTCTCTCCATATCTTTTCAATATAGTACTTGAAGTTCTAGAGAGAGCAATTAGACAACATAAGGAAGTCAAAGGGATACAAATTGGAAAGGAAGAAGTCAAAGTATCATTATTTGCAGACAATATGATAGTTTACTTAAGCAACCCATAAAACTCCACCAGAGAACTTCTACAGCTGATAAACAACTTCAGCAAAGTGGCTGGTTATAAAATTAACTCAAGCAAATCAGTAGCCTTCTTGTACTCAAAGGACAAGCAGGCAGAAAAAGTAGTTAGGGAAATAACACGCTTCACAATAGCCACAAACAACATAAAGTACCTTGGCGTAACTCTAACCAAACAAGCGAAAGATCTGTATGACAGGAACTTCAAGTCCTTGAAGAAAGAAATCGAAGAAGACATCAGAAGATGGAAAAATATTTCTTGCTCCTGGATTGGCAGGATCACTATAGTAAAAATGGCTATCTTGCCAAAAGCAATCTACAGATTCAATGCAATCCTCATCAAAATGCCAACTCAATTCTTCATAGATCTAGAAAGAGCAATTCTCAAATTCATCTGGAGCAACAAAAAACCCAGGATAGCTAACACTATACTCAACAATAAAAGGATTTCTGGGGGAATCAATATCCCTGATCTCAAGCAGTATTACAGAGCAATTGTGTTAAAAACTGCATGGTATTGGTACAGCAACAGGCAAGTAGATCAATGGAATAGGATTGAAGACCCAGAAATGAACCCACAGAATTATAGTCACTTGATCTTTGATAAAGGAGCCACAACCATCCAGTGGAAAAAAGATAGCCTTTTCAACAAATGGTGCTGGTTCAACTGGAGGTCAACATGCAGAAGAATGCGAATTGACCCACTCTTATCTCCTTGTACTAAGATCATCTCCAAGTGGATCAAGGACCTCCACATAAAAACAGAAACACTGAAGCTATTAGAAAAGAAACTTGGGAAGACCCTGGAGGACATGGGCACAGGGGGAAAGTTCCTGAACAGAACACCAATAGCTTATGCTCTAAGATCAAGAATTGACAAATGGGACCTCATAAAATTACAAAGTTTCTGTAAGGCAAAGGACACTGTCCGAAGGACAAAACGGCAACCAACAAAGTGGGAAATGATCTTCACCAACCCCACATCCAACAGAGGGCTAATATCCAATATATACAAAGAACTCAAGAAGTTAGACCCCAAAGAACCAAATAATCCTATCAAAAAATGGGGTACAGAGCTAAACAAAGAATTTTCACCAGAAGAAATTCGGATGGCCGAGAAACACCTTAAGAGATGTTCAACATCATTAGTCATCAGGGAAATGCAAATCAAAACAACCCTGAGATTCCACCCCACACCAGTCAGAATGGCTAAGATTAAAAACTCAAGAGACAACAAGTGCTGGAGAGGATGTGGAGAAAGAGGAACACTCCTCCACTGTTGGTGGGATTGCAAAATGGTAAAACTGCTCTGGAAATCAGTGTGGCCGTTCTTCAGAATATTGTGCATGCCACTCCCAGAGGACCCTGGCATACCACTCCTGGGCATATACCCAGAGGATTCCCCTGCATACAACAAAGACACATGCTCCACTATGTTTATAGCAGCCTTGTTTATAATAGCCAAAAATTGGAATGAGCCCAGATATGCCTCAAAAGAGGAATGGATACAGAAAATGTGGTATATTTATACAATGGAGTACTACTCAGCAATTAAAAATAATGAATTCATGCAATTTGTAGGTAAATGGTTAGATCTTGAAACTATCATCCTAAGTGAGCTAAGCCAATCACAAAAGAATACACACAAAATGCAATCACTGATAAGTGGATGTTAATGAGCCCAGAAGCCCTAAATACTCAAGGCACAATTAGCAAGTCAAATGACTCTCAAGAAGAAAAAAAGGAGAGGACCCTGGGCCTGTAAAGATTGGATCCAGTATTGTAGACCCAGAACAGAGAAATCGTGGGGGGGGGAAGAGTGGGGAATAGCATGGGGGGGAGAGGAATTATGGGACATATGGTGGGGGGTACCTGGGAAAGGGGAAAGCCTTTGGAATGTAAACAAAGAATATAGAAAAAAAATTGAAGATTATCATGAAAAATAATGCAGATAAAATGGTAGACATAAAAAAATTAGTAAATTAATTAAAAGGGGAATTACAAACATTTTCTGGTAAAATTGAAGATTTACATGAGAAATATTTCATTAGTCTATGTCTTCTTATTGGGGAGTTGAGCCCATTGTTGTCAAGAGATATTAAGGAATAGTGATTGTTGCTTCGTGTTATTTTTATGTTATTTTTATGTTTGTGTGGGTATCTTCTTTTGGGTTTGTTGGAAGAAGATTACTTTCTTGCTTTTTCTAGGGTATAGTTTCCCTCCTTGTGTTGGTATTTTCCATCTATTACTTTTGTAAGCCTGGATTTGTGTACAGATACTGTATAAATTTGGTTTTATCATGGAATATCTTGGTTTCTCCATCTATGATGATTGAGAGTTTTTCTGGGTATAGTAGCCTGGGCTGTCATTTGTGTTCTCTTAGGGTCTGTATGATGTCTGCCTAGGATCTTCTAGCTTTCATAGTCTCTGGTGAGATGTCTGGTATAATTATGATATGTCTGCCTTCATAAATTACTTGCCCACTTTTCCTTACTGCGTTTAATATTCTTTCCTTGTTTAGTGAATTTGGTGTTTTGATTATTATATGCTTGGAGGACTTTCTGTTCTGGTCCAGTCTGTTTGGAGTACTGAAGGTTTTTTGTATGTTCTTGAGCATCTCTTTCTTTAGGTTAGGGAAGTTTTCTTCTCTAATTTTGTTGAAGATATTTACTGGGCCTTTAAGATGTAAATCCTCACTCTCATCTATACCTATAATCCTTAGATTTGGTCTTCTCATTGTGTCCCGAAGTTCCTGGATTTTTTGGGTTACCAGATTTATGCATTTTGCATTTTCTTTGACTGTTGAGTCAATGTTTTCTATGGTATTTTCAGCACCCGAGGCTATTTCTTCTGTCTCTTGTATTCTGTTGCTAATGCTTGCATCTATGACTCCAGAATTTTTTCCAAGGTTTTCTATCTCCAGAGATGTCTCACTTTGTGATTTCTTTATTGTTTCTACTTCCACTTTTACATCCTGGATGATTTTGTTCAGTTCCTTCACTTTATTGTTTGTGCTTTCCTGTAATTTTTAAGGGATTTTTGTGTTTCTTCTTTAAGGGCTTCTGCCTGTTGACCCATGATTTCCTGTATTTCTTTAAGTGATTTTTGTGTTTCTTCTTTAAGGGATTTTACACTTGACCGATGTTCTCCTGTATTTATTTAAGGGAGTTATTTAAGTCTTTCTTGAAGCACTCTATCATCATCATGAGATATGATTTTAAGTGCAACTCTTGCTTTTCCAGTATGTTGGGGTATCTGGGACTTGCTGTGGCGGGAGAACTGGATTCTGGTGTTCCCATATGGCCTTGGTTTCCGTTGGTAGGGTTGTTGTGCTTGCCTTTTGCCATCTGGTTATCTCTTGTGCTAGTTGGTACTGTTGTCTCTGGCTGGAGTTTGTTCCCCTTGTGGGCCTGTAAGCCTGTGTCCTTACTCCTTTGAACTCAAAAGTGAAAGCACTGCTGGGAGATCCTGAAGGGCTATGCACAGAAGGCTGTGGAGTTTCCCAGCTCCCTGGTGCAAATGATGGCAGGAAGACTTCTGTCCCAGCTGCTCCACTGATCTTATGTCCTGTGTGCTCCTAGCTGGTCCCCTCCAGAGAAAAGGTATAGATCTTACCTCTGTGTTCAGAAGTGAAGGTACTACTGGGAGATCACTCTCTCCTGGTGTGCTGTGCACAGAAGGCTGGGGAGTTTCCTGGCTCCCTGGTGCAAATGGCGGTGGGAAGACTTCTGTCCCAGCTGCTGCACTGATCTTAATAGAGTGTGATGTGCACACTCAACAATTCCTTGACCCATTTGTTTATAAGGAATTCCAGTTTTATATTCAATACCAAATTCTTTACAAAATGATATAAAGTTGTTGCCAGTATAAACTGGCCCATTGTGTCTTAATGACTTTAGATCATCCCATAGTATTAAAGGATTGTAAACAATGATCTATTACATTTCTATAGGCCTCTCCTGTATGCAGAGAAGCAGAAAGGAATCCTGAACAAGTATCCATTTGCCAAATATGATTGTGCATAAGGACTTGTGGATTAAGGCCTAAATGAGGAACTGGAGATAATGTAAGGCAGTTAGGGCATTGTTTCACAATCATTCTTGCCTGTTCCTTGGTGATCCTATGTCAGAGCCTTAGGGCATGGCTAGAAAGATGAAGCTTATAATGACTACTTCTAGCCAACTCAATGGGATCTGAAACTAAGGTCTCTCCTATTAGAGCTCTGTCAATGAAATCATTGCCTACAGCTTAATGTCTGGGAAGACCAGAGTGAGCTCATATATGGCCAATATAAAAGGGATTTTTTTTTTTTAGCAAGAATGACGTTTTGCAATTGTGAAAACAAAGATCCTGCTGGGATTTTAAAATTAAATGTGCCACAAGTTTCCAATAGAGAAACAGATTCGGCAACATATAAACTATCAGTAAAAAAAGATTAAAAGTTTTATGTACACTTGCCTCGGGGCACCACAGACAGCTAACAGCTAAGGCCAGGTGCACAGACAGAGTCTGAGTCTAACAACGCTTGGGTCCTATCCCGTCAAGCTCTTGCCTGCACCTAGAGCCTGAACAGCTTGGCAAGCTATTTGTACGCCGACCTGCTTGGGCACCAACCCTCTCAGGTGTATGTGCCCGGCTTACAGCTGAGGCTGCATCTTGCCACAGGGGACCAGAGATAATTAACCAGATGGAACCCTGTGGACTGAGAGCGCCACCATCTAGGCTCCAACAGTCCAGCTAGGGAAGCTCGGATCCTGCAGGGAATCCCGCGTTAAACAGAGCCCAGAGACCCTCCACCATCTTGGAGCTGGTAGCCTAACCAGTTCACCATAAAGAACCAATAGACGAGCCCAGATCTGTGGAAATAAAGAACTGATTTTAAGAGCTGGCATCTAGGCAAACCAGGAAGAGATGGCAGGAGGTGAGATACATGCCGAGCAGCAAGCCAGGAGGAGACTTGAGTCTGGCCCAGCAGAGCTGAGGAGGTAATTTGGAGCCCAGTAGCAGAAAACTTCCAGTTTCTACCTCAGGAGCATGGATGCCCTCTGTGACAGCAGTGCCTAATGCCAGGCTCACAGGAACTTCAAACAACAACCAGTAGCAACAAGACCAAATAACTCCAGAGATAAACAGATGGCAAAAGGCAAACATAGCAACATTACTAACAGAAATCAAGGCAATATGGCAGCATCTGAGCCCAAATCTCCAACCACAGCAAATCCTCGATACCACAACACACCATAAAAACAAGCTTTGGATTTAAAAGCACTGGTCATGATGCTGTTGGAGGAACACACACACAAAAAACATAAACAAATATCTTAAAGAAATGCACTGGAACATGAATGGGTTAGAAGTCCTAACAATGGAAACACAAAAATCACTTAAAGAATTCAAGGAGAATATGGGTCAACAGACAGAAGCCAATAAAGAAGAAACGAAAAAAAAAATCACTTCACGAAATGCCTGAGAAATTGAGTCAACAGGGAGAAGTCATGAAAGAGGAAACACAAAAATCTCTTAAAGAATTGCAGGAAAACACAAACAAGTGAAGGAACTGAGCAAAACCATCCAGGATTTAAACACAGAGGTAGAAACAACTAAGAAACCACAAAGGGAGACAACTTTGGAGATAGAAAACCTTGGGAAGAAATCAGGGGTCGTAGATGCAAATATCAACAACAGAATACAAGAGATAGAAGTAAGAGTCTCAGATGCTGAAGACACCATGGAAACCATTGACACCACAGTCAAAGAAAATGCAAAATGCGAAAGGTTTGTAACCCAAAACATCCAGGAAATCCAGGACACAATGAGAAGACCAAACCTAAGGATTATAGGTACAGATGAGAGTGAAGATCTACAATTTAAAGGGCCAGCAACTATCTTCTATGACATTATGGAAGAAAGCTTCCCTAACCTAAAGAGAGAGCTGCCCATGAATATACAAGAAGCCTACAGAACTCCAAACAGACTGGACTAGAATAGAAATACCTAATGTCACATAATAATCAAAACCCCAAATGTACTAAACAAAGAAGGAATATTAAAGGCAGTAAGAGAAAAAGGCGAAGAAACATAAAGGAAGACCTATAAGAATCACACCAGACTTCTCACCAGAGACCATGAAAGCTAGAAGATCTTAGGCAGATCTGTACCCAGTAAAACTCTCAATAATCATAGTAGGAGAAACCAAAATATTCCATGACAAGACCAAATTTACATAATATCTTTCCACAAACCTAGCCCTACAAAGATAATAGCAGGAAAACTCCAATAAAGGAGGGAAAATAAACCCTGAAAAAAGCAAGATAGTAAACTTCTATCAAAATCAAAAGAAGATAACCACTCAAAAACAAAAATAACATCAAAAATGACGGAAAAAATAATCACTATTCCTTAATATCTCTTAACATCAATGGACTCAATTCCCAATAAAATGACATAGACTAACATACTGGATATGGAAACAGGACCCTACATTTTGCTGCATACAGGAAACATGTCAGTGTCAAAGACAAACACTACCTTAGAGTAAAAGGCTGGAAAACAATTGTACAAGCAAATGGTCTCAGGAAACGAGCTGAAATAACCATTCTAATATCAGATAAAATTGACTTTAAACCTAAAGTCACCAAAAGAGATACAGAAGGTCACTTCTTGCTGGTCAAGGAAAATCCACCAAGAAGAACTCACAATTCTGAACATTTATTCTCCAAATGCAAGGGCACCCTCATTTGTAAAAGAAACTTTACTAAAACTCAAAGCACACATTGCACCTAACATAATAATTGTGGGCGACCTCAACACTCTACTATCCTCAGTAGACCAATCAGGAAAACCAAAACTAAACAGGGACACAGGGAAACTTACTGAAGCTTTGGACCAATTGGATTTAACAGATATTTATAGAACATTTCAGCTTAAAGCAAAAGAATATGCCATTTTCTCAGCACCTCATGGTTTCTTCTCCAAAATCGACCATATAATTGGTCACAAGAGTGACCTCAACAAATATAAGAAGATCGAACTAATCCCATGCCTCCTATCAGATCACCATGGGGTAAGAGTAGTCTTCTATAGCAACAAAAACAACAGAAACACATACACATGGAGGCTGAACAACACTCTACTCAATGATACCTTAGTCAAGGAAGAAATAAAGAAAGAAATCAAAGACATTTTAGAATTTAATGAAAATGAAGGCACAACATACCCAAATCTATTGGACTCAATGAAAGCAGTGCTAAGAAAACTCATAACCCTGATTACCTCCAAAAAGAAACAGGGGAGAGCATATACTAGCAAGTTAATGGCACACCTGAAATCCCTGGAACAAAAGGAAGCTAATTCACCCAGGAGGAGTAGAAGACAGGAAATCATCAAACTCAGGGCTTAAATCAATCAAGTTAAAACAAAGAGAACCATACAAAGAATCAACAAAACCAGGAGCAGTTTCTTTGAGAAAATCAACAAGGTAGATAAACCCTTAGCTAGACTAACCAAAGGGCACAGAGATAGTATCCAAATTAACAAAATTAGAAATGAAAAGGGAGATATAACAACAGAAACAGGAAATTCAAAAAATCATCAGATCCTACTACAAAAGCCTATACTCAACAAAACTGGAGAATCTGGAGGAAATGTACAATTTCCTAGATAGATACCAAATACCAAAATTAAATCTGGATCATCTAAACCTTCCCTTAACCCCAAAGAAATAGAAGGGGTCATACAAAGTCTTACAACCAAAAAAAATTACAGGACCAGATGGTTTTAGTGCAGAATTCTATCAGACCTTCAAAGAAGACCTAATACAAATACTCTTCAAACCATTCCACAAAATAGAAACAGAATGAACACTACCCAACTCATTCTACGAAGCCACAGTTACGCTGATACCAAAACCATACAAAGATCCAACAAAAAAGAGAACTATAGGCCAATTTCCCTTATGAATATCGATGAAAAATACTAAAAAAATGCTTGCCAGCCGAATCCAAGAGCACATCAAAATGATCATTCACCATGATCAAGTTGGCTTCATCTCAGGGAAGCAGGGATGGTTCAATATACGGAAATTCATCAATGTAATCCACTATAAACAAACTCAAAGAAAAAAAACACATAGTCATCTCATTGGATGCTGAAAAAGAATTTGAGAAAATTCAGCATCCTTTCATGCTAAAAGTCTTGGAAAGAACAGGAATTCAAGGCGCATACCTAAACATAGTAAAAGCAATTTACAGCAGACCGGTAGCCAACATCAAAGTAAATGGAGAGAAACTTGAAGCAATCCCACTAAAACTAGGGACTAGAGAAGGCTGCCCCCTCTCACCATATGTTTTTCCATACAGTACCTGAGGTAATAGCTAGAGCAATTCGACAACATAAGGAAGTCAAAAGAATACAAATTGGAAAGGAAGAAGTCAAACTATCACTATTCACAGATGATATGATAGCATACTTAAGTGACCCAAAAAACTCCACCAGAAAACTCCTACAGCCGATAAACAACTTCAGCAAATTTCATGGTTATAAAATCAACTCAAGCAAATCAGTAGCCCTCTTATACTCAAGTGATAAGCAGGCTGAAAAAGAAATTAGTGAAATGACAACCTTCACAATAGCCACAAACAATATAAAGTATCTTGGTGTGACTGTAACCAAATAAGTGAAAGATATTTTGTTTGTCTTTGACACTGAGATGTGTTTCCTGTATGCAGCAAAATGTAGGGTCCTGTTTCCGTATCCAGTCTGTTAGTCTGTGTCTTTTGATTGGGGAATTGAGTCCATTGATATTAAGAGATATTAAGGAATAGTAATTATTACTTCCTGACATTTTGGGAATTGTTATTATTATTTGTATTTGAGTGGTTCTCTTCTTTTGGGTTGGATGAGATGGGGTTTCTATCTTGTTTCTTCTGGGGTGTTGTTTCCCCCCTTGTGTTGGTATTTTTCCCCTATTATCCTTTGTAGGGCTGGGTTTGTAGATAAGTATCTTGCAAATTTGTTTTTGTCGTGGAATATCTTGGTTTCCCCATCTATGGCAATTGAGAGTTTTGCTGGGTATAGTAGTCTTGGCTGAAGTTTGTGTTCTCTTAGGGTCTGCATGAGGTCTGCCCAGGATCTTCTAGCTTTCATGGTCTCAGGTGAGAAGTCTGGTGTAATTCTGATAGGTCTTCCTTTATATGTTACTTGTCCTTTTTCTCTTACTGCCTTTAATATTCTTTCTTTGTTTAGTACATTTGGGGTTTTGATTATTATGTGACGGGAAGTATTTCTGTTCTGGTCCAGTCTATTTGGGGTTCTATAGGCTTCTTGTATATTCATGGGCATCTCTCTCTTTAGGTTGGGGAAATTTTCTTCCATAATTTTGTAGAAGATATTTGCTGGCCCTTTAAGTTGTAGATCTTCATTCTCATCTATCCCTATAATCCTTAGGTTTGGTCTTCTCATTGTGTCCTGGATTTCCTGAATGTTTTGGGTTACCAGCTTTTTACATTTTGCATTTTCTTTAATTGTTGAATCCATGGTTCCTATGGTATCTTCAGCATCTGAGATTCTATCTTCTATCTCTTGTATTCTATTGTTGATATTTGCATCTATGACTCCTGATTTCTTCCCAAGGTTTTCTATCTCCAACATTGTCTCCCTTTGCGATTGCTTAGTTGTTTCTACTTCTGTTTTTAGATTTTGTATGGTTTTGCTCAGATCTTTCAGTTGCTTGTTTGTGTTTTCCTGTAATTCTTTAAGGGATTTTTGTGTTTCCTCCTTTATGACTTCTACTCGTTGACCCATGTTCTCTTGTATTTCTTTGGGTGATTTTTGTTTCTCCCCCTTATTGGGATTCATTTTTTGCTCTATATTCTCCTGGATTTCTTTAAGTGATTTTTGTGTCTGCCTTGTATGGGCTTCTAGTTTTTGATCTATTTTCTCCTCTATTACTTTAAGAAAATTATCTAAGTGATCCTCAATCTGCATCTTTACCAGTGATTTTAGACCTGAGTCTTGTTTTTCTGGTGTGTTGAGATATCTGGGATTTAATTGTGTTTGTCTTGCAATGGCTTCTAGCTTTTGATCTATTTTCTCATGTATTACTTTAAGAGTTTTATCTAAGTGTTCCTCTATCAGCATCCTGACCAGTGATTTTAGATCTGAGTCTTGTTTTTCTGGTGTTTCGGGGTATCCAATATTTATTGCTGTTGGGGAACTGGGTTCGGATGCCGCCATATTGCCTTGATTTTTGTTAGTAGCGATCTTACGTTTGCCTTTTGCCATCTGGTTAACTCTGGTGTTAGTTGGTCCTGTAGATACTAGCTGGTGCTTGACCCTCCTGTGGGGTTGTAAGGCTATTTCCCAGCGACTGGGATACCTGAATCACTGTCCTGCGGGGGTCTTGCTCACAGATTGCTGACAGGTGGCCTGAGTCCCCCGAGGTCTTAACCTCAGGATATCCCAGGTATTTGGTTCCGCCTGTTGGGCGGCTGCTCTGCACTGCTCCTGCTCAGGGTTTGCTGTCTGATAACCTGTTTCTCCAGGGGTCTTAAAGTTGGGATATCTCAGTTATCTGGTTCCGCCTGCTGGTCCCAAGCTGCTGGGAAGCTGGCTGGGTCCGGTTTCCAGCTTCCCTGCCACTGGCTGGATGGGAGGCTGGTTCGGCCTCCGGCTGGGTCTGGGCACCTGGCACACTGGCTGACTCCAGTTTCGGTGGACAGGAAGCTGCAGGCAATATGGCAGCTGCCTGCAGGGAGCTTGGGGTCCGCCCCGCGCGCGAGTGCAAAGTGCAGCCGCTATTCTGTGCCCAATTCCCACTCCAGGCCTGAGTCCCCGAAGGTCTTAAGCTCGGGCTGTCTCGGGTACCTGGTTCCACCGCCGCCGCCGGATGGTTCTGAGCACCTGGCACGCTGGGTGACCCTCCGGCTTCCCCACCACCAGCTGGGCGGGAAGCTCGATAATCTTCAATTTTAATGTCTTTATATTTCCTCTATTTTATCATAAATGTTTTCAATGTAAATCCTCGATTTTATCGCAAATGATCTTAATTCTACCTTTAATTAATTTAGAGTTTTTATATCTACCATTTTATATGTAAAGTTTCCCATGAAATAGTCAATTTTAACATGTTTGTCTATTTCTTGAATTTTACCAGAAATATTTCCATGTAAATCTTCAATTTTATCTGAAATATTATAATTCTACCTTCAATCAACTTAAAATTATCTTTATGCCTATCATTTTATCTATATAATTTCCATAGTAATCTTTAATTTTAACATGTTTTTCTATATATTTCTTCAATTTTATCAGAAATATTTTCCACGTAAAACTTCAAGTTTATCAGAAAATGTTTATAATTCCACTTTCAATCAACTTAGGAGTCCTTGTATACCTACCATTATTATATCTATATAAAATTTTCTCTCATAATCAATTCTAACATGTTTTTCTACATTTTCTACAATTTTATTAGAAATATTTTTCACATGAATCTCCAATTCTATCATAAAATGTTTCTATTCCATATTTCAATTAATTTAGCAATGTTTTACATGTCTATCACTTTACTCTTTAATTTTTCATGAAAATCATTAATTTTAACGTGTTTGTCTGAAGTATTTTCGATGTAAATTTTTAATTTTGTCATAAAGTGTTTTTACTTCCCTTTTCAATAAAAAAAGGAAAAAAACTCTTGTTTGAGATCTTCAAAATAAAAAAAAGAAAGAGTTTTAGCTAGGGTCACCCTCATACGTCCCTGGAAGTTTCCATTTCAATGAATATTGATGTGTGGGATTCCATGTATGATTTAATCTTGGTTATGTTTCTTTTACTAATGTGGTTGCCTTGGATTTGGGGCATAGATGCTCAGAATAGAGGCATCTTTTTAGTGTATTTCATCCTTTGATAAATTTAAGTGTGATTCCCCATTTCTTTTGATTAATTTTGGTTGAAAGTCTATTTTTTAGATATTTGAATGGATACACCAGCTTACTACTTGGCTCCATTCGATTCAGCAATCATTTTTGAGCCCTTTTCTCTGAGGTAACATCTATCTTTGATGTTGAGGTGTCTTTTATGGATTCTTTGTTTACTTCCATTATGCTAGTCTCTGTCTTTTTATTATGGAATTGAGTA
The DNA here is from genome assembly GCA_964023405.1 of Apodemus agrarius. NCBI lineage: Eukaryota > Metazoa > Chordata > Mammalia > Rodentia > Muridae > Apodemus > Apodemus agrarius. The sequence continues at coordinate 149,931,619 of OZ030008.1, forward strand.
CACTAATGTTAAGAGATATTAATGATTAAAGATTGTTAATTTCTACTATTTTTAATTTGCTGGTGAGTGTGTGTGTGTGTGTGTGTGTGTGTGTGTGTGTTTCCTTTTTCTGGATTTGTTGGTGTAAAATTATTTATTTTTGTGTTTTCTTGAGTGTGGTTAACCTCATTGAGTTGGAGTTTTCCTTCTAGTGTCTTTTGTAGAACTGGATTTATGAATAGATATTGTTTAAATTTGTTTTTGATTTATATTATCTTGTTTTTCCATCTGTGGTGATTCAAAGTTTTGCTGGCTATAGTAGCCTGGGCTAACATCTGGGGTCCATTAGAGTCTGTGAGACATTTATCTAGGCTCTCTGGCTTTTAGAGTCTCTGTTGAGAAGTTGAGTTTGATTCTAATAGGTCTGCCTTTACATGTTACTTGGCCTTTTCCCTTGCAGCTTTTAACATTTTGTTTTTGTTTTGTAGAGTTGGTGCTTTTATTATTGTGTTGTAAGGGGACATTTGCTGGTCTAATCTATTTGCTGTTTTATAAGCTTTTTGTATGTTCATAGGCATTTCTTTCTTTAGGTTAGGGAAATTTTCTTCCCTGATTGTGTTGAAAATGTTTTCCTTGACATTGAACTAGGAATCTTCTCCTTCTATTCCTATTATTCTTTTTTTCTTTTATTATTATTATTATTATTATTATTAGACATTTTCTTTGTTTGCATTTCAAATGTTGTCCCCTTTCTATGTTCCCACACACACAAATCCCCTATCTTATCTCTCCTCCCTCTGCTCACTAACCCACCAATTCCTGCTTCCCGGACATGGAATTCCCCTACACTGAGTCAATGAGCCTTCACAGGTCCAAGGCCTCCCCTCTCATTGATGTCTAACCAGGCCATCTTCTGCTACCCATGTGGCTGGAGCCATGGGTCCCTCCATGTGTATTCTTGGGTTGGTGACCTCTCTGAACTCTCACCTCTCTGCCAATCTTGGGCTCTCCTCCCCTCCTCCTCTCTCCACGTGGTCATGGCCGGCCTCCACTCCTCTCTACTTCTCTCTCTCTCTCTCTATCTCTCTCTCTCTCTCTCTTTCTCTCTCTGCCTCCACTATACCATTAACTCCCTTCCTCTTCCCTGAATAAACTCTATTCTATACCAAAAAAAAATGACTTTCAACCTAAAGTCATCAAAAGGGACACAGAGGGACACTTCTTACTTGTCAAAGGAAGAATCTATCAAGAAGTACACTCAATTCTGAACATCTATGCTCCAAATGCAAGGGCTCCCTCATTCATAAAAGAAACTTTACTAAAGCACAAAGCACATGTTACACATAATACAATAATTGTGGGTGACTTCAACACTTCACTCTCCTCAATGGACCAATCAGGAAAACAGAAACTGAACAGGGACACAATGAAACTAATTGAAACTTTGGACCAATTAGATTTAATATATATATGGAGAGAGAGAGAGAGAGAGAGAGAGAGAGAGAGAGAGATATTTCATCCTAAAGCAAAAGAATATACCTTTTTCTCAGCACCTCATGGTATATTCTCCAAAATCGACCATGTAATTGCTCATAAGACAGACCTCAACAAATTTAAGAAGATCCAACTAATCCCATGCCTCTTATCAGATCAGGATGAAGTAAGAGTGGTCTTCAATAGCAACAAAAACAAGAGAAAGCCCACAGAGACATGGAAGCTGAACAATACTCTACTCAATGATACCTTGGTCAAGGAAGAAATAAAGAAAGAAATCAAAGACTTTCTAGAATTTAATGAAAATGAAGGCAAAACATACCAAAATTTATGGGACACAATGAAAGCAGTGCTAAGAGGAAAACTCATAGGCCTGGTGTTTAAGCACACCTTAAAGCTCTGGAACAAAAAGAAGTTAATTCACCCAAGAGGAGTAGAAAACAGGAAGTCATCATACCCATGGCTAAAATCAGTCAAGTAGAAACGAAGAGAACCATACAAAGAATCAACAAAACCAGGAGCTGGTTCTTTGAGAAAATCAACAAGATAGATTAAACCCTTAGCCACACTAATCAGAGGGCACAGAGACAGTATCCAATTTAACAAAATTAGAAATGAAAAGGGGGACATAACAACAGAAACTGAGGAAATTAAAAAAATCATCAGATACTCTTACAAAAACCTATATTCAACACAACTGGAGAATCTGAAGGAAATAGAAATTTTCCAAGACAGATGCCAAATACCAAAATTAAATCACGATCAGATAGATCATCTAAAAGACCCATAACTCCTAAAGAAATAGAACTGGTCATTGAAAGTCTTCCAACCAAAAAACGCATGGGACCAGATGGTTTTGGTGCAGAATTCTATCACAACTTCAAAGAAGTCCTAACACCAATACTCTTCAAACTATTCCATATAATAGAAACAGAAGGAATACTGCCCAATTCATTCTATGAAGCCACAATTATGCTGATACCAAAACCACACAAAGATCCAACTAAGAAAGAGAACTTCAGACCAATCTCCCTAATGAATATCGATGCAAAAAAACTCAATAAAATTCTTGCCAACTGAAGCCAAAAACACATCAAAATGACCATTCACCATGATCAAGTAGACTTCAAGCCAGGGATGCAGGAATGGTTCAATATATGGAAAACCATCAATGCCATTGACTACATAAACAAACTGAGAGGAAAAAAACCACATGTTAATTTCATTAGATTCTGAAAAAGCTTTAGACAAAATTCAGGATCCTTTCATGCTGAAAGTCTTGGAAAGAACAGGAATTCAAGGCTGATACCTACACATAGAAAAGCAATATACAGCAAACCAGTAGCCAACATCAAAGTAAATAGAGATACACTTGAAGCAATCCCACTAAAATCAGGGACTAGATCAGGCTGCCTCCTCTCTCCATATCTTTTCAATAAAGTACTTGAAGTCCTAGCTAGAGCAATTAGACAACATAAGGAGGTCAAAGGAATACAAAATGGAAAGGAAGAAGTCAAATTATCACTATTTGCAAATGATGTGATAGTATACTTAAGTAACTCAAAAAACTCCACAAGAAACCTCCTACAGCTGATAAACAACTTCAGCAAAGTGGCTGGTTATAAAATAAACTCAAGCAAATCATTAGCCTTCCTATACTCAAAGGATAATCAGGCTGAGAAAGAAATTATAGAAATGGCACCTTTCACAATAACCACAAATGATATAAACTGTCTTGGTATGACTCTAACCAAACAAGTGAAAGATCTGTATGACAAGACCTTCAGGTCTCTGAAGAAGGAAAATGAAGAAGTCAGAAAATGGAAAAATCTTCCATGCTTGTGCATTAGCAGGATTAATATAGTTAAAATGGCCATCTTACCAAAATCAAGACACAGATTCAATGCAGTCCCCATCAAAATCCCAACTCAGTTCTTCATAGAGTTAGAAAGAGCAATTCTCAAATTCATCTGGAATATCAAAAAACCCAGGATAGCTAAAACTATTTTCAACAGTAAAACAATTTCTGGGGGAATCAGTATCCTGGACCTCAAGCAATACTACAGAGCAGTAGTGTTAAAAACTGCATGATATTAGTACAGTGACAGGCAGGTAAATCAATGGAATAGGACTGGAGACACAGAAATGAACCCACACACCTATGGTCACTTGATCTTTGACAAAGAAGCTAAAACCATGCAGTGGAAAAAAGGTAGCCTTTTCAACAAATGGTGCTGGTTCAACTGGAGGTCTGCATGCAGAAGAATGCAAATCGATCCATTCTTATCTCCTTGTACTAAGCTCAACTCCAAGTGAATTAAGGACCTCCACATAAAACCAGACACACTGAATCTAATAGAAAAGAAACTGGGGAAGACCCTTGAGGACGTGGGCACAGAAGAAAAGTTCCTGAACAGAACACCAATATCTTGTGCTCTAAGATCAATAATTGACCTCATAAAATTACAAAGTTTCTGTAAGGTGAAGTACACTGTAAAAAGGACAAAACAGCAACCAACAAATTGAGAAAAAAGATCTTCACCAACCCTACATCTGGCAGAGGGCTAATATCCAATATATACAAAGAACTCAAAAAGGTAGACTCCAGAAAGCCAAATAACCCTATTAAAAATGGTGTACAGAGCTAAACGAAGAATTTTCACCTGAAGAATTTCTAATGGCTGAGAAGCACCATAAGAAATGTTCATTATCATTAGTCATTAGGGAAATGCAAATCAAAACAACCCTGAGATTTCACCTCACACCAGTCAGAATGACTAAGATTAAAAATCAGGAGACAGCAGGTGTTGGCAAGGATGTGGAGAAAGAGGAACACTCCTCCACTGCTGGTGGGATTGCAAGCTGGTACAACCACTCTGGAAATCGGTCTGGCAGATCCTCAGAAAACTGGGCATGAAACTTCCAAATGACCCTGCTATACCACTCCTGGGCATATACCCAGAGGATTCCCCAGCATGTAATAAGGATACATGCTCCACTCTGTTCATAGAAGCCCTATTTATAATAGCCAGAATCTGTAAACATCCCAAATGTCCCTCAACAGATGAATGGATACAGAAAATGTGGTATATTTGTACAATGGAATACTACTCAGCAATTAAAAATAATGAGTTCATGCAATTTGTAGGCAAATGGTTGGATCTGGAAAATATCATCCTAAGTGAGTTAACCCAATCACAAAAGAATACACATGAAATGCAATCACTGATAAGTGGATATTAATGAGCCAGAAGCTCTGAATATTCAAGGCACAATTAGCAAGTCAAATGATTACCAAGAAGAAGGAAGGATATGACCCTGGTCCTGAAAAGACTGGATCCAGTTTTTTTAGGAGAGTACCAGAACAGAAAAAAAGGCAGGGGGTTAGGGGGGTGACGGGGGAATAGGCGGGAGGCGGCAGGGAGGAAGAGGATTTATGGGACATAGGGTGAAGGGGAAACTGGGAAAGGGGAAAGCCTTCAGAATGTAAACAAAGAATATAGAAAAAATTTTAAAATGTGGTATATATACACACTGTTCAGCCATTAGAAACAATGAATTCATGAAATTCTTGGACAAATGGATGAGCTGGAGAACATCATACTAAGTGAAGTAAACCAGTCTCAAATGAACACTCATGGTATGCACTTACAGATAAGTGAATATTTGCCTAGAATCTTGGAATACCCAAGACACAATCCACAAATCAAATGATGTCCAAGAAGAAAGAAGGAGTGGCCCCTGGTTCTGGAAAGACTCATTGCATCAGTGTAGGGGAATACCAAAACAGGGAAGTGGGAAGGGATTGATGGGGGAATAGGGGGAGGGAAAGGGGCTTATGGGACTTGCAGGGAGCGGGGAGCAGTTAAAAACAATGAATTCATGAAATTTTTAGGCAAGTGGATGGAACTGGAAAATCCAATCACAAAAGAATACAAATGGAATGCAGTCACTGATAAGTGGATATTAATTAGCCCAGAAGCTCTGAATACTCAAGACACAATTAACGAACATATCAAATGATTCCCAAGAAGAAGGAAGGAGAGGGTCCCGGTCCTGGAAAGGCTTGATCCAGCACTGTATGGGATTACCAGGACAGAGAAATGGGAGGGGGATTATTGGGGGGTAGGCAGAGGGAAAAGGGCTTATGGGACTTGTGGGAAGGAGGGAACTAGGAAGGAGGAAGGCATTTGGAATGTAAACAATAATATAGGAAAAAAAGATAATAAATGAATTTCTATTGTATTTTTTAAAAAACTAAATTAATTGAAGGTGGAATTAAAAACATTTCTGATAAAAATCAAAGATTTACATTGAAAACATCTCTGATAAAATAGAGGAAGTATATAGAAAGATATATTAAAATTGAAGATTATCATGAAAAATAATGCAGATAAAATGGTAGACATAAAAATTACTAAATTAACTAAAAGGGGAATTACAAACATTTTCAGATAAAATTAAAGATCTACATGAGAAACATAAAACAAAAAGATTTAGTTTCTGGAGAAGGAACTAGGACATGCTGAGAAGAAGGTAGTCTCTCATGTTCTGGTGATATATTCTATAGATGTCTGCTAGGTCCATTTGAATCATAATGACTGTTACTTTCATTATTTCTGTTTAATTTTTGTCTGAATGAACTCTCAATTAGTGAAAGTGTGGTATAAAGTCTCCCAGTATTAATATGGAGGTTCTATATGATATTTAAGCTTTAGTGATGTTTCTTTTATACATGTGGGTTCCCTTCTGTTTGAGGAATAGATATTCAGAATTGATATATCACCTTTGTCCAGCTTTCCTTTGATGAGTATGAGGTATTCGTCTCTATTTATTTTGATTAATTTTGACTGAAAGTGTATTTTATTAGATATTAGAATATTTACTCAAGCTTGCTTCTTGAGACTATTTGCAACATGTTTCCAGACCTTTACTCTGAGGTAATGTCTATCATCATCATGACTGAGATGTGTTTATTATAAGCAGCAGAATGATGGATCCTGCTATCATAGCCATTCTCTTAGCCTGTGTCTTTTTATTTAGGGAAGTGAGTCCATTGACATCGAGAGATATTAATGACCAGTGGTTCTTATTCCTTCTTATTTTTATAGTGGTAGTGGTGATGGTGGTGTGTATGTGTGTGTGTTATCCTTGTACAGCTGGTATGCAAATACTTATTTCCTGGGGAGCGGGATTGGATGTTGTTATCCTCCTTGAGTTCGATTTTTCCTTCAAATATTTTCTGTAAGACTGAATTTGTGTATAAATATTGTTTGAATTTGGATTTGTCTTAAAATTATCTTCTTGTTTCCATCTATGTGAATGAGAGTTTTGCTAAGTAGAGTACTCTAGGTTGGCACCTGTGGTTTTATAGGGATTGCAAGATATCTTTCCATACTCTTCTGGGTTTTAGTGTCTCTGTTGAGAAGTTTGGTATAATTCTGATAGGTCTGCCTTCATATGTGACCTGCCCTTTTTCCCTTTCAGCTTTCCATATTATTTCTTTGTTCTCTTATTTTATGTTTTGATTAATATGTAGCTGGAAGATTTTCTTTCTGGTCCAGTATAATTGGTATTCTATAATCTTCTTGTAGGTTTATACACATCACTTCCTTTAGGATGGGAAAGTCTTTTTATATGATTTTTTAGAATATTTTCTATGCCTTGGAGCTGGGACTCTTCACCTCTTCTATTCCTATTTTTCTTAGGTTAGGCCTTTAAATGGTATCCCAGATTTCATGAAAGTTTTGTATCAAGAATTTTTAAGGAGCTGGGACAGCAGAGGGCTAAGAAGTAGCTGATAGAGTTTCCTAGTATCATGGCAAATCTGCAAGAATCTGACACTGGAGGTGTCAGATTTTAATAAGGCTTACAAGATTAGGTTTATATTGTCGAACCCAGAGATTGAGTTACCATTGTTTCTGAAGGAAAAAAATGGAATTTTTTAGATATAACATTTTCTTTGACTCCTGTATCAATTTCTTCTATACCTGAGATTCTCTCTTCCATCTCTTACATTCTGTTGGTGATAGTTACATCTGTTGGTCTAGTTCACTTCCCTAGGTTTTACATCTAAAGGATTTCTTCAGTTTGTGCTTTCTTTGTTGCTTCTATTTCCACTTTTAGGTCTTGCACAGGTTTCCTTATTCCTTCACCTGTTTGTGTTTTCATGTATGTCCTTAAGGGATTTATTTGTTTCTTCATTAGGACCTCTATGTGTTTGATTATATTTTCCTGTATTTCTTTAATGGATTTATTCATTTCCTCTTTAAAGGCCTTTGCCATCTTGATTTAAGATTGGATTTAATATTATTTACTTGGGTTTCAGTTGTGTTAGGATATCCCCAGTTTGCTGTAGTGGGATATCTGTGTTTTGGAAGTATCAAATGACCCCTGGCATTTGTTAACTGTATTCCTTTGAAGGCCTTTAGCCATATTGATGGGTTTGGTCTCTGGATGTTCTTGTTTTAGTAGGTATTGAAAGTAAGATAAACCTAGATAATCCTGGTGTAGCAGGCCTCTGATAGGTATCCATAGGCTTGTATGGTTTTGTAGCTGCCGGTCTGTATGTTTCAGGATCCTCAGGTCTGATAAAGTTGGGCAGAGAGGTAGCAGGAAAATGGCAGTCCCCCTGAGCTAACAAACTTCTCTGGGAAGCTTGCCTTGTCCCCGAGGCCTTAGAGAACAGGGAATATTGGTGAGAGAAGGGAAGATAACCTGAATGGTTGAGAAGTTACAGGTCTGTTAAAGGTGATGGAGAGATGGTGGGATAAGAGAGGTGGCACTATAATAGCAGGCTGCTCAGGGCAGCTCAACTAGGCCAAGAGGGCTCATCTAACAGGAAATCTTGTGGGGGAAGGGAAGCTAATAAGTATGGTTTAGAAGGCTCAGGTCTGATGAAGCTGAGGAAGAGGTGGCAGGAGACTGAAAGTCTCCCTCTGATTGCAGGCTGCTCAGAAGAGTTTGACCTGGATCAGTGGGCTCAGTAGGCAGTGGAGATGATAGGGGGATGGGATGCTAATCTGTATGATTCAGAGTCTGCAAGTCTGATATGGGTGGGAGAAGAAGTAGGAAGAGAATTGTGGTCGCCCTGGAAAAGAAGACTGTTCAGGGCATCTTGGCTTGGACCAAAGGACTCCAAGCAGCCAGCAAGGAAAATGTGTTAGGAAAGGGAAGCTAACCTGTATGGTTCAGGAATCATAGGTTGATGAAGGTGAGAGGAGAGGTGGCAGGAGATTAAAAAACACTTTACCCAAACACACAAGAATAAATCTTCTCACCACCACATGAATCCTTCTATAAAATTTAGCACATAGTAAATCACAAAGCAAGACTGACAGATACAAGAAAATTGGAAAAAAACACTTTATATCTAATCAAATCACCATGGATTAAAGCTGGGCTTCAACAATAACAGAAACATCTTAAGCTTACCCTCATGAAAATTGAACAACCCACTATTCAATTATCTCTGGGTCAGGGGAGAAAGAAAGAAAGAAGTTAATGACTGTCTAGAATTCCATGCAAATGAAGGCAAAAGATATCCAAATTTATGGGACTCGATGAAAGCAGTCCTAAGAGGAAGATACTTAGCAATAAGTGCTTCCATAAAGAAATTAGATAGTCCACATAACAGCAATTTAAAAGTATACCTAAAATCTCTAGAAGAAAAAAGAAGCAAATACACCAAAGAGGAGTACAAGGCAGGAAATAATCAAAATAAGGTCTGAAATCAATCATTTATGAACAAAAGAAAACATTACAAAAAATCAAGGAAACCAAGAGTTGGTTCTTTCAGAAAATCTACAAGGCAGACAAACACTTAGCTAAACTATCCAAAAGAAAGGAAGACAGTTTCCAAATAAACAAAATCAGAAATTAAATGGGACACTTAATAATAGATACTGAAGAAAGTCAAAGAATCATTAAGTCTTACTTCAAAGGCCTGTACACCAAAAAAAAAATGGAAAATCAAAATAAATGGATGATTTTCTAGAGAGAGGCAACTTATCAAAATTAAATGAAAATCAGGTTAATTATTTTTTCTTTTTTATTAGATATTTGCTTTATTTACATGTCAAATGGTATCCCCTTTCCTCATTACCACTCCTAAAACCCCCATATCATGCCCCCTCTCCCTACTTATCAAATCACTCCCCCCAGCATTCCTGACTGGCATTCCCCTACTCTAGAGCATTGAGCCTTTACAGAAACAATGGCCTCTCCTCTCATAAATGACTAAAATAGTCATCTTCTGCTACATATGTGGCTGGAGCCATGGATACAGAAAATGTGGTACATCTACACAATGGAATACTACTCAGCTATTAAAAACAATGAATTCACGAAATTCTTAGACAAATGGATGGAGCTAGAAAATATCATCCTGAGTGAGGTAACTCAATCACACATTAACTATTTAAGCAGTCCTATAATGACTAAAGAAATATGACCAGTTACTAAAAGTCTCACAATAACAACGCCCAGGGCCAGATGGTTTTAGTGAAGAATGCTACCTGACTTTCAGTAAAGAGTTAATACCAAATCTCCTCAAACTACTCCAAAAATAAAAACAGAAAGAACACTGCCAAACTCATTCAAAGAGGCCAATCATCTTGATACCTAAAGCACACTAAGAGTGAACAAAGAAAACTTCAGACAGATTACTCTTGCATAGATGCAAAAATACTCAATAAACTACATGTAAAGAAAATCCAAGAACATATCAAAGACATTATCCATCAAGATCAAGTAGATTTCATCCCAAGGATGCAGAAATGTTTCAAATTACAAAAGTCTATCAACATAATCCACTATATAAACAATCTGAAAGAAAAAAAATTCCATGATTATCTCAGTGGACAATGAAAAAACCTGAGATAAAATCCAACACATCTTCATGATAAGGTTATTAGAGAAATCAGGAAAACAGACCACATGTCTAAATACAATCAAACCAATATATATCAAAGCAATAGCCAACATCGAAGTAAATGGGGAGAAACTTAGAGCAATTCTATTAAAATCAAAGACAAGAAAAGGCTCCATTCTCTCCATATGTATTCAGTATAGTACTTGAAGATCTAGCTGGAACAATAAGACAACAAAAGGAGATCAAGAATACACAGTTTGGAAAGGAAGAAAATATAGCATCACTATGTGCAGATGATTAGTAATATACATGAGTTCCCCAATAATTCTACCAGAGTATTCTACAGCAGAAAAACAGCTTCAGCAAGGAGGGTGGCTAGAAAATTAACTCAAACAAATTAGTTCCCGTCATTTATACAAAGGGAAAACAAGCTAAGAAAGAAAATAGGAAAACAACACCCTTCACAATAGCCAAAAATAATATAAAATAAATTGTTGTAACTCTAACCAAGCGAGTGAAAAATCTCTTTAAGAAGAATGTTAAGTCACTGAAGAAAAAAAATGAAAGAAGACTCCAGAAGATGGAAAAATCTCCCATGCTCATGGATAAGTAGGATTAACATAGTAAAAAACATGGTCTTCTAAACAAAAGCAATCTACAGATTCAATGCAATTCCCATCAAAATTACAACTCAATTCTAGATAGAGTTAGAAAGAGCAAGTCTCAAATTTATTTGGAATAACAAAAAACCCAGGATAGCAAAAACAATTCTCAGCAATAAAAGAAATTCTGGAGTAATCGCCATCCCTGATCTCAAGCTGTACTATAGAGCAACAGTAATACAAACTTCCTGGTTTGGTACAGAGACAGGCAAACAAATCAGTGGAACAGAATTGAAGACCCAGAAATGAACCTACATACCCCACTACGTTTATAGCGGCCTTGTTTGTAATAAGAAGTGGGTGGAAACAAACTAGATGTTTCACCATTCAACGGAGGAATGGGTACAGAAAATATGGTACATTACACAATAGAGTACTATTCAGCTACTATAAGCAATGAAATCATGAAATTCTTAGACAATGGATGGAACCCGAAAATATCATCCTGAGTGAGGTAACCCAGTCACAAAAGAACACAAATGGTATGCACTCACTATAAGTGGATATTGCCCCAAAGCTCAGAATACCCAAGATACAGTTCACAGAGGCTCAAGAAGAAATAAGACCTAAGTGTGAATGTTTCAGACCTTCTTAGAAGAGGGAACAAAATACTCATGGGAGGTAGAGAGTGGGAGGAACTTGGGAGGAAGAAAGGAGGGGTAAGGGGGATAAAGAGAGGCAGGATCCAATATGGGAGGAAACAGGGATGTTATACAGAGGGTCAGGAAAGTGAAGAGAGGTGTTTCGCAATGTGGGATGGGGAACTGGCAGTACCCACCAGCAATTTTCAGATGCCAGGAAAGCAAGAGGCTCCCAGGACCCAAGAGGCATGAGATTAGCTGGCATGCCCAATAAAGGGGAGGGAGAAACTGTAAAGACCATATCCAGAGGTTAGACAAGGCACCCATTTGGGAGATGGGGCCACCCACTCATCTCCAAATTTTTAACGCAAAATTGCTCTGGTCTAAAGGAAATACATGGACAAAGTGTGGAGCAGAGACTGAAGAAAAGGCCATAGAGAGATTCCCCTACCTGGGGATCTGTGAGACCATGAAAGGTAGCCTGTTTTCTGGTTGTGCTAGGTTTAAACTCCAGAGACCTACCAGATAATTCTGGAGGGATGGAAGGTCAGTTTGCCATGCTCTCATATATCAAGCTCCTGACACGAGGCCTCTGCGTCATAATTCTGTGGCTATCAGTCATGTAGTGCAATGCCATGAACTACCTTTTCTCATCTGGACAAGCCATGCTGGAGCAATGAAGCAGGTCTTCCTCTCAAGAGCCACATCTAAGCTCCCACAGGGGAACCTCTCTGCACTTTCAGCCATAATCAGCACCAAGTCAAGCCAAGTGGAGCCAGCTAAACAAGCCAAGGACACTCATTCCTGCGGGAACCAGCCAGAGCTCCTCCTTTCTCTCTTTTCCCTTTGTCCAGGGCTTGACATAGTCCTGTGGGCCCCCACACTGTTCTCAGCTTTTCTGAGATATCCAACAGCATCTGCAGTGTCCATGACTGAGAACCTGTCATTTTCAGCCTCTGTGAAGAAAAAGGACCTACAAACTTGGCCCTGCCAGTTCCCCAGAGAACCCTGGGCTGCCCATTCCCACCCAAGGAGCGGGATCCTGTGGCTTCTAAAAGCCTGACACCTGCCCAGTGGCTGAGTAGGGGTGAGCTCAGTCCAACTCCCCATAACTGCCTTTACCCAGTGGCCAAAATCCTAGCCTTACTCAGGCCACCACTTTTAACCTACAGGGATCCATCCCATATGCAGACACCAAACCCAGACACTACTGAGGATGCCAAGAAGTGCTTGCTGACAGCAGGCTGATATACCTGTCTTCTGAGAGGCTCTGCCAGAGCCTGACAAATAGAGGCAGACGCTTGCAGCCAACAATTGGACTGAGCACAAGAATTCCAATGGAGGATTTAGAGAAAGTACTGAAGGAGCTGAATGGGGTTTGCAACTGCATAGGAAGAACAACAATACCAACCAACCAGACCCAGAGCTCCCAGGGACTAAACCGCCAACCAAAGAGTACACATGGAGGGACCCATGGCACCAGCTGCATATGTAGCACAGGATGGCCTTGTCTGGCATCAGTGGGAGGAGAGGCCCTTGGTCCTGTGACTGTTCCATGACCCAGTGTAGAGGAAAGCCTGGGCAGTGAGGTAGGAGTGTGTGAGTGGGTGGGTGGGAGGGGAAGCACCTTCATAGAAGCAGGGTGATGGGGCATGTGATATGGGGTTTTCCAGAGTAGAAATCGGAAAGGAGATAACATTTGAAATGTAAATAAATAAAATATCCAAAATAAGTAAGTAAATAAATAAATAAATAAACAAATAAGATAAAAAAAGGCAGGGGATAACACTTGCTGTCGAGGATATGGAGAAAGAAGAACACTCCTCCATTGCTGGTGGAACTGCAGGCAGGTAAAATTACTTTGGCTGTTCCTCAGAAAATTGGAAATAGTTCTATCTAAAGACCCAGCTAAACCACTACTGAGCATAAACCCAAAATTGGCTCCAACATGCAACAAGGACACATGTTCCACTATGTTTATATCAGCCTTATTTATAATAGCCAGAAGCTACTAAAAACAATGACTTCATGAAATTTTTAGGCAAATTGATGGAACTAGAAAATATCCAAAGTGAGGTAACCCAGATACAAAAGAACACACATCGTATGTACTGATAAGTGGATATTCGCCCAAAAGCTCACAATGCCCATGACAAACCACAGACAAGATGAAACTTAAGAAGAATGAAGAAGGAAGACCAGGGTGTTGATGTGTCATTCCTGCTTCAAGGAGGGAACAGAATGATCATGTGAGGTAGAGAAAGGGGCACTTGGGGGTTGGGGGAAAAAGGAGGGGGAGGAAAAAAGGGGGCAGTATCAGTTACTAAAGGTGATGGGAAAGAGGTACAGAGAGTTAAGAAATTGTATAAAAAATATGTAGCAGTAGGGAATGAGGAACTAGGGATAACCACTGAAGGTTTCCATATTCCAGGGAAATGAGAGGTTTCCAGGGCCCCCTGGAGATGACATTAGTGGAAATATGCAAAAAAAAAAGGAGAGATACAACCTGTAGAGACCACCTCCAGTAGATAGGCATGGTCAAGATTGAGAAATGGGGCCACCCACCCATCTTGAAGTTTTTAACCCAGAAATGTTCCTGTCTAAAAGAAGAACAGGGCCAAAAATGGAGTAGAGACTAAAGGAAGAGTCATTTGGGGACTGCCCCACCTGAGGATCTCACCCCATTCTGTCTGCAGACAGCAAACCCCTACACTGTTGTGGGTGCCAAGAGGCACTTGCTGAGAGAAACCTTGTGTGGCTAATCTTTGGGAGGTTCAGCTAGCAACCGACCAATGCAGGAGGTAAGGAGATGGGGAATAACTCCAGGATAAGACAAAGACATGAAATAAGGGAGGCACCCAAGAATCAATGGGCGTGGCCTTGTCTGTGACTCACAACATTGGGGATATGGAATATGAAAAGATCATCTCCAAGCAGGAGTTCCAGAAGAGCGATGGAGACACCAGCCCAACCACAAAACTTTCAGCCCAAAATATATTGTTTCTACAATACAGGCTCAGGGGATAGAACAGAGATAGAGGAGAATAACCAACCGATAATTGGTGCAACTTCAGTCCCATCCATGAGCAAGCATCAATTTCTAACACTATTAATGATACTTTGTTATGATTTCAGACAGGAGCATGTTGTCCTTTAAGAGGCTCCACCCAGCATCTGACTAAGACAGATACAGACACCCACAGCTAAACAGTTAAACAGTGGATGGAGCTTGGAGATTCTTATGGAAAAGTAGGAGGAAGGAATACAGTTCCCAAAGAAGACAGGAACTCCAAAAGGAAGACCAGTAAACTCAACTAACCTGGAAACTTTGGGCTCTCAGAGTTCGAACCACCAACCAAAGAACATACACAGCCTAGACCTAGGCCTCCCCACACATATGTAGGAGATGTGCAGCTTGGTCTTTATGTGGTCTCTGAACAACTTGAGTGAAGTCTATCCCAAAACCTGTTCCCCATATGTGGGCTATGTTCTTCTAGCTGGGCTGCCTTATCTGGCCTCAATAGGATAGGAAGTGCCTAGTCTCATAGAGACTTAAAGTGTCAGGGCGATGGGATAACCATGGAAGCCACTACCAGCTGAGAGGAGAAGGGGAGGGGTAGAGAGAAAGGATTGGGGGAGGGAGTAACTAGGAGGAGGCAGTGAGAGAAATTTAAAGTGAATAAGTAAAAAAAATTAAATTAAATTAAAAGGAAAGGTTTAGCTTTTTATTTGAATTAAAATATTACATCTTCCCTTCAACCTTTTACATGCCCCCAACATCTTCTCTCTCAAACTGATCATCTTTTTTTCCTTGACTATTATTCTTTTACAGAGAAATAAACATTCAAATACTGAACATGTATTGAAAAACTAGTCAAAAACTGAGTCCATTTGTGTTGCTCATGTGTATGTGATTTCAATGCTGAACACTTTGTATGGGACAACCAATCATGGAGTTAAGCTGGATCTAACCTAAATGCCTTTTTACTATAATGTACCTTTCATACCACCAGAAGGTGCTATGCATTTGATACCATAATAATAACCACTAGGAGATACATACATACTAGGTATGCTATGGAGATAAGTACCTCACCTTTTCACCATACATGTGACAGATCTTGTTACAACTGTAAAATCCAGGATAGATGACTCACAAGTTTTAGAGATTCTCCTCTCTCTCCCTCCCTCTAATTTCCCATAAATAAACTGGGATCATATACACCTGCACTATTGCTGCATCTGACTTTTATGTGCATTCCGGAGCTCTAAACTTGGGTTGTTGGGCTTGCACATCATGTATTTTTACCCAATAGCTCATCTATCTCCCCTACCCAAGAAGAAATTCTTAAACTGGAAAACAAGCTATTAGATGACAGATAAATTGAAGCATAATAAAAAAAATGGAATAATGCCCAAAAGACGATATGAGATTTGGGGACATAGCCAAAAGTTGAAATGCATAAAATTTAAGAATTGAGAACAAAAGAATTGTTAATTATAACAGAGTACTATTTTTAACAAAATAATAGTTGAAATTTTTCCAATTCTCATGAAAGGAATACCCCATATAAAAGATTCTGAGGGGTTCTGTGCCCTGTGGGGTATCCTGCACTCCCCACCACCATCTTTGCTGCTGCTTGGACTGGACAAGCAGACCCAGGTACCCGAGATATCCCAAGTTTAAGATATCTGGGGACAAAGGCTGCCAGGCAGCAACCTGTGCACAGGAGCTAGACAGAGCAGCAGTTCCTGTGTGCCAGCCAGGTGTAGGTTCTATGCCCTGCAGGGTGTCCTGCACTCGGAGGACTCCCACCTGCCATCTCTGCTTCTGTTCAGACAGGACAAGTGGCCCCAGGTACCCGAGATATCCCAAGTTTAAGATCTTTGAGGACTCAGGCCACCAGGCAATGACATGAGCATAGGATCTGGGCAGAAAGGTGGCTCATCTGTGGGCCAGCCAGGCCTGGGTCTTGTGCCCTGTAGGGTGGGCAGCACTTGGAGGGGCTCCCATCCACCATCTTCACTCCCTGAAAGAGCAGACAAGCAGCATCAGGTCCACAGAGACAACCAGGTATAACATTGCTTGGAGCAAGATACACCAAGGGTCCAACAGCACCAAAGAGGGGGGCAGCACATCAGCAATCTGTGGAGGGGAAACCCAGTCATCCAGTGGTGGGGAAATAGCCTTATGGGCCCACAGGTGGATCAAGCACCAGCCAAGGACTACTGGACCAACTAACGACAGAGATAATCAGATGGCAAAAGGCAAACATAGGAACGTCACTAACAGAAATCAAGGTAATATGGCAGCATCTGAACCAAATTCTCCAAGAGCAGTAAGTCCTGGATACCCCAACATACCAGAAAAACAAGATTTAGATCTAAAATCACTGGTCATGATGCTGTTAGAGGAACACAAGGACATAAATAAATCTCTTAAAGAAGAAGAGGACTTATGGGTCATATGGTGAGGGGGGAACTGAGAAAGGGAAAAGCCTTTGAAATGTAAACAAAAAAATATAGAAAATTAAAAAAATATCAAAAAAGGAGTCAACCCAAAGATTAAAAAAAAACCACATAAAAAATAGATTAAAATAAAAAAAAACAAAAATGACAGGAAGTAATAATTACTATTCCTTAATATCTCTTAACATCAATGGACTCAATTCCCGCATAAAAAGACATAGACTACCAGACTGGATACAGAAACAGGACCCTACGTTTTTCTGCATACAGGAAACACAGCTCAGTGTCAAAGACAAACACTACATTAAAGTAAAAGGCTGGAAGACAATTCTACAAACAAATGGTCTCAGGAAACAAGCAGAAGTAGCCATTCTAATATCAGATAAGATTGACATTCAACCTAAAGTCATCAAAAGAGACATGGAAGGACACTTCTTACTGGTCAAAGGAAAAATCCACCAAGAAGAACTCTCAATTCTGAACATCTATGCTCCAAATGCAAGGGCACCCTCATTCATAAAAGAAACTTTACTAAAGCTCAAAGCACACATTGCACCTAACACAATCATTGTGGGTGACTTCAACACTCCACTTTCCTCAATGGACAGATCAGGAAAACAAAAACTAAACAGAGACACAGTGAAGCTAATTGAAGCTTTGGACCAATTGGATTTAACAGGTATATATAGAACATTTCATCCTAAAGCAAAAGAATATACCTTTTGCTCAGCACCTCAGGGTATATTTTCCAAAATCAACCATATAATTGGTCACAAGACAGACCTCAACAAATATAAGAAGATAGAACTAATCCCATGCCTTCTATCAAATCACTATGTAGAAAGAGTGGTTTTCAATAGCAAAAATAAAATAATAAAATAAAATAAAATAAAATAAAATAAAATAAAATAAAATAAAATAAAATAAAATAAAATAAAATAAAATACAAAAAGCAGAAAGCCCACATACACATGGAAACTGAACAATACTCAATGATATCTTGGTCAAGGAAGGAATAAAGAAATCAAAGGCTTTTTAGAATTTAATGAAAATGAAGGCACAACTTATCCAAATCTATGGGACACAATGAAAGCAGTGCTAAGAGGAAAACTCATAACCCGAAGTGCCTCCAAAAAGAAAATGGAGAGAGCATACACTAGAAGCTCAACAGCACACCTTAAAGCCCTGGAACAAAAAGGAGCTAATTCACCCAGGAGGAGTAGAAAACAGGAAATCATCAAACTCAGGGCTGAAATCAATCAAGTAGAAACAAAGAGAACCATACAAAGAATCAACAAAACCAGGAGCTGGTTCTTTGAGAAAATCAACAAGATAGATAAACCCTTAGCCAGACCAACCAAATGGCACAGAGACAGTATCCAAATTAACAAAATTAGAAATGAAAAGGGAGCAGTCAGGCCTCCATCTTCCCTCGGGTCACTGCGGACTGCCTACCGGCAGCTGGGTACAGGTGCATGGACAGAGACTTAGCCTAGCAACAAATACCTGGGCAGGCTCTTGCTCGAGCCCAGAGCCAAAGGAGGTCGGCCGGAGGTCTGTACACCAACAGCTTGGCAGTGTACCCAGAGCCAGATCAGCTCGGCCGGCTGTCTCTGTGCCAACCCACGTGGGCACCAACCTGCTAGTGGGTCTTTGCCTGGAGTGCAGCCAGAGGCAGACATCTTGCCTCAGGACACCACAGACACCTAACAAGACAGAGCCCTATGGACTGAGAGCACCACCATCTAGGTTCTAGTAGCCCAACCAGGGAACCTCCAGTCCTGCAGGGAATCCAGTGGTTAGACAGAACCCTGAGACCTGCTACCATTTTGGAGCTGGTGGCCTGAACATGTAACCATAGAGAACCAACAAAGGAGCCCAGGTCATGATCAAGATCTAACACACAAGCCCAGATCGGTGGAGGAAAAAAAAAAGATCTGATTCTTAAGAGCTGGCAACTAGGCAGGCCAGGACGAGACTGCGGGAGACCAATTGCAGGTCCAGCAGCGAGCCTCAGGAAGACTTGGATCTGGCCCAGCAGAGCTAAGGAGGTAACTCGGGAGCCTAGGTAATTATGGACCAACAGACAGAAGCCAGTAAAGAGGAAATGAGAAAATCCCTTAAAGAAATGCAGGAGAACTTGAACCAACAGGCAGAAGTCATGAAAGAGGAAACAAAAAATCTCTTAAAGAATTGCAAGAAAACACAAACAGATGAAGGAACTGAGCAAAAACCATCCAAGATCTGAACACAGAGGTAGAAACAACAAAGAAATCACGAAAGGAGGCAACTTTGGAGATAGAAAACCTTGGGGAGAAATCAGGGGTCTTAGATGCAAATATCAACAACAGAATACAAGAGATAGAGGTAAGAATCTCAGATGCTGAAGATACCATAGTAACAATTGAGTCCACAGTCAAAGAAATGCAAAATGCAAAAGGCTTGTAACCCAAAACAACCAGGAAATCCAAGACACAATAAAAAGACCAAACCTAAGGATTATAGGGATAGATGTGAGTGAAGATCTACAATTTAAAGGTCCAGCAAATATCTTCAACAAAATTAGGGAAGAAAACTTCCCTAACCTAAAGAGAGATATGCCCATGAATATACAAGAAGCCTACAGAACTCCAAACAGACTGGACCAGAAAAGAAATACCTCCCGTCACATAATAATCAAAACCCCGAACATAATAAACAAAGAAAATTAAAGGCAGTAAGAGAAAAAGGCCAAGTAACATATGAAGGAAGACCTATCAGAATCACACCAGACTTCTCTCCAGAAACCATGAAAGCTAGACGATCCTGGGCAGATCTCATGAAGACCCTAAGAGAACAGAAGTTAGACCCCCCAAAGAACCAAATAACCCTATCAAAAATGGGGTACAGAGCTAAACAAAGACTTTTCACCTGAAGAAATTCGGATAGCTGAGAAACACCTTAAAAAATGTTCAACATCATTAGTCATTAGAGAAATGCAAATCAAAACAACCCTGAGATTTCACTTCACACCAGTCAGAGTGGCTAAGATTAAAAACTCAGGAGACATCAGTTGTTGGCGAGGATGTGGAGAAAGAGGAACACTCCTCCACTGCTGGTGGGAGTAAAAGCTGGTACAACCACTCTGGAAATCAGTCTAGTGGTTCCTCAGAAAACTGGACATGATACTTCCAGAGGACCCAGCGATACCACTCCTGGGAATATACCAAGAAGATTCCCCAGCATGCAATAAGGATACATGCTCCACTATGTTCATAATAGCCTTATATATAACAGCCAGAAGCTGGAAAGAACCCAAATGTGTCCCTCAACCGATGAATGGATACAAAAAAAATGTGGTATATATACACATTGGAATACTATTCAGTCAATAGAAACAATGCATTCATGAAATTCTTAGAGAAATGGATGGAGTTGGAGAACATCATACTAAGTGAGGTAACCTAGTCTCAAAAGAATACCCATGGTATGCAATCACTGATAAGTGGACATTAGCCTAGAATCTTGGGACACCAAACACAATTCTCATACCAAATGATGTCTGACAAGAAGAAAGGAGTGGACACTGGTACTGGAAAGGATCAAATCACCAGTGTAGGGGAATACCAGAACAGGGAAGTGGGAAGGGATGGATGAGGGAGCAGGGGGAGGGAAAGAGGCATGTGGGACCTTTGGGGAACAGGCAACAAAAAAAAGGGAAATGAAATGTAAATATAGAATATATCCAATAAAAAATTTAAAAAAGGATCCAGCCGGCGGTGGGGAATCCAGCCCCAGCCAGCTTCCCAGGTGCTCGGCTCTTGCAGGGCGAACCCCGAACTCCCTGCAGACAGCACCATCTTGCCTGCTGCTTCCCATCCAGCCAGAGGCAGGGAAGCCAGCCCCAGCCAGCTTCTGAGGTGCTCAGACCCAGACTGCAGAAGCAGGTACCCGAGATATCCCGAGATTAAGACCTTCGGGGACTCAGGACTGGAGTGGGAGCTGCGCACAGAGTAGCGGTTTGGGGGACACCGGCCTAGCCTGTGCTCTGCGCTCGCAGGGTGGACCCCAAACTCCCAGCAGTCAGCGCCATCTTGCCAACTGCTTCCCATCCAGCCGGCAGGGGAGCCAGCTTCAGCCAGCTTCCCAGCAGCTTTGGACCAGCAGGCAGAACCAGATAACTTTAATATCCCAACTTTAAGACCCCAGGGGAAACAGGATACCAGACAGTAAACCCTGAGCAGGAGCAGTGCAGACCAGCTGCCCAACAGGCAGAACCAAGTACCTGGGATATCCTGAGTTTAAGACCTCTGGGGAATGAGGACACCAGACAGCAAACCCTGAGCAGGAGCAGTGCAGAGCAGCTTCCCAACAAGCGGAACCAAGTACCTGGGTTATACCGAGTTTAAGACCTTGGGGGACTCAGGCCACCTGTCAGCAATCTGTGAGCAGGAGCCCTGCAGGGCAGTGGTTCAGGTGTCCCAGTCGTGGGGAAATAGCCTTACGAGCCCACAGGAGGGTCAAGCACCAGCTAGTAACTACAGGACCAACTAACACCAGAGTTAACCAGATGGCAAAAGGCAAACGTAAGATCGTTACTAACAGAAATCAAGGCAGTATGGCAGCATCCGAATCCAGTTCCCCGACAGCAATAAATCTTGGATACCCCGAAACACCAGAAAAACAAGACTCAGATCTAAAATCACTGGTCAGGATGCTGATAGAGGAACACTTAGATAAAACTCTTAAAGTAATACATGAGAAAATAGATCAAAAGCTAGAAGCCCTTACAAGGCAAACACAATTAAATCTCGGATATCTCAACACACCAGAAAAACAAGACTCAGATCTAAAATCACTGGTAAAGATGCTGATAGAGGATCACTTAGATAAATTTCTTAAAGTAATAGAGGAGAAAATAGATCAAAACCTAGAAGCCCATACAAGGCAAACACAAAAATCACTTAAAGAAATCCAGGAGACTATAGAGCAAAAAATGAATTCCAATAAGGGGGAGAAACAAAAATCGCTTAAAGAAATACAAGAGAACATGGGTCAACAAGTAGAAGTCATAAAAGAGGAAACACAAAAATCCCTTAAAGAATTACAGGAAAACACAAACAAGCAATTGAAAGATCTGAGCAAAACCATACAGACTCTAAAAACAGAAGTAGAAACAACTAAGAAATCGCAAAGGGAGACAACATTGGAGATAGAAAACCTTGGGAAGAAATCAGGAGTCATAGATGCAAATATCAACAATAGAATACAAGAGATAGAAGACAGAATCTCAGATGCTGAAGATACCATAGGAACCATGAATTCAACACTTAAAGAAAATGCAAAATGCAAAAAGCTGGTAACCCAAAACAATCAGGAAATCTAGGACACAATGAGAAGACCAAACCTAAGGATTATAGGGATAGATGACAATGAAGATCTACAACTTAAAGGGCCAGCAAATATCTTCTACAAAATTATGGAAGAAAACTTCCCCAACCTAAAGAGAGAGATGCCCATGAATATACAAGAAGCCTATAGAACCCCAAATAGACTGGACCAGAACAGAAATACTTCCTGTCACATAATAATCAAAACCCCAAATGTACTAAACAAAGAAAGAATAATAAAGGCAGTAAAAGAAAAAGGACAAGTAACATATAAAGGAAGACCTATCAGAATCACACCAGACTTCTCACCTGAGACCATGAAAGCTAGAAGATCCTGGGCAGACCTCATGCAGACTCTAAGAGAACACAAACTTCAGCCAAAACTACTATACCCAGCAAAACTCTCAATTGCCATAGATGGGGAAACCAAGATATTCCACGACAAAACCAAATTTGCATGATACTTATCTACAAACCCAGCCCTACAAAGGATAATAGGGGAAAAATACCAACACAAGGGGGGAAACTACACCCCAGAAGAAACAAGATAGAAACCCCATCTCATCCAACCCAAAAGAAGAGAACCACTCAAATACAAAAAAGAAAATAATGCCCAAAATGTCAGGAAGTAATAATTACTATTCCTTAATATTCCCTGGTTTCTCTGTGTTCTTTCCCTAGATAATATTGAACTAATGAGCTTCCACCAGCCAAACATTGGATTTGAGGAAAGACAATAATAATTTATTTTTACTGACTACCATATACCAAGCATTGCATTGAATAATTTATTTCATACACTGGCTCATTTATTCCTCAACATATGTCTGTAATGTTGGGCTGGTCACTGTCCTTGAGTACTGTGGAATCCACTTCTAAACAGAACTAGCTACTACCACAAAAAAATGTACAGGATCCATACTGGAGATTAGCCACAATTATAGTTTACTGATGCTGATCTCTTATCATAAGAGCTGTGTGGTAATGAAATAAATGTGGAGCCTGTCTGCCCAATGCAGAAATACAACTGTTGAAACACTATGAAGGAGATAATTGACTTTTCAAAACCAATCAGAGCCTCAAAACACACCAATAAAATAGACATTTAATGTACATGCACACATACATGCAAACACATGAGTTGTTGATTTGTGACTTCTTAATAACTCTCAAACTCACATGTAGACACTTTAAAAGCAGCACAACACACTCAACAATAAATAACAACTACAACTCAGAAGGATAAAATCATACTCTGAATATAGACACACATACATACACAGGAATACAAACATATATGCACACACACAAGACAGCCAAAATTCAAAGAAAAAATATTGACTTTACATTATTATAAAATAGATAAATCACATATTTAAGGATATGCAATGTAAAATTATTGAAAAAACATGTATTTACTGATATATAAAAAGATGGCATTCTTATGCTACTATGAGGAGTAGAGATGACAAGGCAGAGACTATCAATAAAGATAAAATTAACTCTCATCCAATTATATATGCTATTATGTATGCTGCCTGAATAATACATGTTTGCAGAACTGGTCAATTCCCATACTGTAATCATTCACATGAGGTCTGATTTCATGCTAGAGATGTGATATTACAACTGTCCATTTGGGAAGAAATGTATACAAAGAGCATAAAATTAGTTTAAGCTTGCTACAGCATTCCATAATATGTGCCTTAGTTCACCAGGCATAGAACAAAATGCTGAACTGTGTAGGATAATGAGCAAGCAAATATTAATGATAGATATCAAACATAAGAATTAACCTTGAGAGGCCATGAGAAGGAACCATATGCAGAGCAGCAGTTCAGGGTCCCAAGCCAGGCGTGGGCTCTGGGCCCTGAAAGTGGACCCCACACTCCCTGCAGCCTTCGCCATCTTCCCAGATGTTTCGACCTAGCAAGTGGAACCAGGTACCTGAGATATCCCAAGTTTAAGACCTCTGGGGACTCAGGCCGTGAGCAGGAGCCACGTGCAGAGCAGCGGTTCGGGGGGGCCCCAGCCAGGCATGGGCTCTGTGCTCTGACAGAGGACCCCGCACTCCCTGCAGCCACCGCCATCTTCCCAGATGTTTCGATCTAGCAGGCAGAACCAGGTACCGGGGATATCCCAAGTTTAAGACCTCTGGGGACTCAGGACACCAGACAGCAATCCCTGAGCAGGAGCAGTGCAGAGCAGCGGCCCAGCAGGCCGAACCAAGTACCTGAGATATCCCGAGTTTAAGACCTCTGGGGACTCAGGCCACCTGTCAGCAATCTGTGAGCAGGAGCCCTGCAGGGCAGTGGTTCAGGTGTCCCAGTCGTGGGGAAATAGCCTTACAAGCACACAGGAGGTTCAAGCACCAGCTAGTAACCAGCTAACACCAGAGATAACCAAATGGCAAAAGGCAAATGTAAGACCGTTA
Source organism: Apodemus agrarius (assembly GCA_964023405.1). Taxonomy (NCBI): domain Eukaryota; kingdom Metazoa; phylum Chordata; class Mammalia; order Rodentia; family Muridae; genus Apodemus; species Apodemus agrarius. The sequence continues at coordinate 149,956,479 of OZ030008.1, forward strand.
CTAACAGAATCTAGGTAATATAGCAACATCCGAACCCAGTTCCCTGACAGCAATAAGCCTCGGATACACCAACACACCAGAAAAACAGGATTTGGATCTAAAATCACTGGTCAGAATGATGATAGAGGAACACATAGATAAATCTCTTAATGGATTACAGGAGAAAATGGATAAAAATCTAGAAGCCCTTAGAAGGCAAACACAAAAATCACTTAAAGAAATCCAGGAGAATATGGATCAAAAAATGGAAGCCAATAAGGAGGAAATATAAAAATCACTTAAAGAAATACAAGAGAATGTGGGCCAACAAGTAGAAGTCATATAAGAAGAAACACAAAAATCCCTTAAAGAATTACAGGAAAACACAAACAAGCAAGTGAAAGATCTGAGCAAAACCATACAAAATCTAAAAACAGAAGTAGAAACAACTAAGAAATCGCAAAGGGAGACAACTTTGGAGATAGAAAAACCTTGGGAAGAAATCAGGAGTCGTAGATGCAAATATCAACAATAGAATACAAGAGATAGAAGACAGAATCTCAGATGCTGAAGATACCATAGGAAACATGGATTCAACAATTAAGGAAAATGCAAAATGCAAAAAGCTGATAACCCAAAACATTCAGGAAATCCAGGACACAATGAGAAGCCCAAACCTAAGGATTATAGGTATAGATGAGAGTGAAAATCTACAACTTAAAGGGCCAGGAAATATCTTCTACAAAATTATGGAAGAAAACTTCCCCAACCTAAAGAGAGAGATGCCCATGAATATACAAGAAGCCTACAGAACTCCAAACAGACTGGACCAGAACAGAAATACCTCCTGTCACATAATAATCAAAACCCCCAAATGTACTAAACAAAGAAAGAATATTAAAGTCAGTGAGAGAAAAAGGCCAAGTAATGTATAAAGGAAGACCTATCAGAATTATACCAGACTTCTCATCTGAGACCATGAAAGCTAGAAGATCCTGGGCAGATCTCATGCAGACTCTAAGAGAACACAAACTTCAGCGAAAACTAATATACCCAGCAAAACTCTCAATCGCCATAGATGGGGAAACCAAGGTATCCCATGACAAAACCAAATTTGCACGATATTTATCCACAAACCCAGCCCTACAAAGGATAATAGGGGAAAAACACCAACACAAGGGGGGAAATGACACCCCAGAAGAAGCAAGATAGAACCCCCCTCTCATCAAACCCAAAAGAAGATAAGCACTCAAATATAAAAAATAACACCCAAAATGTCAGGAAGTAATAAATACTATTTCTTAATATCTCTTAATATCAATGGACTCAATTTCCCCAATAAAAAGATACAGACGAACAGACTGGATACGGAAGCAGGACCCTACATTTTGCTGCACACAGGAAACACATCTCAGTGTCAAAGACAAACACTACCTTAGAGTAAAAGGCTGAAAGACAATTTTACAAGAAAATGGTCTCAGGAAACAAGCTGGAGTAGCCATTCTAATATCAGATAAAATTGACTTTCACCCTAAAGTCATCAAAAGAGACACAGAAGGTCACTTCTTGATGGTCAAAGGGAAAATCCACCAAGAAGAATTTTCACTACTGAACATCTATGCTCCAAATGCAAGGGTACCCTCATTGATAAAAGAAACTTTACTAAAGCTTAAAGCACACATTGCACCTAAAACAATAATTGTAGGCGACTTCAACACTGCACTCTCCACAATGGACCGATCAGGAAACCAGAAAATAAACAGGGACACAGTGAAACTAATTGAAGCTTTGGACCAATTGGATTTAACAGATTTATATAGAACATTTCATTCTAAAGCAAAAGAATATACCTTTTTCTCAGCACCACATGGTACCTTCTCCAAAATCGATCATATAATTGATCACAGGACAGACCTCAACAAATACAAGAAGACCGAACTAATCCCATGCCTCCTATCAGATCACTATGGAGTAAAAGTGGTCTTCAATAGCAAGAAGAACAACAGAAAGCCCACATACACATGGAAACTGAACAATACTCAATGACACCTTGGCCAAGGAAGAAATAAAGAAAGAAATCAAAGACTTTTTAGAATTCAATGAAAATTAAGGTACGAACTACCCAAATCTATGGGACACAATGAAAGCAGTGCTAACAGGAAAACTCATAGCCGTGAGTGTCTTCAAAAAGAAACTAGAGAGAGCATACAGTAGCAACTTAACAGCACACCTGAAGTGCCTGGAACAAAAACAAGCTAATTCACCCAGGAGTAGAAGACAGGAAATCATCAAACTAAGGACTGAAATCAAGCAAGTAGAAACAAAGAGAACCATACAAAGAATCAACAAAACCAAGAGCTGGTTCTTTGAGAAAATCAACAAGATAGATAACCCCTTAGCCAGACTAACCAAAGGGCACAGAGACAGTATCCAAATTAACAAAATTAGAAATGAAAACAGGGATATAACAACAGAAACTGAGGAAATTCAAAAAATCATCTGATCCTACTACAAAAGCCTATACTCAACACAACTGGAGAATCTGGAGGAAATGGACAATTTCCTAGACAGATACCAAATTCCAATATTAAATCAGAAACAATTAGATCAGATAAACAGTCCCATAACCCCTAGAGAAATAGAAGGGGTTATAGAAAATCTCCCAACCAAAAAAGTATGGACCAGCTGGTTTTAGTGCAGAATTCTACCAGAACTTCAAAGAAGACCTAACACCAATACTCTTCAAACTATTTCACAAAATAGAAACAGAAGGAACTCTACCCAACTCATTCTACGAAGCCACAATTACGCTGATACCAAAAGCACACAAAGATCCATCAAAGAAAGAGAACTACAGGCCAATTTCCCTTAGGAATATTGATGCAAAAATACTAAATAAAATTCTTGCCAACCAAATCCAAGAGCACATCAAAGCGATCAATCACCATAATCAAGTAGGCTTCATCCCAGGGATGCAGGGATGGTTCAATATATGAAAATCCATCAATGTAATCCACTACATAAACAAACTAAAAGAAAAAAACCACATTGTCATCTCATTAGATGCTGAAAAAGTATTTGACAAAATTCAACATCCTTTCATGCTAAAAGTCCTGGAAAGAACAGGTATTCAAGGCCCATACCTAAATATAGTAAAAGCAATATACAGCAAATCAGTAGCCAACATCAACATAAATGGAGAGAAACTTGAAGCAATCCCACTACAATTAGGGACTAGACAAGGCTGCCCTCTCCATATATATCTTTTCAATATAGTACTTGAAGTTCTAGTGAGAACAATTAGAAAACATGAGGAAGTCAAAGGGATACAAATTGGAAAGGAAGAAGTCAAACTATCACTATTTGAAGATAATATGATAGTATACTTAAGCGACCCAAAAACTCCACCAGAGAACTCCTACAGCTGAAAAACAATTTCAGCAAAGTGGCTGGTTATAAAATCAACTCAAGCAAATCAGTAGCCTTCCTGTACTCAAAGGACAAGCAGGCTGAGAAAGAAATTAGGGAAATAACACCCTTCACAATAGCCACAAATAATATAACGTATCTTGGTGTGACTTTAACCAAACAAGTTAAATATCTGTATGACAGTAACTTCAAGTCCTTGAAGAAAGAAATCAAAGAAGACTTGAGGAGATGGAAAAATATTCCATGCTCTTGGACTGGCAGGATCAATATAGTAAAAATGGCCATCTTGCCAAGAGCAATCTACAGATTCAGTGCAATCCCCATCAAAATCCCAAATCAATTCTTCATAGATCTAGAAAAAGAAATTCTCAAATTCTTCTGGAATAACAAAAAAAACGAGATAGCTAAAACAATTATTAACAATAAAAGGACTTCTTGGAGAATCAATATCCCTGATCTCAAGCAGTACTACAGAGCAATTCTGCTAAAAAACTGCATGGTATTGGTACAGCGACAGGCAAGTAGATCAATGAAACAGAATTGAAGACCCAGAAATGAACCCACAGAGTTATGATCACTTGATCTTTGATAAAGGAGCTACAAACATCCAGTGGAAAAAAGATAGCCTTTTCAACAAATGGTGTTGGTTCAACTGGAGGTCAACATGCAGAAGAATGCGAATTGACCCACTCTTATCTCCTTGTTCCAAGATCATCTCCAAGTGGATCAAGGACCTCCACATAAAATCAGACAAACTGAAACTAATAGAAAAGAAACTGGGGAAGACCCTGGAGGACATGGGCACATGGGGAAAGTTCCTGAACAGAACACCAATAGCTTATGCTCTAAGATCAAGAATTGACAAATGGGACATCATAAAATTACAAAGTTTCTGCAAGGCAAAGGACACTGTCAGAAGGACAAAACAGCAACCAACAAAGTGGGAAAAGATCTTCACCAACCCCACATCTGACAGACAGCTAATGTCCAATATATACAAAGAACTCAAGAAGTTAGACCCCAAAGAACCAAATAACCCTATCAAAAAATGGGGTACAGAGCTAAACAAAGAATTTTCACCAAAAGAAATTCAGATGGCTGAGAAGCACCTTAAGAGATGTTCAACACCATTAGTCATCAGGGAAATGCAAATCGAAACAACCCTGAGATTCCACCTCACACCAGTCACAATGGCTAAGGTTAAAAACTCAAGGGACAACAGGTACTGGCGAGGATGCTGAGAAAAAGGAACATTCCTCCACTGTCAGTGGGATTGCAAGGTGTTACAACCGCTCTGGAAATCAGTCTGGCGGTTCCTCAGAAAATTGGGAATGACACTTCCAGAGGACCCTGTCATACCAATCCTGGGCATATACCCAGAGGATTCCCCTGCATACGATAAAGACACATGCTCCACTATGTTCATAGCAGTTTTATTTATAATAGCCAGAAGTTGGAAGGAGTCAGATATCCCTCAAAGGAGAAATGGGTACAGAAAATGTGGTATATTTATACAATGGAATACTACTCAGCAATTAAAAATCATGCATTCATGCAATTTGTAGGCAAATGATTGGATCTGGAAAATATCATCCTAAGTGAGTTAACCCAATCACAAAAGAATACACATGAAATGCAATCACTGATAAGTGGATATTAATGGGCCCAAAAGCTCTGAGCACTCAAGGCAAAATTAGAAAATCAAAAGATTCCCAACAAGAAGGAAGGAGAGGACCCTGGTCCTGAAAAAACTGGATCCAGTTTTGTAGGAGAGTATCAGAACAGAGAAATGGTGGGGGGTGGTGATTTGGGCATGGGTGGAGGGAAGAGGACTTATGGGACATATGGTGAGGGGGGAACTGGGAAAGGGGAAAGCCTTTGGAATGTAAACAAAAAAGAAAAAAAGAAAAAAATTTCCACAAAAGAAAAAATTAACCTTGATCCAGTTGACATATTAAGAACACTATACAGAACTTAAGATAGAGCCTACAATTATTGACTCCCTGAGATTAACCCCAGAACCATATCAAACAACCAAACAAAAATTGTACATGACAATATAATATGTATTATTATATTAAACACAAAGAAATGTCAGCTATATGATAATTTTAGGAAATATCCAGCTAAGTGTTCATAACAAGTGAGTGAATGTCTCTCACTTAAAGCAGTTGATCCTAGTGACAACTATTTCTAGAGCTTGTTTTATATCTCTGTTCCTCAGGCTGTAGATGAAAGGGTTTAGCAAGGGGGTGACTACTGAATACATTATAGAAGCAACTATATCTTTGTCACTAGAACTCTGGAATGAAGAGAAAAAATATTCACCTGCAACTGTCCCATAAAACATAAAAACCACAAGGATATGGGAGCCACAGGTAGAAAAGATTTTAATCAAGCTCTTTGTGGAGGGGGCCTTCAAGGCAGTGCTTTCTATGAGAATATAAGAGCCCATGATGCTGCTCAGAGGCAGGATTACAATTAATACTCCCTCAGTAAAGATGACTAGTTTATTGAGAGAGATGTCTGAGCAGCTCAGCTTCAGGAGAGCAGTGAGGTCACAGAAGAAGTTAGAGACGATGTTACTAGCACAGAAAGACAGTTGGAGCAAGAGGAGAGTGTGCAGCAGGGCATGGACACAGCAGAAGAACCAGGACCCAGCAACTAGGCAGACGCAGAGCTCCTCCCTCATGACAGTGATGTAGCGCAGTGGATGACAGATGGCCACATACCTGTCATAAGCCATCACTGCAAGAAGAAAATTGTCCAGGCAGCCAAACAGAATAAAAAAATACATCTGAGCGATGCATCCCTTGTAAGAGATGGAATGCTGCTGAGCCTGGATATTCATCAGCACTCTGGGAACTGTAACAGATGAAAAGGAGATGTCTGTGAAGGCCAAGTGGCTGAGGAAGAAGTACATGGGTGTGTGGAGGTGAGAGTCCAGCCTGATGAGCAGGATGATGAGCAGGTTCCCCAGTACAGTTGTCAGGTACATGGCCAGGAACAGGATGAAGAAGACATTCTGCTGCTCTAGTCTGATGGGAAGCCCCAGGAGGAGGAAGTTGGACACAGTGCTCTGGTTCTCAATCCTCATGATTCTCTTGTCTCTGCTGGGAATTAGAAAAATGATGAAACACCAAGGAAAATGGCTATGATATTATTGTAAACATCTTTTCTGTTGATTCTTCTTTGTTTTAGATGCAAGTAATTAATTAGTCTGTGTGTAACGCTGAAGGATTTTTCACAATTTAGTTTCTATTTACTTTCTACTTAAAAGAAGCTTCTTTCAGTAATTCACAAATGATATTAAAAGCTAATTCCTTAACTGGCCTACAATAATAAGAATCCTGGCATTCATAGTGTATATAGCATATCATAGCTCATTTTGAATTTATATTTTGGAGGTATTTTTGCTTGTTTTGAAACAGAAATTTATTCCTGTCTTTCTAAATGCTTATTGGTAAACATTACTGATGGATTTCATAAAGATATTTTTATTAAGTATGTCATGTGCCATGTTCAACTTCATACTCATCCATACCCACCAATTAGTCACTCTTCCATTCTGAACATCTGCAATACTTCTCTTGAATTTTTTAGTGCATGAATAGAAAATAAACATCTCCTACTCTAACTTCAATGGTACATCTGACCTTTACATTAAAGAAACGACTTTCCAAAGAAACTAAGGTTAGCATATATACTTAGAGTCTTGACATCATCACATACTCATGTTTAAGGACATGAACAATAACAGGGAACAAACAGCCAGGACTCTGTGTAGGAAATTGTGTCTTTATATCAAGAGAGTATCAGTATTTTATTCTGAAATAGGAAATATACAGTAAAAATACATCCATCATTTACAGGGGAATATATTTTTGTTTGTTTGTTTGTTTGTTTGTTTTTCCAAACATTTGATCCAGCATAGGAAAATGCTAGGGCACTGAGGTGGGAGTGGGTAAGCAGGTAGGGAAACACTGCTCATAGAGGCAGGGGGAGGGGGAGGAGGTAGGATGGTTGTGGAGGGGAATTGGGAAGGTGGATACATATAAAATGTAAACAAATTTAAACAATAATAAAAATAAAAGAAAAATTATAATAATTCCAAGAATTAAAAATTAGTTACTTTCTTTTTTGCAACACCCCTAGCTCCTCTTGGGAAAATATAAGAAGAAAATACTGTCCAATTTTAATATAATCAAATGTAAATAGTTATGTGGTAATTATTAATTACTTTTAAAAATGTAAAACACTTTAGGTCAAAAAAAGAATTATTAAAGTCTCAACTGTTCTGAGTCCTTCCAAATTACCTTTACCAAAAGTGTGCAGATCTTCTTTCCAAGGCAACAATAAATTGGCATCAAATGCTGATCTCAGTGATTTAAAAACATTTTCCAATTCAATCCTCACCGTGGTCCTACCAGACATGTGTTGTTATATCCATTTTAAGAGTGAATAAGAAAATGTGGTACATTTAACCAATGGAATACTACACAGCTATTAAAAACAATGAATTCATGAAATATGTAGGCAAATGGGTGGAACTGTAAAATATCATCCTAAGTGAAGTAAACCAATCACAAAAGAACACACATGGTATGCACTCACTGATAGGTGCATATTAGTCCAGAAGCTTGGAATACCGAAGACACAATTCACAGATCAAACGATGCTCAAGAAGAAGGGAGAACAAAATATGTTTACTCTGGTCCTTCTGAGAAGGGGAAACAAAATACCCAGAGAAGGAGATGCAGAGACAAAATGTGGAGCAGAGTCTGAGGGAAAGACCATCCAGAGACTGCCCCACATATGATTATAAAACCCAGACACTATTGTGGATGCCCACAAGTGCTTGCTGACTGGAGTCTGATATAGCTGTCACCTGGGAGGCTATGCTAGTGCATGACAAACACAGAGGAGGACACTCTCAGTCAGCCATTGGACTGAGCACAGGATCCCCATTGGAGGAGCCATAGAAAGGGCACAAGGAGCTGAAGATGTTTGCAGCACAATAAGGGTAACAGCAATATGAGCCACCCAGTACCCTCAGAGCTCCCAGGAAATAAACCATCAACCAAAAAATACACATGGAGTTCCCATGCCTCTAGATACATAGGCAACAGAGGATGGCCATCTTGGACATCAAAGGGAGAAGATGCCCTTGGTACTGGGAAGGCTCAATGCTGCAGTGTAAGGGAATACCAGGACAAGAAAGCAGGAGAGGGTTGATTGAGGAACAGAGGGAGGGGAGATGGCTTATGGGATTTTTTGGGGGGTACGGCAACCAGGAAAGGAAACAACATTTGAAATGTAAATAAAGAATATATCTAATTTGAAAAACAGTAAATAAATAAAGTTAGAGCATCTAAGTCATCTGCAAGATAGTGTACCAGGTCAAATCACAATGTCTGCTTGACATTGGGCTTTAGTCATTCCTAACAGAAATCACATTCCTCACTCAATGAAGTATCCAAAGGTGCTATACAATGCCCACATTTTTTTCAAAAGCCTTACAAATACTTTATACATCATGCAGTTCATGAGAGATTTCAAGGTTTTAATTTATTTCAAAGCAATAAATATGTATTTGAGACCAGAAAGATTGTTGCAATGTTTCTCACCCTGTGAATCACGACCCGTTTGGCATACTGCTATCTCCAAAAAATTTACATTAAACATCTTCTGTGTTTGAACATCTGTGTTCTTCACCAAAACATCACAAAAACAGTCTCTCAGCCACATATTAAAGTTCTTCTCCACTGAAACCTCTTGGGCTGTCAGGGCTACACAGTTCAAATGACCCTCAGCACCACTGTCTTCCATATTCCTACTAGGCTGGCCCATTAATCCCCACTTAAAGCATTTCATGGCTTTACAAATCCAAAGTCCCAAAATCCACATTCTTTCAAACAAAAGCATGGTCAGGCCTATCACAGCAATACCCCAGTCCCTGGTACCAACTTCTGTCTTAGTAAATAAGAGTAGCAAAGTAATGAAATAGCAAAGAAAATAGTTTTGTAGTTGTGGATTACCAGAACACATGGCACTATATTAAAGGACTGAAGAATTGGGAAAAATGGGTACACTAGTTTGCTGGTTTAGGCCACTTGTCGCCAAACATAATGGCCTAATTTTGATCCCTGAAACAATATGGTGGAAGGAGAGAAACAACTTCAAGTTGTCCTCTGACCTGGATACCCACTCTGTGACATGGCTGCATTCACACACATGAAGAGATTTGGTTGCTAGGAGAGAAACAAAAAATTAACAAATAAATTGAACTTGACCTGGGCTAGAGATGTTATGAGAGGTTACATATCTTGGATGGACATTGCAGAGACTCATACTGTAGGAACTTTCACCTTCACCAGGACACAGGGTATTACCAGGCATGGCTCCCAATAAAAATGAAGATCAGATGCCAGTACATTGGCTGCTCACTCATGGGTTCTGTCTCAGCTCAGGAAGCCAAAGGAAAGCACTCACAAACCCTGACAGGATACTGTAGGTTAGATCTTGCAGGAAGAAGTCAGCCTATGACTGTGCGGTGTGAGAGCAAGTCTGGAATGCAAGTTTTCCCTGGTTTCTCTGTGTTCTTTCCCAAGATAGTATTGAACTAATGAGCTTCCACCAGCCAAACATTGGATTTGAGGAAAGATAATAATAATTTATTTTTACTGACTACCATATACTAAGCATTGCATTGAATAATTTATTTCGTACACTGGCTCATTTATTCCTCAACATATGTCTGTAACGTTGGACTGGTCACTGTCCTTGAGTACTGTGGAATCTACTTCTAAACAGAACTAGCTACTACCACAAAAAATGTACAGGATCCATATTGGAGATTAGACAAAATTATGGTTTACTGATGCTGATCTCTTATCAAAAGAGCTGCATGGTAATGAAATAAATGTGGAGCCTGTCTGCCCAATGCAGAATTACAACTGTTGAAACACTATGAAGGAGATAATTGACTTTTCAAGACCAATCTGAGCCTCAAAACACACCAATAAAATAGACATTTAATGTATATGCACACATACATGCAAACACATGAGTTGTTGATTTGTGACTTCTTACCACCTACAGTTGCCCTAAACAAGGGATGGCATTCACAGAGTCATAACAAGAAATCTATAACTAATATGTAATATTTTACATAAAATACATTAATAACTCTCAAACTCACACGTAGACACTTTAAAAACAGCACAACACATTCAACAATAAATAAAAACTACGACTCAGAGGGATAAGATCATACTTTGAATATAGACACACATACATACACAGGAACACAAACATATATGCACACACACAAAACAACCAAAATTCAAAGTCAAATAGATCATTGAAAAGACATAAAAAATGCCAATAATATATACGTGTCTCAAAACCTCAGGAAACAAAAAAATATCCATTGTGCCTACATGGATCCCTATTCAGAAAAGCAATTCAGGCCCCTACTAACCTGTGACTAATATATAATGGTGTTCATTCAGTGAATCTTTGAGCCACATTCACTAACTGGCATATCACATAAACATTACCTCTGAATAATCCAAATACACACATACACACACACACACACACACACACACCACCCCTCTCAATGATATGCAATTATATACCATATATGATTCAGATAAAATGCAAACACACATACCCACATGTGTAAAACCAAGCAAATACAGAAAATAGTTTCAGACTGCTGAATACATATCGTGTTCAGAAATTTTACTATCCTCTACTTGACTGTGTCTGCCCATAGATAAAAACTGAAGGAGTTAACCGAATGGGAATATGGCAGTTATTTTATATCAAATGGAATGAATTGGAGACTCCAAAACACATATAAATGACAAGCACTCATGGGCCTAATTCAGATTTGTGTGTTCAGCATCTAGAAAGGAAAAAAACTAGTCAGTTACATAACACACAAACACAAACACACACACACACACACACACACACACACACACACACACCATGGGCAAATCTAACATTTACCCATGAGAGTATGAGAGTAAATATATTAACATTTTACAAGCAAAAAATATAGATATGTATGGAGAGAGAGAGAAATACAGAGAGAGAGAAAATAAACACAGAGTCCGTATGCAAAGACATATAGATACAATGACATACCTTGCCAGCCAAGAGCTCCCAGCTCTCTCTGACCTCTATGAGTCCTTGGTTTACTCAGGCACTAGATAACTAACCCACATCTCTGAGGCTTTGGATTTCATTAAGACAATCAAGAAAAAAATAATCTCCTGGCCTTTCTCTGTCTATCATTGAGCTATAGATAAATAAGTGGGAGGATACAAAAAGACTTGGGCAGAGTCCCAGTCCTCCACCTAGGAAAAGAACCAAGCAGAATAATTAGCTCCAATACAGAATAATTAGCTTCAATTCTTCCAGACCTTCATGGGGGAGAGCTTGCCCAGAGGGCAAGTAGGTGAGCAGACACTAAACTCCTCACCCAAGAGTCACCTAATTATGTGTGTCCTCCATATCAAAGATGCTGTATTAATCATGAACTCATGATGATTACAAATTACCTGATGCAATAAACTTGTTAAGTACATGGTTATTCTATTTTATCCTTTTTAGAGCGTTTAGCCCATGAGCAGGTGTCTCCATTGTTTCCCACCTGTGATGAAGAAGCACATCATGATGGGAGGGCATGGGAGAGAAAAGCCTAATTGTGTCATTAATAGGAAGCCACAAAAAACCCTTGCTATATTCCACACCTGTTAAAGTGTCCCTCACAGCACTGCCACCCTGGAACCACACCTTTGACATGAACTTCTGAGTGAGACCCAGCTAAGGGTCTTAGCTAGATCTCAATCAAATATAGAATCCAATGTCTAAAAACAAAGTGTTTTTGCTTCCCTTTTCAATAAAAAAGGGGAAAAACTCTTGTTTGAGATTTAAAAAAATAAAAGAAAGTTTTAGCTAGGGTTAGCCTCATATATTCCTGGAAGTTTCCATTTCACTGAGTAGAGATTGTTGATGTGTGGGATTCCATGTGTGATTTAATCTTGGTTATATTTCTTTTACTAATGTGGTTGCCTTGGATTTGGGGCATAGATGCTCAGAATAGAGACATCTTTTTAGTGTAGTTTTTCCTTTGATGAATTTAAGTGTGATTCCCCATTTCTTTTGATTAATTTTGGTTGAAAGTCTATTTTTTAGATATTTGAATGGATACACCAACTCACTCCTTGGCTCCATTTGATTCAGCAAACATTTTTGAGCCCTTTTCTCTGAGGTAACATCTATCTTTGATGTTGAGGTGTGTTTTATGGATAATTTGTTTACTTCAATTATGTTAGTCGCTGTCTTTATATTAAGGAATTGAGTCCACTAATGTTAAGAGATATTACTGATTAAAGATTGTTCATTTTTACTATTTTTAGTTTCGTGGTGAGTGTGTGTGTGTGTGTGTGTGTGTGTGTGTGTGTGTGTGTGTTTCCTTTTTCTGGATTTGTTGGCATAAAATTATTTATTTTTGTGTTTTCTTGAGTGTGGTTAACCTCATTGAGTTGGAGTTTTCCTTCTAGTGTCTTTTGTAGAACTGGATTTATGAATAGATATTGTTTAAATTTGTTTTTGTTTTTGTTTTTTTATTTAATTTTTATTTTCTATATTCTATGTTTACATTCCAAAGGCTTTTCCCTTTCCCAGTTCCTCCACCACCATACGTCCCATAATTCCTCTCCCCCCAAACTATTCCTCAATCATCCCCCCAATCCCACAATTTCTCTGTTCTGGGTCTACAAAACTGGATCCAATCCTTACAGAACCAGGGTCCTCTCCTTTCTTCTTCTTGGGATTCATTAGACTTGCTAATTGTGCCTAGAGTATTTAGGGCTTCTGGGCTCATTAATATCCACTTATCAGTGATTGCATTTCATCTGTATTCTTTTGTGATTGGGTTAGCTCACTTAGGATGATATTTTCCAGATCTAACCATTTACCTACAAATTGCATGAGTTCATTATTTTTAATTGCTGAGTAGTACTCCATTGTATAAATATACCACATTTTCTGTATCCATTCCTCTTTTGAGGGATATCTGGGCTCCTTCCAATTTCTGGCTATTATAAACAAGGCTGCTATAAACATAGTGGAGCATATGTCTTTATTGTATGCAGGGGAATCCTCTGGGTATATGCCCAGGAGTGGTATGCCAGGGTCCTCTGGAAGTGACATGCCCAATTTTCTGAGGAACCAACACACTGATTTCCAGAGCGGTTTTACCATTTTGCAATCCCACCAACAGTGGAGGAGTGTTCCTCTTTCTCCTCATCCTCGCCAGCACTTGTTGTCTCTTGAGTTTTTAATCTTAGCCATTCTGACTGGTGTGAGGTAGAATCTCAGGGTTGTTTTGATTTGCATTTCCCTGATGACTAATGATGTTGAACATCTCTTAAGGTGTTTCTCAGCCATCCGAATTTCTTCTGGTGAAAATTCTTTGTTTAGCTCTGTACTCCATTTTTTGATAGGGTTATTTGGTTCTTTGCGGTCTAACTTCTTGAGTTCTTTGTATATATTGGATATTAGCCCTCTGTTGGATGTAGGGTTGGTGAAGATCTCTTCCCACTTTGTTGGTTGCCGTTTTGTCCTTCTGACAGTGTCCTTTGCCTTACAGAAACTTTGTAATTTTATGAGGTCCCATTTGTCAATTCTTGATCTTACAGCATAAGCTATTGGTGTTCTGTTCAGGAACTTTCCCCTGTGCCCATGTCCTCTAGGGTCTCCCCAAGTTTCTTTTCTAATAGTTTCAGTGTGTCTGGTTTTATGTGGAGGTCCTTGATCCACTTGGAGTTGATCTTAGTACAAGGAGAGAAGAGTGGGTCAATTCGCATTCTTCTGCATGTTGACCTCCAGTTGAACCAGCACCATTTGTTGAACAGGCTATCTTTTTTCCACTGGATGGTTGTGGCTCCTTTATCGACGATCAAGTGACCATAAGGCTGTGGGTTCATTTCTGGGTCTTCAATCCTATTCCATTGATCTACTTGCCTGTTGCTGTACCAATACCATGCAGTTTTTTGCCACAATTGCTCTGTAGTACTGCTTGAGGTCAGGGATATTGATTCCCCCAGAAGTCCTTTTATTTGTGAGAATAGTTTTAGCTATCCTGGGTTTTTTGTTGCTCCAGGTGAATTTGAGAATTGCTCTTTCTAGATCTATGAAGAATTGAGTTGAGATTTTGATGGGGATTGCATTGAATCTTTAGATTGCTTTTGGCAAGATGGCCATTTTTACTATATTGATCCTGCCAATCCAGGAGCAAGAAATATTTTTCCATTTTCTGAGGCCTTCTTCGATTTCTTTCTTCAAGGACTTGAAGTTCCTGTCAAACAGATCTTTCGCTTGTTTGGTTAGAGTTACGCCAAGGTACTTTATGCTGTTTTTTGGCTATTGTGAAGGGTGTTATTTCCCTAACTTCTTTCTCAGCCTGCTTGTCCTTTGAGTACAAGAAGGCTACTGATTTGCTTGAGTTAATTTTATAACCAGCCACTTTGCTGAAGTTGTTTATCAGTTGTAGAAGTTCTCTGGTGGAGTTTTTTGGATATTAATGAGCCCAGAAGCCCTAAATACTCAAGACACAAATATCAAGTCAAATGATTCCCAAGAAGAAGAAAGGAGAGAACCCTGAGCCTGTAAAGATTGCATCCAGTTTAGTAAAGAAACCGAGGGGTGGAATGATTGGGGAATAGTTGGGGGAGAGAGGAACTATGGGAAGTATGGTGGGTGGGAACTGGGAAAGGGGAAAGCCTTTGGAATGTAAACATAGAATATAGAAAATAAAAATTAAAAAAAAAGAAGTTCTCTGGTGGAGTTTGTTGGGTCGCTTAAGTAAACTATCATATCATCTGCAAATAATGATAGTTGGAGTTCTTCCTTTCCAATTTGTATCCCTTTGACTTCCTTATGTTGTCTAATTGCTCTCGCTAGAACTTCAAGTACAATATTGAAAAGATATGGAGAGAGAAGTCAGCCTTGTCTAATCCCTGTTTCAGTGGGATTGCTTCAAGTATATCTCCATTTATTTTGATGTTGGCTACTGGTTTGCTGTAGATTGCTTTTACTATGTTTAGGTATGGGCCTTGAATTCCTGCTCTTTCCAAGACTTTTAGCATGAAAAGATGCTGAATTTTGTCCAAGTTTTTTTTAGCATCTAATGAGATGATCATGTGGTTTTTTTTCTTTTAGTTTGTTTATGTAGTGGGTTACATTGATGGATTTTCGTATATTGAACCATCCCTGCATCCCTGGGATGAAGCCTACTTGATCATGGTGAATGATCGTTTTGATGTGCTCTTGGATTCGGTTGGCAAGAATTTTATTTAGTATTTTTGCATCTATATTCTTAAGAGAAATTGACCTGTAGTTCTCTTTCTTTATTGGATCTTTTTGTGGTTTAGGTATCAGCGTAATTGTGGTTTTGAAGAACGAGTTGGGCAATGCCCCTTCTGTCTCTATTTTGTGGAATAGTTTGAAGAGTATTGGTGTTAAGTCTTCTTTGAAGGTCTGGTAGAATTCTGCACTAAAACCATCTGGTTCCATACTTTTTTTGGTTGGGAGGCTTTCTATAACCCCTTCTATTTCTTTGGGGGTTATGGGATTGTTTAGCTGATCTACTTGATGCTGTTTTAATTTTGGTATTTGGTATCTGTTGATTTTCTCAAAGAACCAGCTCTTGGTTTTGTTGATTCTTTGTATGGTTCTCTTTGTTTCTACTTGATTGATTTCATCCCTTAGTTTGATGATTTCCTCTCTTCTACTCCTCCTGGGTGAATTAGCTTCTTTTTGTTCCAGGGCCTTCAGGTGTGCTGTTAAGTTGCTAGTATATGCTCTCTCCAGTTTCTTTTTGGAGGCACTCAGGGTTATGAGTTTTCCTTTAGCACTGCTTTTATTGTGTCCCAAAGATTTGGGTAGGTCGTACCTTCATTTTCATTGAAGTCTAAAAAGTCTTTGATTTCTTTCTTTATTTCTTCCTTGACCAATGTGTCATTGAGTATTGTTCAGTTTCCATGTGTATGTGGGCATTCTGTTGTTCTTCTTGCTATTGAAGACCACTTTTACTCCATAGTGATGCGCTAGGAGACATGGGATTAGTTCGGTCTTCTTGTATTTGTTGAGGTCTGTCTTGTGACCAATTATATGATCAATTTTTGAGAAGGTATCGTGCGGTGCTGAGAAAAAGGTATACTCTTTTGCTTTAGGATGAAATGTTTTATATGTGTGTGTGTGTGTGTGTGTGTGTGTGTGTGTGTGTGTTAAATCCAATTGGTCCAAAGTTTCAATTAGTTTCACTGTGTCCCTGTTTAGCTTCTGCTTTCCTGATCGGTCCATTGAGGAGAGTGGACTGTTGAAGTCACCTACAACTATTGTGTTAGGTGCAATGTGTGTTTGAGCTTTAGTAAAGTTTCTTTTACGAATGAGGGTGCCCTTACTTTTTGGGCATAGATGTTCAGTATTAAAAATTCTTCTTGGTGGATTTTCCCTTTGACAAGCAAGAAATGACCTTCTGAGTCTCTTTTGGTGACTTTAGGTTGAAAGTCAATTTTATCTGATATTAGATTGGCTACTCCGGCTTGTTTCCTGAAACCATTTCCTTGTAAAATTGTCTTCCAGCCTTTTACTCTAAGGTGGTGTTTGTCTTTGACACTGACATGTGTTTCCTGTATGCAGCAAAATGTAGGGTCCTGTTTCCATATCCAGTCTGTTAGTCTGTGTCTTTTTATTGGGGAATTGAGTCCATTGATATTAAGAGATATTAAGGAATAGTAATTATTACTTCCTGACATTTTGGGCGTTATTTTTTTTTGTATTTGAGTGGTTCTCTTCTTTTGGGTTGGATGAGAGGGAGTCTCTATCTTCTTTCTTCTGGGGTGTCGTTTCTCCCCTTGTGTTGGTACTTTTCCCCTATTATCCTTTGTAGGGCTGGGATTGTAGATAGATATCGTACAAATTTGGTTTTGTCATGGAATACCTTGGTTTCCCCATCTATGGCAATTGAGAGTTTTGCTGGGTATAGTAGTTTTGGCTGAAGTTTGTGTTCTCTTAGAGTCTGCATGAGGTCTGCCCAGGATCTTCTAGCTTTCATGGTCTCAGGTGAGAAGTCTGGTGTAATTCTGATAGGTCTTCCTTTATATGTTACTTGTCCTTTTTCTCTTACTGCCTTTAATATTCTTTCTTTGTTTAGTACATTTGGGGTTTTGATTATTATGTGACAGGAAGTATTTCTGTTCTGGTCCAGTCTATTTGGGGTTCTATAGGCTTCTTGTATATTCATGGGCATCTCTCTCTTTAGGTTGGGGAAGTTTTCTTCCATAATTTTGTAGAAGAAATTTGTTGGCCCTTTAAGTAGTAGATCTTCATTCTCATCTATCCCTATAATCCTTAGGTTTGGTCTTCTCATTGTGTCCTGGATTTCCTGAATGTTTTGGGTTACCAGCTTTTTGCATTTTGCATTTTCCTTAATTGTTGAATCCATGTTTCCTATGGTATCTTCAGCATCTGAGATTCTGTCTTCTATCTCTTGTATTCTATTGTTGATATTTGCATCTATGACTCATGATTTCTTCCCAAGGTTTTCTATCTCCAACGTTGTCTCCCTTTGCGATTTCTTAGTTGTTCATACTTCTGTTTTTAGATTCTGTACGGTTTTGCTCAGATCTTTCAATTGCTTGTTTGTGCTTTCCTGTAATTCTTTAAGGGATTTTTGTGTTTCCTCTTTTATGACTTCTACTTGTTGACCCATGCTCTCTTGTATTTCTTTAAGTGATTTTTGATACTCCCCCTTATTGGGATCAATTTTTTGCTCTATATTCTCCTGGATTTCTTTAAGGGATTTTTGTGTTTGCCTTATATGGGCTTCTAGCTTTTGATCTATTTTCTCCTCTATTAATTTAAGAAATTTATCTAAGTGATCCTCTATCAGGATCCTTACCAGTGATTTTTAGATCTGAGTCTTGTTTTTCTGGTGTGTTGGGATATCCGAGATTTATTTGTGTTTGCCTTGTAAGGGCTTCTAGCTTTTGATCTAGTTTCTCATGTATTACTTTAAGAGATTTATCTAAGTGTTCCTCTATCAGCATCCTGACCAGTGATTTTAGATCTGAGTCTTGTTTTTCTGGTGTTTCGGGGTATCCAAGATTTATTGCTGTCAGGGAACTGGGTTCGGATGCTGCCATACTGCCTTGATTTCTGTTAGTAATGATCTAATGTTTGCCTTTTGCCATCTGGTTAATTCTGGTGTTAGTTGGTCCTGTAGTTACTAGCTGGTGCTTGACCCTCCTGTGGGCTCGTAAGGCTATTTCCCCACGACTGGGACACCTGAACCACTGCCCTGCAGGGCTCCTGCTCACAGATTGCTGACAGGTGGCCTGAGTCCCCCAAGGTCTTAAACTCGGTATAACCCAGGTACTTGGTTCCGCTTGTTGGGAAGCTGCTCTGCACTGCTCCTGCTCAGGGTTTGCTGTCTGGTGTCCTCATTCCCCAGAGGTCTTAAACTCGGGATATCTCAGTTACCTGGTTCTGCCTGCTGGTCCAAAGCTGCTGGGAAGCTGGCTGAGGCTGGTTCCGCTGCCGGCTGGATGGGAAACAGCTGGGAAGATGGCAGTGGCTGCAGGGAGTTTGGGGTCCGCCCTGCGGGCACAGAGCCCAGGCTTGGTTGGTGTCCCCCCAAGCCACTACTCTGTGCACAGCTCCTGCTCCAGTCCTGAATCCTCGAAGGTTTTAAACTCAGGATATCTCGGGTACCTGGTTCCGCAGGCTGGGTCTGAGCACCTGGGAAGCTGCCTGAGGCTGACTCCATCGCCGGCTGGATGGGAAACAGCTGGGAAGATGGCGGTGGCTGCAGGGAGTTCGGGGTCCGCCCTGCGGGCACAGAGTCCAGACTTGGCTGGTGTCCCCCAAACCGCTACTCTGTGCACAGCTCCCGCTCCAGGCCTGAGTCCCCGAAGGTCTTAAACTTGGGATATCTCGGGTACCTGGTTCTGTAGGCTGGGTCTGAGGACCTGGGAAGCTGGCTGAGGCTGGCTCCCCCACCAGGTGGATGGGAAACCTTGTTTTTTTTATTATTATTTTCTTGTTTTTCCATCTGTGGTGATTCAAAGTTTTGCTGAGTATAGTAGCCTGGACTAATATCTGGGGTCTATTAGAGTCTGTGACATTTGTCCAGGCTCTCTGGCTTTTAGAGTCTCTGTTGAGAGGTTGAGTGTGATTCTAATAGGTCTGCCTTTACATGTTACTTGACCTTTTCCCTTGCAGCTTTTAACATTTTGTTTTTGTTCTATAGAGTTGATCCTTTTATTATTATGTGGTAAGGGGACATTTTCTGATCTAATCTATTTGCTGTTTTGTAAGATTTTTGTGTGTTTATAGGCATCTCTTTCTTTAGGTTAGGGAAATTTTCTTCCCTGATTGTGTTGAAAATGATTTCCTAGACATTGAATTAGGAATCCTCTCCTTATATTCCTATTATTCTTTTTTCTTTTATTATTATTATTATTTTTATCAGACATTTTCTTTGTGTGCATTTCAAATGTTGTTGCCTTTCTATGTTTCCCCCCACAAATCCTCTATCCCATCTCTCCTCCCTCTGCTCACTAACCCACCCATTCCTGCTTCCCTGACCTGGCATTCCCCTACACTGGGGCAATGAGCCTTTACAGGTCCAAGACCTCCCTCTCATCGATGTCTGACCAGGCCATCTTCTGCTACCCATGTGGCTGGAGCCATGGGTCCCTCCATGTGTATGCTTTGGTTGGTGGGTAAGTCCCTGGGAGCTCTGGGGGTACTAGTTGGTTCATATTGTAGTTCCTCCTAAGGGGCTACAAACCCCTTCAGATCCTTTGGTTCTTTCTCTACCTCCACCATTGATTGCTCAGTTCAATAATTGGCTGAGAGCATCCCCCTCTGAATTTCTCAGGCACTGACAGGGCCTCTAAGGAGACAGATATATCAGGCTCCTGTCAGATACAACTTGTTGGCATTTACAATAGTGTCTAGGTTTGGTAACTGTATATGGAATGGATCATCAGGTGGGACAGTCTCTGGATGGTCTTTCCTTCAGTCTCTGTTTCACACTTTGTCTCTATATTTCCTCCCATGGGTATTTTGTACCCCTTCTAAGAAGGACCAAGGTATCTACACTTTGGTCTTCCTTCTTCTTCAGCTTCATGTACTCTGTAAATTATATCTTGGGTATTCTGAGTTTCTGGGCTAATATCTGCTTATCATTGCATGCATATCATGTGAGTTCTTTTGTAATTAGGTTACCTCACATAGGGTTATATTTTCCAGTTCCAACAATTTGCCTAGGAATTTCATGAATTCATTGTTTTGAATAGCTGAGTAGTGTTCCATAGTGTAAATATACCACATTTTCTGTATCTATTTCTCCGTTGAGGGACATCTATGTTCTTTCCAGCTTCTGGCTATTATAAATAGGGCTGCTATGGACATAGTGGAGCATGTGTCCTTATTACAGGCTGGGGAATCCTCTGGGTATATGCCCAGGAGTGGTATAACAGGGTTCTCTGGTAGTGTTATGCCCAGTTCTCTTTTTTGTTGTTGTTGTTGTTGTTGTTGTTGTTGTTGTTGTTAGATATATTCTTTATTTACTGTGCTGGTAAAACCTCTAAGGGAACATCTACACCAGGCTCCTGTCAGCAAGCACTTCTTGGCATCAGCAATAAATAGTGTCTGTAGATGGGACAGATCCCAAGGTGGAGGGGTCTCTGAATGGCCTTTTGTTCAGTTTCTGTTCCACTTTTTGTTCCTGACTTTCCTTGGACAGAAACATTTCTGAGTTAAAATTTTTGAGATGGGTGGGTGGCCCCACCCCTCTAATGGAGGCTATGTCTATGTGGACTCTACAGGTTCTATCCCCCCTTGGGGGATTTTGGCTAAAGTTATGTCCATTGTGTCCTGGGAGCCTCTCTATTCCTTAGTGTCTAGAACTTTCTAGTGGCTACCCCCATTTCTTCATCCCCCACTGCCACATATTTTTATTCAATTTCTTGACCCTTTGTATTTTTCTCCTCTCCTTTCTCACACTTGATCCTGCACCCCTTTTCCCTCCCTGTCCACTCTCACAGCCTGGTTCCTCCCTCCTTCTACCTCCTGTGATTGTTTTGCTCCCCCTTCTATGTAGGATTGAAGCATCCACCCGTTGGTCTTCCTTCTTCTTAATTTCCATTTGGTATGTGGATTGTATTATGGGTATTCTAAGCTATGGAACTAATATCACGTATCAGGGAATATGTACCATGTGAGTTCCTTTCTGTCATGATTACATCACTCAGGATGACATTTTCTACTTCCGTCCACTTGCCTGCAAATTTCATAAAGTCATTGTATACAAAGAACTGAAGATGTTACACTCTACATAACCAAATAACCCTATTAAAATTGGGTACACAGAAGACCCAGCCAGCTTCCCAGGTGCTCAGACCCAGCCAGCGGAACCAGGTACCCGAGATAGCCTGAGTTTAAGAACTTCGGGGACTCAGGCCTGGAGCGGGAGCTGCACACAGAGTAGCAGTTTGGGGCACAGCAGCCGAGCCTGCACTCTGTGCTCACAGGCCAGACCCCAAACTCCCTGCAGGCAGGGCCATCTTGCTAGCTGCTTCCGATCCAGCTGGCAGTGGGGGAGCCAGCCTCAGCCAGCTTCCCAAAGAAAGAATATTAAAGGCAGTAAGAGAAAAAGGACAAGTAACATATAAAGGAAGACCTATCAGAATTACACCAGACTTCTCACCTGAGACCATGAAAGATAGAAGATCCTGGGCAGACCTCATGCAGACCGAAGAGAACACAAACTTCAGCCAAAACTACTATACCCAGCAAAACTCTCAATTGCCACAGATGGGGAAACCAAGGTATTCCACGACAAAACCAAATTTGCACAATACTTATCTACAATCCCAGCCCTACAAAGGATAATAGGGGAAAAGTACCAACACAAGGGGGGAAACAACACCCCAGAAGAAACAAGATAGAAACCCCATCTCATCCAACCCAAAAGAAGAGAACCACGCAAATACAAATAATAATAATAATAATAATAATAATAATAATAACGCCCAAAATGTCAGGAAGTAATAATTACTATTCCTTAATATCTCTTTTTATCAATTGACTCAATTCCCCAATAAAAAGACACAGACTAACAGACTGGATATGGAAACAGAACCCTACATTTTGCTGCATACAGGAAACACATCTCAGTGTTAAAGACAAACACTGCCTTAGAGTAAAAGGATGGAAGACAATTTTACAAGCAAATGGTCTCAGGAAACAAGCAGGGGTAGCCATTCAGAGAAGCAGAAACTAAGCAGGGACACAGGGAAATTAATTGAAGTTTTGGACCAATTGGATTTAAGATATATATAGAACATTCCATCCTAAAGCAAAAGAGTATACTCTTCAAACTATTCCACAAAATAGAGACAGAAGGGACACTGCCCAACTCGTTCTTCGAAACCACAATTACGCTCATACCTAAACCACAAAAAGATCCAACAAAGAAAGAGAACTACAGGCCAATTTCTCTTATGAATATAGATGCAAAAATACTAAATAAAATTCTTGCCAACTGAATCCAATAGCATATCAAAACGATCATTCACCATGGTCAAGTAGGCTTCATTCCAGGGATGCAGGGATGGTTCAATATATGGAAATCCATCAATGTGATCCACTACATAAACAAACTGAAAGAAAAAAACCACATGGTCATCTCATTAGATGCTGAAAAAGCATTCGACAAAATTCAGCACCCTTTCATGCTAAAAGTCTTGGAAAGAGCAGGAATTCAAGGCCCATACCTAAACATAGTAAAAGCAATCTACAGCAAACCAGTAGCCAACATCAAAATAAATGGAGAGAATCTTGAAGCAGTCCCACTAAAATCAGGGACTAGACAAGGCTGCCCTCTCTCTCCATATCTTTTCAATATAGGACTTGAAGTTCTAGCGAGAGCAATTAGACAACATAAGGAAGTCAAAGGGATACAAATTGGAAAGAAAGAAGTCAAAATATCATTATTTGCAGACAATATGTTAGTTTACTTAAGCGACACAAAAAACTCCACCAGAGAACTTCTACAGCTGATAAACAACTTCAGCAAAGTGGCTGGTTATAAAATTAACTCAAGCAAATCAGTAGCCTTCTTGTACTCAAAGGACAAGCAGGCTGAGAAAGAATTTAGGGAAATAACACCCTTCACAATAGCCACAAACAACATAAAGTACTTTGGCGTAACTAACCAAACAAGCGAAAGATCTGTATGACAGGAACTTCAAGTCCTTGAAGAAAGAAATCGAAGAAGACCTCAGAAGATGGAAAAATATTTCTTGCTCCTGGATTGGCAGGATCAATATAGTAAAAATGGCCATCTTGCCAAAAGCAATATACAGATTCAATGCAATCCCCATCAAAATCTCAAATCAATTCTTCATAGATCTAGAAAGAGCAATTCTCAAATTCATCTGGAGCAACAAAAAACCCAGGATAGCTAAAAACTATTCTCAAAAATAAAAGGATTTCTGGGGGAATCAATATCCCTGACCTCAAGCAGTACTACAGAGCAATTGTGGTAAAAACTGCATGGTATTGGTACAGCAACAGGCAGGTAGATCAATGGAATAGGATTGAAGACCCAGAAATGAACCCACAGCCTTATGGTCACTTGATCTTTGATAAAGGAGCAACAACCATCCAGTGGAAAAAAGATAGTCTTTTCAACAAATGGTGCTGGTTCAACTGGAGGTCAACATGCAGAAGAATGCGAATTGACCCACTCTTATCTCCTTGTACTAAGATCAACTCCAAGTGGATCAAGGACCTCCACATAAAACCAGACACACTGAAACTATTAGAAAAGAAACTTGGGAAGACCCTGAAGGACATGGGCACAGGGGGAAAGTTCCTGAACCGAACACCAATAGCTTACACACTAAGATCAAGAATTGACTAATGGGATCTCATAAAATTACAAAGTTTCTGTAAGGCAAAGGACACTGTCAGAAGGACAAAACAGCAACCAACAAAGTGGGAAATGATCTTCACCAACCCCACATCCGACAGAGGGCTAATATCCAATATATACAAAGAACTCTAGAAGTTAGACCCCAAAGAACCAAATAACCCTATCAAAAAATGGGGCACAGAGCTAAACAAAGAATTTTCACCAGAAGAAATTCGGATGGCCGAGAAACACCTTAAGAGATGTTCAAAATCATTAGTCATCAGGGAAATGCAAATCAAAACAACCCTGAGATTCCACCTCACACCAGTCAGAATGGCTAAGATTAAAAACTCAAGAGACAACAAGTGCTGGCGAGGATGAGGAGAAAGAGGAACACTCCTCCACTGTTGGTGGGATTGCAAAATGGTAAAACCGCTCTGGAAATCAGTTTGGTGGTTCCTCAGAAAATTGGGCATGTCACTTCCAGAGGACCCTGGCATACCACTCCTGGGCATATACCCAGAGGATTCCTCTGCATACAATAAAGACACATGCTTCACTATGTTTATAGCAGCCTTTTTTATAATAGCCAGAAATTGGAAGGAGCCCAGATATCCCTCAAAAGAGGAATGGATACAGAAAATGTGGTATATTTATACAATGGAGTACTACTCAGCAATTAAAAATAATGAACTCATGCAATTTGTAGGTAAATGGTTAGATCTGGAAAATATCATCCTAAGTGAGCTAACCCAATCACAAAAGAATACAGATGAAATGCAATCACTGATAAGTGGATATTAATGAGCCCAGAAGCCATAAATACTCAAGGCACAATTATTAAGTCTAATGACTCCCAAGAAGAAGAAAGGAGAGGACCCTGGGCCTGTAAAGATTGGATCCAGTATTGTAGACCCAGAACAGAGAAATCGTGGGGGGGGGATGAGTGGGGAATAGCAGGGGGAGAGGAATTATGGGACATATGGTGGGGGTTACTGGGAAAGGGGAAAGCCTTTGGAATGTAAACATAGAATATAGAAAATAAAAATTTAAAAAAAATTCGATCTAAAAAAAATTAAAACCTCGTGGCACTCCATTCTGCAAGACCTTACTTCAAATTTATTCTTCCATTCTAACTGTTATTTTACTTAAATAAAGAGTTTAATTAAAAAAAATGGGTACACAGATAAATAAAGTATTATGAACTTAGGAATCTCAAATTGCTGAGAAGCACTTAAACAAATGTTCAACATCCTTAGTCATCAGGAAAATGCAAAACAAATCATCCCTGAGATTCTACATCACACCAATCAGAATGGCTAACATCAAAAACGCAGATGAAAGTAGATGGTAGCAAGAATGTAAAGAAAGAGGAACATTCATCCATTGCTGGTGATTCCTCAGAAAATTGGAAATAGCTCTACTTGAAGACCCAGCTATACCACTGATGATCATATACCCAAAAGATGCTCCAATAAATAAGAATGACACATACTCCACTATTTTTATAGCAGCCTTATTTATAATAGCCAGAAGCTGGACACAACATGAATGTCCCTCACCAGAATAATTGATACCAATAATTTGGTAAATTTACACAATGGAGTACTACTCAGCTATTAAAAACAATGACTTCATGAAATTAGTTTTGTTTTTTCTTTATGATATTTTTTTTTCATTTTGATGGGGAAGTTGCAAGAGTGATGGGTGGATATGATGGAACAGAAAGATGAATGATACTGGGGTACAAGATGGGAAACTCACAAGGAAACAAAAAAAGGTATAAATAAATAAATAAATAAATACATAAATAAATAAATCCAACAAAAAGGGAAACATATGAAGAGACATTTCTGAGTGTTGTATTTGTATTATAGAGTATATTTATTTGATGGAAAATTAATGAGGAATATGAATTTGCTTAGTAAATTTTAGTGTTTACTGTTTTAAACCATTACTGTGGAGTTCAATAAACTGTACTTTTAGATCATTCAAAACAAAACAAATAAACAAAAAGATATGATAAAGGACACTTTATACACATAAAGGGAAAATTCACTATGATGATATTTCAATTCTTAGTATCTTTCCCCTAAATGCAATGGCACTCACATTTGTAAAAGAAATGTTACTAAAGTTAAATCATAGATAGACCATAGAAACATTGATTTAGAAATCTCCCTTCAGTGAATAGTGATAGTTTGACTTCTTCCTTTGTGATTTGTATCTTTTTGACTTCCTTATGCTGTCGAATTTCTCTAGCTAGTACCTCAAGTACTATATTGAAAAGATATGGTGAGAAGGGGCAGCCTTGTCTAGTCCCTGATTTTAGTGGGATTGCTTCAAGTTTCTCTCCATTTACTTTGATGTTGGCTACCGGTCTGCTGTAAATTGCTTTTAGTATGTTTCTGTATGGGCCTTGAATTCCTGTTCTTTCCAATACTTTTAGCATGAAAGGATGCTGAATTTTGTCAAATGCTTTTTCAGCATCCAATGAGATGACCACGTGGTTTTTTCTTTGAGTTTCTTTATGTAGTGGATTACATTGATGGATTTCCATATATTGAACCATCCCTGAATCCCTGGGATGAAGCCAATTTGATCATGGTGAATGATCATTTTGAGGTGTTCTTGGATTCAGTTGGCAAGAATTTTATTGAGTATTATTGCATTGATGCTCATAAGGAAAATTGGTCTGAAGTTCTCTTTCTTAGTTGGATCTTTATGTGGATTTGGTATCAGCATAATTGTGGCTTCATAGAATGAGTTGGGTAGTATTCCTTCTGTTTCTATTTTGTAGAATAGTTTGAAGAGTATTGGTATTAGGTCTTCTTTGAAGGTCTGATAGAATTCTTTACTAAAACCATCTGGTCCTGTGCTTTTTTTAGGTTGGAAGACTTTCTATGACCCCTTCTATTTCTTTGGGGACTGTTTAGATGATCTATTTGATCCTGATTTAATTTTGGTATTTGATATCTATCTAGGAAATTGTCCATCTCCTCCAGAATCTCCAGTTGTGTTGAGTATACTCTTCTGTAGTAGGATCTAATGATTTTTTTTTAATTTCCTCTGTTTCTGTTGTTATATCTCCCTTTTCATTTCTAATTTTGTTAATTTGGATACTGTCTCTGTGCCCTTTGGTTAGTCTGGCTAAGGGTTTATCTATCTTGTTGATTTTCTCAAAGAACCAGCTCCTGGTTTTGTTGATTCTTTGTATGGTTCTCTTTGTTTCTACTTGATTGATTTCAGCCCTGAGTTTGATGATTTCCTGTCTTCTATTCCTCCTGGATGAATTAGCTTCTATTTGTTCTAGAGCTTTCAAGTATGCTGTTGAGTTGCTAGTATATGCTCTCTCCTGTTTCTTTTTGGAGGCACTCAGGGCTATGAGTTTTCCTCTTAGCACTGCTTTCATTGTGTCCCATAGATTTGGGTATGTTGTGCCTTCATTTTCATTGAAGTCTAAAAAGTCTTTGATTTCTTTCTTTATTTCTTCCTTGACTAAGGTATTGTTGAGTAGAATATTGTTCAGCCTCTATGTGTATGTGGACTTTCTGTTGTTTTTGTTGCTATTAAAGACCAGAATCACTGATAAGTGTATATTAATGAGCCCAGAAGCCCTAAATACTCAAGACACAAATAGCAAGTCAAATGATTCCCAAGAAGAAGAAAGGAGAGGACACTGGGCCTGTAAAGATTGCATCCAGCTTAGTAAAGAAACTGAGGGGGGAGGGGGAATGATTGGGGAATAGTTGGGGGGAGAGGAACTATGGGAAGTATGGTGGGTGGGAACTGGGAAAGGGGAAAGCCTTTGGAATGTAAACATAGAATATAGAAAATAAAAATTAAAAAAAAAACAAACAAAAAAGACCACTCTTACTCCATGGAGATACGATATGAGGCATGGGATTAGTTCGATCTTCTTTATATTTGTTGAGGTCTGTCTTGTGACCAATTATAAGGTCGATTTTGGAGAAGGTATCATGAAGTGCTGAGTAAAAGGTATATTCTTTTGCTTTAGGATGAAATGTTATATATATATATATATATATATATATATATATATATATATATATGTGTGTGTGTGTGTGTGTGTGTGTGTGTGTGTGTGTGTGTTAAATCCAATTGGTGCAAAGCTTCAATAAGTTTCCCTGTGTCCCTGTTTACTTTCTGTTTTCCTGATCTGTCCATTGAGGATAGTGGAGTGTTGAGGTCCCCCACAATTATTGTGTTAGGTTCAGATGCTGCCATATTGCCTTGATTTCTGTTAGTAATGTTCCTATGTTTGCCTTTTGCCATCTGTTTATCTCTGGAGTTAGTTGGTCTTGTTGTTACTGGTTGGTGTTTGAAGTTCCTGTGAGCCTGGCATTTGGCACTACTGTTGCAGAGCACGTCCGTGCTCCCGAGGCAGAAACCAGAAGGTTTCTGCTACTGGGCTCCAAATTACCTCCTCAGCTCTGCTGTGCTGGACCCAAGTCTCCTCCCAGCTTGCTGCTGGGCATGCAACAGGCCTCCTGCTGTCTCCTCCTGGCCTGCCTAGATGCCAGCTCTTAAGAATCAGTTCTTTATTTCCACCCATCTGGGCTCGTCTGTTGGTTCTATATGGTGACCTGGGCTCCTCTGTTGATTCTCTATAGTGACCTGGTCAGGACACCAGCTCGAAGATGGTGGCGGGTCCCGGGGCTCTGTCTAACTGCGGGATTCACTGCAGGACCAGAGCTTCCCTGGCTGGACTGCTGCAGCCTAGATGGTGGCACTCTCAGTCCACAGGGCTCCATCTGGTTAGCTTTCTGTGGTGCCCTGAGGCAAGATGGTGGCCTCCACTGTAAGCCATGCACAGGCCCCTGAGCAAGTTGGTGCCTGAGCAGGTTGGTGCACAGACAGCCCGCCGAGTTGATCAGGCTATGGGTGCAGGCAAGAGGCTGATAGGGTAGTCAATGTTAGACTCGGATTCTGTCCACACACCTCGCTCCAGCTGCCAGCCATCTGCAGTGACCCGAGGCAAGATTTTTCTTGTAATTCTTTCAGGGATTTTGGTATTTCCTCTTTAAGGGTTTCTACCTGTTTACCTGAGTTCTCCTGTATTTCTTCAAGATACTTATGTCCTTCTTGAAGTCTTCTATCAGCATCAAGAGATGTGATTTTAAATCCAATTCTTGCTTTTCTGGTGTGTTGGGGTTACCAGAGCTTGCTGTTGTTGGAGAACTGAATTCGGATAATGCCTTGGAGTCTTGGTTTCTGTTGGTAATGCTCTTGCATTTTCCTTTTTCAATATGGTTATCTGTTGTTAGCTAGTCTTGCTGTCTCTGACTGTGGTTTATCTGTCCTGGAAGCCTGTGTATCAGTACTCCTTGGAGACCAGTTCTCTCTGGGAGGAATGTAGGTATGGAGACCTATGGTGCAGGGTCAGCTCAGGTGTGCAGACAGAAACCAGAAGGATCCTGTTCCCAGCTGATCATTGGTTCCTATGTCCTGATGACTCTGAGCAGGTCCCTCTTGGGCCAGAAATTTCAAGAGAAGTGGTGGTCTTACCTGTGCATGCAGATATGTAGGCACTCCTGGGAGACCAGCTCTCTTGTGGAGGTATTTTTGTATGTAGCTCTGTGGCCCAGGATAAGCTCTGGGCACACAGGGAAATTGGAAGACTCCTGTCCCAGGCTGCCCCTGGGTTCTTGTGTCCTCAGGGTTTTGGGCAGGTTCGTTTGAGTAGCAGGCATGGTCCTGCCTCCACTCCCAGGCCTGACAGCACTCCGGGGGAGAGTTGGATATCTCCCTGTGACACCTGGGAATGGAGCCCTGTGCCAGAGGATGGTCTCCACTCACAGACATAAATCAGAAGGCTCCTGCCTGAGGGTTCTGTGCGGGTTTCTCTGAGCAGCAGGGGTGGTCCTACCTCTGATCCCAGGCCTTTTGGCACTCCTGGGAAGCTAGCTATTTCCCTGTGCCACCTGGGAATGGAGCCCTGTAGAACCTGGGAATGGAGCCCTGTGGCAGAGGATGGTATCCAGTTACAGAAAGAAACCAGAAGATTCTAATTTATAGTTTAATATTTACTGTTTTTTTATATACTTGGCTTTTGTTTAACTTTTTTATTTGATTAGAGCCTTAAGGAATCTCATTATATTATTTGTTTGAAGTTGGTCTGAATTTAAAAAAATTTAAAAGGTTATTTTATTTAATGAGTATTTTTTCTGTGTATATGTCTGTGCATCACTTATGTGCTTACTGGCCATAGAGTTCAGAAGGAAGCATTGGATCCTCTGGAACTGGAGTTATAAAGGCATCTAGGTGCTGAGAATTGAACCTGGATCTTTTGGAAAAGCAACTGGTGCTCTTAACCCACTAAGCCATCTGTCCATCACAATTTCTTTAATTATTTTTAAATTTATTCTCTTTCTCTCTCTCTGTCTCCTCCATCTATCCCTCTTTCCTCCCTCTTGCCCCCCCTCTCTCTCTCTCTATGTTGGTATAGGTCAGAGAACAATTTTCAGGAGTAAGTTATTTCCTTCCACCATGTAGGTTCAGAGATTGAATTATGTCACTAGGATTGGTGCTATGTAACATCTGAGTCATCACACTGGCCCCTCTATACTTTTTTAAAAATGTGAACACTTATAGCTATAAGCTTTCCTCTTAGTCATCTTATCTGTATCTGAGATGATCTGTATAGCCATGCTATCATTTTTTCATTTGTTTCGAGACATTAGATTCTATATTTTATTGAGATATAGCTAAGACCATTAGCTGAATCTCATTCAAAGGTTTATGTCAAAGGCTTGGTCCCGGGGTGGCAGTGCTAAAAGGTGTGGGGAATTTTAAGAAGTGTGGTCTATAACAAGTGTATCTGTTGGGCTCCCTGTTGCTTACTGTTAATGATACAATCAAGTCTTTCTCTCCCATGCACTCCCAACATGATATACTTCTTCACTAGAGGCAGGAAACAATGGTTACAACTGATCATGGGCTGAACGCTCCCAAACTAGATAAAATAGATTTGGATAAGTTTATTGCCTTTCTTGTATTCTGTTGTTGATATTTGCATCTATGACCCCTAATTTCTTTTTTTAATTATTATTTTTCTATATTCCTTGTTTACATTCCAAAGGCTTTCCCCTTTCCCAGTTCCCTCCTCAACATTGTCCCATACATATTCTTCCCCACCACCACCCGCCTATTCCCCAATGACCCACACACACCATTTCTCTGTTCTGGTACTCTCCTACAAAACTGTATCCAGTCTTTTAGGGACCAGGGTCAACTCCTTCCTTCTTGTTTAGAATTTTTTGATTTGCTAATTGTGCCTTGAGTAAACAAACTCAAAGAAAAAAACACATGGTCATCTCATTGGATGCTGAAAAAGCATTTGACAAAATTCAGCATCCTTTCATGCTAAAAGTATTGGAAAGAACAGGAATTCAAGGCCCATACAGAAACATACTAAAAGCAATTTACAACAGACCAGTAGCCAACATCAAAGTAAATGGAGAGAAACTTGAAGCAATCCCACTAAAATCAGGGACTAGACAAGGCTGCCCCCTCTTACCATATCTTTTCAATATAGTACTTGAGGTAGTAGCTAGAGAAATTCAACAACATAAGGAAATCAAAGGAATACAAATTGGGAAGGAAGATGTCAAACTATCACTATTCGCAGATGATATTATAGTAAATTTAACTGACCCAAAAAACTCCACCAGAGAACTCCTACAACTGATAAACAACTTCAGCAAAGTGGCTGGTTATAAAATCAACTCTAACAAAACAGAAGCTTTCCTATACTCAAAGGATACGCAGGCTGAGAAACAAATTAGGCAAATGACAGCCTTCACAATAGCCACAAACAATATAAAGTATCTTGGTGTGATTCTAACCAAATAAGTGAAATATTTGTATGACAAAAATTTCAGGTCTCTGAAGAAGGAAATGGAAGAAGACCTCAGAAAATGGAAAAATCTTCCATGCTCGTGGGTTGGCAGGATAAATATAGTTAAAATGGCAATCTTGCAAAAAGCAATATACAGATTCATCGCAATCCCAATCAAAATCCCAACTCAGTTGTTCATAGAGTTAGAAAGAGCAATTCTCAGATTCATCTGGAATAACAAAAAACCCAGGATAGCTAAAACTATCATAAGCAGTAAAAGCTCTTCTTTGGGAATCAATATCCCAGACCTCAAACAATACTACAGAGCAGTAGTGTTGAAAACTGCATGGTATTGGTACAGTGACAGAGAGGTGGATCAATGGAATAGGATTGAAGACCCAGAATTGAACCCACACATCTATAGCCAATTGATCTTTGACAAAGGAGCTGAAAACATCCAGTGAAAAAAAGATAGCCTTTTCAACAAATAGTGCTGGCTCAACTGGAGGTCAACATGCAGAAGAATGAGAATCAATCCACTCTTATCTCCTTGTACTAAGCTCAACTCCAAGTGGATCAAGGACCTCCACATTAAACCAGACACACTAAAATTAATAGAAAAGAAATTGGGGAAGACCCTGGAGGACATTGGCTTAGGGGAAAAGTTCCTGAACAGAACACCAATAGCTTATGCTCTAAGATCAAGAATAGACAAATGGGACCTTATAAAATTACAAAGTTTCTGCAAGGCAAAAGACACTGTCAAAAGGACAAATCAGCAACCAACAAATTGGAAAAAGATCTTCACCAACTGTACATCTGACAGAGGGCTAATATCCAATATATACAAAGAACTCAAGAAGTTAGACCCCGGAAAACCAAATAACCCTATCCAAAAATGGGGTACAGAGCTAAACAAAGATTTTTCACCTGATGAAATTCGGATGGCTGAGAAACACCTTAAAAAAATGTTCAACATCATTAGTCATTAGAGAAATGCAAATCAAAACAAACCTGAGATTTCACCTCACACCAGTCAGAATGGCTAAAATTAAAAACTCAGGAAACAACAGGTGTTGGCGAGGATGTGGAGAAAGAGAAACACTCCTCTACTGCTGAGGACTGCAAGCTGGTACAACCACTCTGGAAATCAGTCTGGCAGTTCCTCAGAAAACTGGACATGATACTTCTGGAAGACCCAGCCATACCATTCCTGGGCATATTCCCAGAAGATTCCTCAGCATGCATAAGGATACATGCTCCACTATGTTCATAGCAGCCCTATTTATAATAGCCAGAAGCTGGAAAGAACCCAGATGTCCCTCAATGGAGGAATGGATACAAAAAATGTGGTATATATACACAATGGAGTACTATTCAGCCATTAGAAACAATGAATTCATGAAATTGTTAGAGAAATGGATGGAGCTGGAGAACATCATACTAAGTGAGGTAACCCAGTCTCAAAAGAACACCCATGGTATGCACTCACTGATAAGTGGAATTAGCCTAGAATTCTGGGACACCAAAGACACAATCCACATACCAAATGATGTCCAACAAGAAGGAAGGAGTGGATCCTGGTTCTGGAAAGGCTCAAAGCATCAGTGTAAGGGAATACCAGAACAGGGAAGTGGGAAAGAGTGGATGGGGGAACATGGGGAGGGAAAAGGGCATGGGGGACCTTTGGGGTGCAGGGAACCAGAAAAAGGGAAATGAACTGTAAATAGAGAATTTATCCAATAAAAAATAAAAAGAAAAAAGAGATTTATCCATGTATTCTGCTATCAGCATCCTGACCAATTTTTTGGATCTGAATCTTGCTTTTCTGGTGTGTTTGGGTATCTGGGAGTTACTGCTGTTAGGGAACTGGGTTTGGATACTGCCATATTGCCTTGATTTCTGCTAGTAACATTCCTACTTTTGCCTTTTGCCATTTGTTTATTTCTGGACTTAGTTGGTCTTGTTATTACTGGTTGGTGTGTAAAGTTCCTGAGAGTCTGGCATTTGGTGCTGCTGTCTCAGAGGGCTTTGTGCTCCGGAGGCAGAAACCGGGAGGTTTCCACCACTGGACTCTGAATTACCTCCTCAGCTCTGCTGGACTGGACTCAAGTCTCCTCCTGGCTTGCCTCTGGTCGCTTAACTGGCCTCCTGTGGTATCCTCCTGGTTTGCCTGGTTAGTCTACCAGCTCCAAGATGGTGCCGGGTCTCAGGGTTCTGTCTGACCACTGGAATCCCTGCAAGACTGGGGCTTCCCTGGCTGGATTGCTGAAGCCTAGACAGTGGCTCTCTCAGTCAGCAGGGCTCTGTATGGTTGAGCTGTTCTCCCCAGTATAGTGTCGGACCATGGAGCTCTGTCTAACCACGGGGCTCTCTGTGGATTTGGAGTTTCCCTGGTTGAGCTGGGGGATTCAAGATGGTGCAGATCCCGGTCCGTGTGTCTCCATCTATCTACGGGACCTCCTGCATGTCAGACGCTCCCCTGCCTGCCCAGGAAGCTGTAATGCTGTCCAGCTCCCTGGTGCAAAAGGCACCCAGGCAGGCTATACCCTAGGAAATCCTTCACTCTGATGCCCACTGTACCTTGCTAGGTAACCAACTCCAAGATGGTGGCTGGTCTCAGGGTTCTGTCTAACCTCAGGAATCCCTGCAGGCCCGGGGCTTCCTGCTGGACTGCTGAAGCCTAGACAGTGGCTCTCTCAGTCGGCAGGGCTCCGTCTGGTTGAGATGTTCTCCCCAGGATATTGTCGGACCACAGAGCTCTGTCTAACCACAGGGCTCTCTGTGGATTAGGAACTTCCCTGGTTGAGCTGCAGGATCCAAGATGGTGCCTCCCTTACTACTTTTAATATTCTTTCTTTTTTTTAGTAAATTTGGTGTTTTGATTATTATGTGCTGGGAGGACTTTCTGTTCTGGTCCAGTCTGTTTGGAGTTCTGAAGGCTTCTTGTATGTTCATGGCCATTTCTTTCTCTAGGTTAGGGAAGTTTTCTTCTATAATTTATTTGAAGATATTTACTGGCCCTTTAAGTTGGAAATCGTTGCTCTCTTTTATATGTATAATCCTTAGGTTTGGTCTTCTCATTGTGTTCTGGAGTTCTTGGATGTTTCGGGTTACCATCTTTATGCATTTTGCATTTTCTTTGATGATTGAGTCAATGTTTTCTATGGTATCTTCGGCATCTGAGTTTCTTTCTTCTATCACTTCTATTCTGTTGTTGATGGTTGCATCTATGACTCCTGAATTCTTTCCAAGGTTTTCTATCTCCAGAGATGACTCACTTTGTGATTCCTTTATTGTTTCTACTTCCACTTTTAGATCCTAGATGGTTTTGTTCACTTCCTTCACTTGATTGTGTTTTCTTGTAATTCTTTAAGGGATTTTTGTGTTTCTTCTTTAAGGGATTTGGCCTGTTGACCCATGATCTCCTGTATTTCTTTAAGGGATTTTTGTGTTTCCTCTTTAAGGGCTTTTACTTGTTGATCGATGTATTCCTGTATTTCTTTAAGGGAGTTATTTAAGTCTTTCTTGAAGCCCTCTATCAGCATCATGAAAGATGATTTTAAATCCCACTCTTGCTTATCAGGTGTGTTGGGGTATCTGGGACTTGCTGTAGTGGGAGAACTGGGGTCTGTCACTGTCATGTGGCCTTGGATTCTGTTGGTAGGTTTTTGTGCTTGCTTTTCACCATCTGGTTATCTCTCACCATCTTGTGCTTGTTGGTATTGTTGTCACTAGCTGGAGTTTGTTCCTCCTGTTGGCCTATAAGCCTATTTTTAATAGACCCTGGAGGACATAGGCACAGGGGAAAAGTTCCTGAACAGAACACCAATAGCTTATGCTCTAGGATCAAGAATTGACAAATGGGACCTCATAAAATTACAAAGTTTCTGTAAGACAAAGGACACTGTCAGAAGGACAAAACAACAACCAACAAATTAGGAAAAGATCTTCACCAACCACACATCTGACAGAGGGATAATATCCAATATATACAATGAACTCAAGAAGTTAGACCCCAGAGAACCAAATAACGCTATTAAAAATGGGGTACAGAGCTAAACAAGGAATTTTCACCAGAAGAAATTCAGATGGCCGAGAAACACCTTAAGAGATGTTCAACATCATTAGTCATCAGAGAAATGCAAATCAAAACAACCCTGAGATTCCACCTCACACCAGTCAGAATGGCTAAGGTTAAAAACTCAGGAGACAGCAGGTGTTGTCGAGGATGTGGAGAAAGAGGAACACTTTCCCTCCAATGTTGGTGGGATTGCAATATGGTACAACTGCTATGGAAATCAGTCTGGCAGTTTCTCAGACAATTGGGCATGACACTTCCAGAGGACACTGGCATACCACTCCTGGGCATATACCCAGAGGATTCCCCTGCATGCAATAAAAACACATGCTCCACTATGTTTATAGCAGCCTTGTTTATAATAGCCAGAAATTGGAAGGAGTCCAGATGTCCCTCAAAGGAGGAATGGATACAGAAAATGTGGTATATTTATACAATGGAATACTACTCAGCAATTGAAAATAATGAATTCATACAATTTGTAGGTAAATGGTTAGACCTGGAAAATATCATCCTGAGTGAGTTAACCCAATCACAAAAGAATACACATGAAATGCAATCACTGATAAGTGGATATTAATGAGCCCAGAAGCCCTAAATACTCAAGGCACAATTAGAAAGTCAAATGATTCCCAAGAAGAAGAAAGGAGAGGACCCTGGGCCTGTAAAGATTGGATCCAGTTTTGTAGAGAAACCGTGGGGGGGAGGGGGAATGATTGGGGAATAGTTGGGGGGAGAGGAATTATGGGACATATGGTGGGGGGGAACTGGGAAAGGGGAAAGCCTTTGGAATGTAAACATAGAATATAGAAAATAAAAATTAACAGCGGCGGGCCTCCATATTGCAACCAGGACACAGCTGGAAAGGCCCAGGTAGACACTCCTTCCAGGGCTACCCTCACGGGGGAATCTGCTAGGCTCTCGCTGCCAGGCAGGCCGAGTTCAGCCTAGGCTCTGCGGGACTTCTCCGCGCCCTCTGGCCGTGCACCAAGGCAGCTGTCTGCAACCAGCTCGCCGGCCCCTGGACCAGCGATAGTGGCGGACCTCCATATTGCAACCAGGACACAGCTTAAAAGGCCCAGTAGACACTCCTTCCAGGGCTACCCTCACGGGGGGATCTGCTAGGCTCTCGCTGCCAGGCAGGCCGAGTTCCTCCTAGGTTCTGCAGGACTTCCCTGTGCCCTCTGGCCTTGCACCAAGGCAGTGGGCAGCTACCAGCTCGCCATCACCTGGACCAGCTATAGCGGCAGGCCTCCATATTGCAACCAGGACACAGCTGGAGAAGCCCAGGTAGACAGACTCCATCAGGGGCTACAATCGCATGGGTGGCAGCCAGCTTATGATCCCTTAAAGCAGCAGTCACACATATTCACCAGTAGAGAAACAACAGGTGAAACCAGCCTCACGGGAGATTCAAACACCAGCCACTGACAACAAGGCCAACTAACACCAGAAATAACCAGATGGCAAAAGCAAAACGAAGGAACGTTACTAACAAAAATCAAGGCAACATGACAGCATCTGAACCCAGTTCTCCAACAGTCAAAGAAAATACTAAATGCAAAAAGGTGGTAACCCAAAACATCCAGGAAATCCAAGACACTATGAGAAGACCAAACCTAAGGATTATAGGTATAGACAAGAGTGAAGATTTACAAGTTAAAGGGCCAGCAAATATCTTCTATAAAATTATGGAAGAAAACTTCCCCAACCTAAGGAGAGAGATGCCCATGAATATACAAGAAGCCTATAGAACCCCAACAGACTGGACCAGAACAGAAATACATCCTGTCAAATAATAATCAAAACTCCAAATGTGCTAAACAAAGAAAGAATACTAAAGGCAGCAAGAGAAAAAGGCCTAGTAACATATAAAGGAGGACCTATCAGAATAACACCAGACTTCTCACCTGAGACCATGAAAGCTAGAAGATCCTGGACAGATATCATGCAAACTCTAAGAGAACACAAACTTCAGCCAAAACTACTTTACCCAGCAAAACTCTCAATCGCCATTAATGGAGACATCAAGGTACTCCATGACAAAACCAAATTTGGACGATATCTTTCCACAAATCCAGCCCTACAAAGGATAATAGGGGGAAAACACCAAGACAAGGACGGAAACTACACCCGGGAAGAAGCAAGATAGAAACCTCCTCTCATCAAACCCAAAAGAAGATAACCTCTCTAATATAAAAAATAAATAAGATAAATAAATATAATTTTAAAAATGTCTGGAGGTAATAATTACTATTCCTTAATATCTCTTAACATCAATGGACTCAATTCCCCAATAAAAAGACATAGATTATTTTTAGCTATTTTTCTTATGTTCAGGTTCATTTTTATGTTGGACCATTTTTGTTTTGTTCTGTTTTTTCTCCATGCTTTTTATACATTCTGGATATGAATTGTTACATCCTATGAATATATAGCAAATATTCTTTCTCATTCTATGAGCCTCTTATTCACTTAACTTATTGTTTCTTTAGCTGTGCAGAAGCTAAAGTCCAGGAGACCTGGACCCTATACAAGTTAACTACATGCAACTAAGGAATGCTGAAAGTAGGAGAAACAGTTTTCCCCAGGGAAGAAAACATCGATAGATTATTCAATACAAAATGGTTATCCTTGACAACATGCATACAAATAACATTATGGTGACCGAGCAGGTTGAATTTATGTATTCAGGAATGTGTATGTACGTGTGTATGTTTATATGTATGTATATTGCATGTACATAGGTATGTATGTAAAAACAATCAATGAAAAAGAGGCAATGAATTTGAAAGAAACATGGAGGGATTTGAAGTGAGTAAAGGGGGAATTATGAAATTATATTATAGTTTCAAAAGTTAAGAAAATAATTTAAAAACTAACAATCAAAACAGAACCTCTCAGAATCAATCCACCATATTTTCCAGTGTATCTTGTCATGTATTTTTCCTTCCCACATGATAATTACAATTCCGTTATTAAACTTGTTTCAAAATCAAAAAAAAAAAAGGATAATAGGGGGAAAACACCAAGACAAGGACAGAAACTACACCCGGGAAGAAGCAAGATAGAAACCTCCTCTCATCAAACCCAAAAGAAGATAACCTCTCAAATATAAAAAATAAATAAATAAATAAATAAATGAATGAATAAATGAATAAATGAATGAATGAAAATAAAAAAATAAAAATAATTTCAAAAATGTCTGGAGGAAATAATTACCATTCCTTAATATCTCTTAACATCAATGGACTCAATTCCCCAATAAAAAGACATAGATTAACAGACTGGATACAGAAACAGGACCCTACATTTTGCTGCATACAGGAAACACATCTCAGTGTTAAAGACAAACACTGCCTTAGAGTAAAAGGCTGGAGGACAATTTTACAAGCAAATGGTCTCAGGAAACAAGCGGGGGGTAGCCATTCTAATATCAGGTAAAATAGACTTCCAACCTAAAGTCATCAAAAGAGACTCAGAAGGTCACTTCTTGCAGGCCAAAGGGAAAATCCACCAAGAAGAGCTCTCAATACTGAACATTTATGCTCCAAATACAAGGGCACACTCCTTCATAAAAGAAACCTTACTAAAGCTTAAAGCACACATTACACCTAACACAATAATTGTGGGTGACCTCAACACTCCACTCTCCTCAATGGACCGATCAGGAAAGCAGAAACTAAACAGGGACACAGTGAAACTAATTGAAACTTTGGACCAATTGGATTTAACAGATATATATAGAACATTTCTTCCTAAAGCAAAAGAATATACATTTTTCAGCACTGCATGGTACCTTCTCCAAAATTGATCATATAATTGGTCACAAGACAGATGTCAACAAATACAAGAAGATTGAACTAATCCCATGCCTCCTCAGACCACTATGGAGTAAGAGTGGTCTTCAATAGCAACAAAAACAACAGAAAGCCCACATACACATGGAAACTGAACAATACTCTACTCAATGACACCTTGGTCAAGGAAGAAATAAAAAAAGAAATCAAAGACTTTTTAGAATTCAATGAAAACGAAGGTTCAACCTACCCAAATCTATGGGACACAATGAAAGCAGTGCTAAGAGGAAAACTCATAGCCCTAAGTGCATCCAAAAAGAAACTGGAGAGAGCATATACTAGCAACTTAACAGCACACCTAAAACCCCTGGAAGAAAAAGAAGTAAATTCACCCAGGAAGAGTAGAAGACAAGAAATCACCAAAGTCAGGGCTGAAATCAATCAAGTAGAAACAAAGAGAACCATACAAAGAATCAACAAGACCAGAAGCTGGTTCTTTGAGAAAATCAACAAGATAGATAAACCCTTAGCCAGACTAACCAAAGGACACAGAGACAGTATCCAAATTAACAAAATTAGAAATGAAAAGGGAGACATAACAACAGAAACTGAGGAAATTCAAAAGATCATCAGATCCTACCACAATGGTCTATACTCAAAACAACTGGAGAATCTGGAGGAAATGGACAATTTCCTAAACAGATATCAAATACCAAAATTAAATCAGCATCAAGTAGATCAGCTAAATAGTCCCATAACCCCTAAAGAAATAGAAGGGGTTATAGAAAGCCTCCCAACCAAAAAAAGTACGGGACCAGATGGTTTTAGTGCAGAATTCTACCAGACCTTCAAAGAAGACTTAACACCAATACTTTTCAAACTATTCCACAAAATAGAGACAGAAGGGACACTGCCCAACTCATTCTTCGAATCCACAATTATGCTAATACCTAAACCACAAAAAGATCCAACAAAGAAAGAGAACTACAGGCCAATTTCTCTTATGAATATAGATGCAAAAATACTAAATAAAATTCTTGCTAACCGAATCCAAGAGCACATCAAAACGATCATCCACCATGATCAAGTAGGCTTCATCCCAGGGATGCAGGGATGGTTCAATATATGGAAATCCATCAATGTAATCCACTACATAAACAAACTGAAAGAAAAAAACCACATGGTCATCACATTAGAGGCTGAAAAAGCATTTGACAAAATTCAGCATCCTTTCATGCTAAAAGTCTTGGAAAGAGCAGGAATTCAAGGCCCATACCTAAACGTAGTAAAAGCAATCTACAGCAAATCAGTAGCCAACATCAAAATAAATGGAGAGAAACTTGAAGCATTCCCACTAAAATCAGGGACTAGACAAGGCTGCCCTATCTCTCCATATCTTTTCAATATAGTACTTGAAGTTCTAGTGAGAGCAATTAGACAACATAAGTAAGTCAAAGGAATACAAATTGGAAAGGGAGAAGTGAAACTATCATTATTTGCAGATGATATGATAGTTTACTTAAGCGACCCAAAAAACTCCACCAGAGAACTTCTACAGCTGATAAACAACTTCAGCAAAGTGGCAGGTTATAAAATTAACTCAAGCAAGTCAGTGGCCTTCTTGTACTCAAAGGACAAGCAGGCTGAGAAAGAAATTAGGGAAATAACACCCTTCACAATAGCCATAAACAACACAAAGTATCTTGGCGTAACTCTAACCAAACAAGCGAAAGATCTGTATGACAGGAACTTCAAGTCCTTGAAGAAATAAATCGAAGAAGACCTCAGAAGATGGAAAAATATTTCTTGCTCCTGGATTGGCAGGATCAATATAGTAAAAATGGCCATCTTGCCAAAAGCAATCTACAGATTCAATGCAATCCCCATCAAAATCCCAAATCAAGCTCTGGCCGTGCACCAAGGCTGCGGTCTGCAACCAGCTCGCCGGCCCCTGGACCAGCGATAGCAATGGGCCTCCATATTGCAACCAGGACACAGCTGGAAAGGCCCAGGCTGTGTGGGTCTTCCCTGCCCCCTCAGGCCATGCACCTAGGCTGCGGTCTGCAACTAGCTCGCCGGCCCCTGGGCCAGCAATAGCAGAGGGCCTCCATATTGCAACAAGGACACAGCTGGAAAGGCCCAGGTAAACACCCCTTCCAGGGCTACCCTCACGGGGGCGGGGGGGGATCTGCTAAGCTCTCGGATCCAAGCAGGCCGAGTTCCCCCTAGGCTCTGTGGGTCTTCCCCGCGCACTCTGGCCATACACCGAGGCTGTGCTCTGCAACCAGCTCGCCGGCCCCTGGACCATCGATAGCGGCAGGCCTCCATATTGCAACCAGGACACAGCTGGAAAGGGCCAGGCTCTGTGGGACTTCCCCAAGCCCTCTGGGCATGCACCAAGGCAGTGGGCAGCAACCAGCTCGCCAGCACCTGGACCAGCTATAGCGGCAGGCCTCCATATTGCAACCAGGACACAGCTGGAGAAGCCCAGGTAGACAGACTCCATCAGGGGCTACAATCGCATGGGTGGCAGCCAGCTTATGATCCCTTAAAGCAGCAGTCACACATATTCACCAGTAGAGAAACAACAGGTGAAACCAGCCTCACGGGAGATTCAAACACCAGCCACTGACAACAAGGCCAACTAACACCAGAAATAACCAGATGGCAAAAGCAAAACGAAGGAACGTTACTAACAAAAATCAAGGCAACATGACAGCATCTGAA
Organism: Apodemus agrarius; assembly: GCA_964023405.1. Classification (NCBI taxonomy): domain Eukaryota; kingdom Metazoa; phylum Chordata; class Mammalia; order Rodentia; family Muridae; genus Apodemus; species Apodemus agrarius. Next base: position 149,999,369 of record OZ030008.1, read on the forward strand.
CCCAGTTCTTCAACAACAGGAAGCCCTGGATACCCCAAAACACCAGAAAAACAAGACTTGGATATAAAATCACTGGTCAGGATGCTGGTAGCTGAACACAGAAAAATCTCGTAAAGAAATAGAGGAGAAAATGGATCAAAAGTTAGAAGCCTTTACAAGGCAAATACAAAAATCACTTCAAGAAATTCAGGAGAAGATGGATCAAAAAGAAGAAGACAATAAGGAAGAAAGACAAAAGTCACTTAAGGAACTACAGAAGAACGTGGGCCAACAAGTAGAAGCTATGAAAGAGGAAGCACAAAAATCTATTAAAGAAATACATGAAAACACAATCAAGCAAGCGAAAGATCTGAGCACATCCATCCAGATACTAACAACAGAAGTAGAAACAACTAAGAAATCACAGAGGGAGACAACATTGGAGATAGAAAACCTTGGGCAGAAATAAGGGGCCATACATGCAAGTATCAACAATAGAATACAAGAGATAGAAGACAGAATCTCAGAAGCCGAAGATACCATAGGAACCATTGATTCAACAGTCAAAGAAAATACTAAATATGAAAAGGTGGTAACCCAAAACATCCAGGAAATTCAAGACACTATGAGAAGACCAAACCTAAGGATTATAGGTATAGACAAGAGTGAAGATTTACAAGTTAAAGGGCCAGCAAATATCTTCTATAAAATTATGGAAGAAAACTTCCCCAAACTAAGGAGAGAGATGCCCATGAATATACAAGAAGCCTATAGAACCCCAAACAGACTGGACCAGAACAGAAATACATCCCGTCACATAATAATCAAAACTCCAAATGTAATAAACAAAGGAAGAATACTAAAGGCAGCAAGAGAAAAAGGCCAAGTAACATATAAAGGAAGACCTATCAGAATAACACCAGATTTCTCACCTGAGACCATGAAAGCTAGAAGATCCTGGGCAGATATCATGCAAACTCTAAGAGAACACAAACTTCAGCCGAAACTACTTTACCCAGCAAAACTCTCAATCGCCATTGATGGGGACATCAAGTTATTCCATGACAAACCCAAATTTGCAAGATATCTTTCCACAAATCCAGCCCTACAAAGGATAATAGGGGGAAAACACCAAGACAAGGACAGAAACTACACCCGGTAAGAAGCAAGATAGAAACCTCCTCTCATCAAACCCAAAAGAAGATAACCTCTCAAATATAAAAAATAAATAAATAAATAAATAAATAAATAAATAAATAAATATTATTTCAAAAATGTCTGGAGGAAATAATTACCATTCCTTAATATCTCTTAACATCAATGGACTCAATTCACCAATAAAAAGACATAGATTAACAGACTGGATACAGAAACAGGACTCTACATTTTGCTTCATACAGGAAACACATCTCAGTGTTAAAGACAAACACTGCCTTAGAGTAAAAGGATGGAAGACAATTTTACAAGCAAATGGTCTCAGGAAACAAGCGGGGGTACCCATTCTAATATCAGATAAAATAGACTGCCAACCTAATGTCATCAAAAGAGACTCAGAAGGTCACTTCTTGCTTGTCAAAGGGAAAATCCACCAAGAAGAGCTCTCAATACTGAACATTTATGCTCCAAATACAAGGGCACCCTCCTTCATAAAACAAACCTTACTAAAGCTAAAAGCACACATTACACCTAACACAATAATTGTGGGTGACCTCAACACTCCACTCTCCTCAATGGGCCGATCAGGAAAGCAGAAACTAAACAGGGACACAGTGAAACTAATTGAAACTCTGGACCAATTGGATTTAACAGATATATATAGAACATTTCATCCTAAAGCTAAAGAATATACCTTTTTCTCAGCACTGCATGGTACCTTCTCCAAAATAGACCATATAATTGGTCACAAGACAGATGTCAACAAATAAAAGAAGATCGAGCTAATCCCATGCTTCCTACCAGACCACCGTGGAGTAAGAGTGGTCTTCAATAACAACAAAAACAACAGAAAGCCCACATACACATGGAAACTGAACAATACTCTACTCAATGACACCTTGGTCAAGGAAGAAATAAAAAAAGAAATCAAAGACTTTTTAGAATTCAATGAAAATGAAGGTACAACCTACCCAAATCTATGGGACACAATGAAAGCAGTGCTAAGAGGAAAACTCATAGCCCTAAGTGCATCCAAAAAGAAACTGGAGAGAGCATACACTAGCAACTTAAGGCACACCTAAAAGCCCTGGAAGAAAAAGAAGTTAATTCACCCAGGAGGAGTAGAAGTCAAGAAATCACCAAACTCAGGGCTGAAATCAATCAAGTAGAAACACAGAGAACCATACAAAGAATCAACAAGACTAGGAGCCGGTTCTTTGAGAAAATCAACAAGATAGATAAACCCTTAGCCAGACTAACCAAAGGACACAGAGACAGTATCCAAATTAACAAAATTAGAAATGAAAAGGGAGACATAACAACAGAAACTGAGGAAATTCAAAAGATCATCAGATCCTACCACAATGGTCTATACTCAAAACAACTGGAGAATCTGGAGGAAATAGACAATTTCCTAAACAGATATCAAATACAAAAATTAAATCAGCATCAAGTAGATCAGCTAAATAGTCCCATAACCCCTAAAGAAATAAAAGGGGTCATAGAAAGCCTCCCAACCAAAAAAAGTACGGGACCAGATGGTTTTAGTGCAGAATTCTACGAGACCTTCAAAGAAGACTTAACACCAATACTTTTCAAACTATTCCACAAAATAGAGACAGAAGGGACACTGCCCAACTCATTCTTCGAAGCCACAATTATGCTAATACCTAAACCACAAAAAGATCCAACAAAGAAAGAGAACTACAGGCCAATTTCTCTTATGAATATAGATGCAAAAATACTAAATAAAATTCTTGCCAACCGAATCCAAGAGCACATCAAAACGATCATCCACCATGATCAAGTAGGCTTCATCCCAGGGATGCAGGGATGGTTCAATATACGGAAATCCATCAATGTAATCCACTACATAAACAAACTGAAAGAAAAAAACCACATGGTCATTTCATTAGATGCTGAAAAAGCATTCGACAAAATTCAGCATCCTTTCATGCTAAAAGTCTTGGAAAGAGCAGGAATTCAAGGCCCATACCTAAACATAGTAAAAGCAATCTACAGCAAATCAGTAGCCAACATCAAAATAAATGGAGAGAAACTTGAAGCATTCCCACTAAAATCAGGGAGTAGACAAGGCTACCCTCTCTCTCCATATCTTTTCAATATAGTACTTGAAGTTCTAGCGAGAGCAATTAGACAACATAAGGAAGTCAAAGTGATACAAATTGGAAAGGAAGAAGTCAAACTATCATTATTTGCAGAAGATATGATAGTTTACCTAAGCGACCCAAAAAACTCCACCAGAGAACTTCTACAGCTGATAAACAACTTCAGCAAACTGGCAGGTTATAAAATTAACTCAAGCAAGTCAGTGGCCTTCTTGTACTCAAAGAACAAGCAGGCTGAGAAAGAAATTAGGGAAATAACATCCTTCACAATAGCCACAAACAACATAAAGTATCTTGGCGTAACTCTAACCAAATAAGTGAAAGATCTGTACGACAGGAACTTCAAGTCCTTGAAGAAAGAAATCGAAGAAGACCTCAGAAGATGGAAAAATATTTCTTGCTCCTGGATTGGCAGGATCAATATAGTAAAAATGGCCATCTTGCCAAAAGCAATATACAGATTCAATGCGATCCCCATCAAAATCCCAACTAAATTCTTCATAGATCTAGAAAGTGCAGTTCTCAAATTCATCTGGAGCAACAAAAAACCAGGATAGCTAAAACTATTCTCAACAATAAAAGGACTTCTGGGGGAATCAATATCCCTGACCTCAAGCAATACTACAGAGCAATTGTGTTAAAAACTGCATGGTATTGGTATAGCAACAGGCAAGCAGATCAATGGAACAGGATTGAAGACCCAGAAATTAACCCACAGACTTATGGTCACTTGATCTTTGATAAAGGAGCCACAACCATCCGGTGGAATAAAGATAGCCTTTTCAACAAATGGTGCTGGTTCAACTGGAGGTCAACATGCAGAAGAATGCGAATTGACCCACTCTTATCTCTTTGCACTAAGATCAACTCCAAGTGGATCAAGGACCTCCACATAAAACCAGACACACTGAAACTATTAGAAAAGAAACTTGGGAAGACCCTGGAGGACTTGGGCACAGGGGAAAAGTTCCTGAACAGAACACCAATAGCTTACGCACTAAGATCAAGAATCGACAAATGGGACCTCATAAAATTACAAAGTTTCTGCAAAGCAAAGGACACTGTCAGAAGGACAAAATGGCAACCAACAAAGTGGGAAAAGATCTTCACCAACCCCACATCCGACAGAGGGCTAATATCCAATATATACAAAGAACTCAAGAAGTTAGACCGCAAAGAAACAAATAACCCTATCAAAAAATGGGGCACAGAGCTAAACAAAGAATTTTCACCAGAAGAAATTCGGATGGCCGAGAAACTCCTTAAAAGATGTTCAACATCATTAGTCATCAGGGATATGCAAATCAAAACAACCCTGAGATTCCACCTCACACCAGTCAGAATGGCTAAGATTAAAAACTCAAGAGACAACAAGTGCTGGCGAGGATGTGGAGAAAGAGGAACACTCCTCCACTGTTGGTGGGATTGCAAAATGGTAAAACCGCTCTGGAAATCAGTTTGGCGGTTCCTCAGAAAATTGGGCATGGCACTTCCAGAGGACCCTGGCATACCACTCCTGGGCATATACCCAGAGTATTTCCCTGCATGCAATAAAGACACATGCTCCACTATGTTTATAGCAGCCTTGTTTATAATAGCCAGAAATTGGAAGGAGCCCAAATATCCCTCAAAGGAGGAATGGATACAGAAAATGTGGTATATTTATACAATGGAATACTACTCAGCAATTAAAAATAATGAATTCATGCAATTTGTAGGTAAATGGTTAGACCTGGAAAATATCATCCTGAGTGAGTTAACCCAATCACAAAAGAATACACATGAAATGCAATCACTGATAAGTGGATATTAATGAGCCCAGAAGCCCTAAATACTCAAGACACAAATAGCAAGTCAAATGATTTCCAAGAAGAAGAAAGGAGAGGACCCTGGGCCTGTAAAGATAGTATCCAGTTTAGTAAAGAAACCGAGGGGGGAGGGGAAATGATTGGGGAATAGTTGGGGGGAGAGGAACTATGGGAAGTATGGTGGGTGGGAACTGGGAAAGGGCAAAGCCTTTGGAATGTAAACATAAAATACAGAAAATAAAAATTTTTAAAAAAGAAAATAAAAATTTAAAAAAATGTACAGGAAAAAACTCAGGAGACAGCAGGTGTTGTCGAGGATGTGGAGAAATAGGAACACTCCTCCACTGTTGGTGGGATTGCAAGATGGTACAACTGCTCTGGAAATCAGTCTGGCGGTTCCTCAGAAAATTGGCCATGACACTTCCAGAGGACCCTGGCATGCCACTCCTGGGCATATACCCTGAGGATTCCCCTGCGTGCAATAAAAACACATGCTCCACTATGTTCATAGCAGCCTTATTTATAATAGCCAGAAGCTGGAAGGAGCCCAGATGTCCCTCAAAGGAGGAATGGATACAGAAAATGTGGTATATTTATACAATGGAATACTACTCAGCAATTAAAAATAATGAATTCATGCAATTTGTAGGCAAATGGTTGGATCTGGAAAATATCATCCTAAGTGAGTTAACCCAATCACAAAAGAATACAGATGAAATGCAATCACTGATAAGTGGATATTAATGAGCCCAGAAGCTCTGAATACTCAAGGCGCAATTAGCAAATCAAAAGATTCCCAAGAAGAAGTAATGAGAGGACACTGGTCCAGAAAAGACTGGTTCCAGTTTTGCAGGAGAGTACCAGAACAGAGAAAGGGTTGGGGGGTGATTGCGGAATATGCGGGGAGGGGAGGTGTGGGAGGCAGGGAGAGAACTAATGGGACATATGGTGAGGGGGGAACTGGGAAAGGGGAAAGCCTTTGGAATGTAAACAAAGAATATAGAAAATAAATTTTAAATATATATATACATATTAATTATATCACAAAATTATTTCATAAGCTGAAGTCTGAACTACACCTGGGTAAGCCAGAGTTGTTATTGTGGCTTTCCGAATGGCTGGTGACTCCACTGCTGAAGAGGAAACTGGGAAAGGGGAAAGCCTTTGGAATGTAAACAAAGGATGTAGAAAATAAATTTTAAAAAAAAGAAAACAAGCTAGAAATAAGTATCAAAAGCCTTTTAAAAAAAAAGAAAGACAAAAAGTGGTAGCTCTAGTAAACCTCTACAGAGGGAGCTCTGATCTAGTGCTAATTCATACGTAGATATTCTAGCATGAGCCCATCGTCTCAGATCAGACTCAACCTGAGTATTTTGCAAAGACATCAAAATAACAAAAAAGAAACTCCTGTATTCCTATGAATCCTGGAAGAATCTCCATTTGCAGTGTCATACTTTTCCAGGGAACTCTTGTCTCAAGCTAAATATGGTCAAGGCAAAGCACTATGGTTCCAAAGAAGGTCATTGGCCAGTAATAAAAGTTTTAGAGAATGAGTTACAAATTATTTTCTCGAATCTACACAGTCTTGGCTACCAGGAATAAAAGAGATTAGAAAGATGCCAAATGAAAGATTATGGCTTCTATGTTGTGGGGGCTTTGCCAGCCCTAAGAGACATTTTTCCCTGCCTCTGTTCTGCAGAAATATTATCTTACAGAAGCTATTAGGGCTATTGCAGCAGGAAATCACTCTTTCCTGGAGGGCTATGCCCAGAAGGCTATGAAGTTTCCCAGCTCCCTGATGCCAATGGCAGCAGGAAGACTTCTGTCCCAGCTGCTCCACTGATCTTATGCCCTGGCTGCTCCCAGCTGGTCCTCTTCAGAGAGAAGGCCAGGTATGAAATTCTTGACTAAAGCTCTTAAAACTCCCCAACTCCTTAAAGCCATCACTACCAATAGCTCTTCTGCTAGGAATTAGAATTCATGCCAAGCTTCCTCATCTATGCTAAGTTTTTTTCAGGATTGATCTTGCCCAGTTCTTGTAAATGCTGACTTCAGTGCTGTGACTTCATATATGAACCTGCCATGTTGTGCCTGCAAAACAGGCAGTGTCCTCCACTGCCTGTGGTTCTTAAAATCTTTCCATCTTTTCTTACTCTAGGATCTTTGAGCCTTTGGAAGAAAGGGTGATATATCGATGTTTCATTTAGATTTTTCACTCTGGAGTCTTATTCTCTGAATGCTGACCAATTGAGGGTCTGCGAAAAAGAAGTGCCTCCAAAGAGAAACACATTTCCCTATCACCATAAATGTAAGAACTTAGGTGCAAGTGGCTACTATATCCATTTAGCAGAATAATAGCAGTAGGGTCTCTTCTCAGTATTATGAACTTCCTACCCACAAGTTCTTATCCCTGTTAACATTGATTGATATGTATGTTTTACCTTGTTGGGGCTGGTCTCAAATTCAAGCAACAAGTGGTTTGTTACTCCCATAATATGTGTGCCACTATTGCATCTATATTTCCTAATATATCTGAATAACAAACCTCTGACAGTTTCATTTTGTATTTGAAAATATTTATTGTGTAATAAAACTACTGTTGTTTTCCTTATTTCAGAGATTCATGTATTCATGTAATCTGGGAAGATCTTGCCAGGTCAGTTATCACTGTAATTTGCAGGGCTCATAGGTGGGTAAGACTGATGTTTTTTGTTTTCCGTCTTTGGTAATTTTCATAACACCTTTTCATAGCTACTTTGAAAGCTAGCCTGTAAGGATGTTTCTTCCAACTGATTAGCAGCCAAATTTCTACATATTCTATGACTTTAACTGTGTGGCATCTTCAGCAATAGGGTATCATGATTACTCTCAAGATCTGATAGTGAGACCCTAATGTTAATATTACTAGAACAAATATATCATTTAAAATATGGCTGTGTCCTTATTGTTAGAATTTTTGCTGGATTCTTCATGTATTATTCATTTAATTTCTATTTTATTCATTTATACTTTGATGATTACTGTTTCTTGTTATATACTTAGCCTTAGTTTAGTTTTTTATTTTATGAGAGCCTTGGCATACATCATTTTATATTATTTGTTTTTAATCTCTCTGAATTAAAATAATAAAAATTACTTTATTTAATGAGTGTTTTGTCTGTGTGTATGCCTATGCACTACTTATGTACCTAGTGGCCAGAGTTCAGAAGAATGCATTGGATTCACTGGGACCAAAGTTATAATGGTTTGTGAACTTTTATGTAGATGCTGAGATTTGAACCTAGATCTTTTGGATAAGCAGCCAGTGCTCTTAACCCATTGAGCCATCTCTCCAGCAAAATCTTACATTATTTTACCCCATTTATTCTCTCTCTCTCTCTCTCTCTCTCTCTCTCTCTCTCTCTCTCTCTCTCTGTTATTTGTGTGAGTATTTGTGTGTGTATAGAGTGGGTCAGAGGATTACTTTGAGGAGTAAGGTATTTCTTTCCACCATGAAGGTTCAGAGATTGAGTTCATGTCATCCCTGAGCCATCTCACTGGGCTGTCTGTGAATTTTTTTAAAAATGTGAACACTTATAGGTATAAACATTCCTCTTAGTCCTGTCTTATCTGTATCCTAGATGATCTGTGCAGTCATGCTAGCATTTTTTACTTGTTTCTAGACATTAAATTATATATTTGATTGAGATCTAGCTAAGACCCTTAGCTGGGTTTCACTTAAAGATTCATTTCAAAGGCTTGCTTCCTAGGGTGGCAGTGCTGTAAGGTGAGGGAAACTTTAACAAGTATGGACTATAGCAAGTGTTTTTTGGGCTTCCTGTTAATGACACAATTAAGCCTCTGCCCCATGTACTCCCATCATGATGTGCTTCTTCATCACAGATGTAAAGCAATGGAGACACCTGCTCATGGGCTAAAACCTCTAAAAATGGATAAAATATTCTTGGTCTTAACAAGTTTATTGCATCAGGTATTTTGTGATCATGGCAAATTAATGACTAATATAGTATCTTTGATATGGAGGACACACATAATTAGGTGACTCTTGGGTGAGGAGTTGAGTACCTGCTCACTACTTGCCCTCTGGGCAAGTTCCCTCCCCCATGAAGGACTTGCAAGAACTGAAGCTAATTATTCTGTATTGAAGCTAATTATTCTGTTTGGTTCTTTTTCTAGTTGGAGCTCTGGGACTCTGCCCAAATTTTTTGTACCCTCCCACTTATTCATCTAGAATTCAAGGATAGATAGATAAAGGCCAAGAGGTTATTATGTTTTTCTTGATGCTCTTAATGAAATCCAAAGTTTCGTAGATGTGGGTTAGTTATCCAGTACCTGACTAAACCAAGTGCTAATAGAGAGCAGAGGAAGCTGGAAGTTCTTGGTGCTCAAGGTGTGTCTTTGTATCTATAAGTCTTTGCATATGGATTCTGTGTATATTTTCTCTATATCTATGAGAGGAATATTGATGCATAAATCTCTATATCTATCTCTGTATCTATCTATCTATCATCTATCTATCTGTCTATCCTTACATATCATTTTATTGTTTGTAAAAATGTGACATTTTATTGCTTGTAAAATGTTAACATATCTTCTGTGTGAGATTTCCCATGGTGTGTGTGTGTGTGTGTGTGTGTGTGTGTGTGTTATGTGACTGACTAGTTTTTCCATTTCTAGATACATAACACAAAAATCTGAATTATTTCCATGAGTTTTGGTCATCTATATGTGTTTTGGAGTCTCCAAATCAGTCCATTTAATCTAAAATATTTGCCATACTCTCATTTGGTTAACTCCTTCCTTTTTATCTATGGGCAGATACAGTCAAGTAGAGGATAGTGAAAGTTCTGAACACAATATGTATTCAGCAGCCTGAAACTGTTATCTGTATTTGCCTGTTTTTACACATGTCAGTATGTGTGCTTGCATTTTATCTGAATCATATATGGCATATAGTTGCATTTAATTGAGGTGTGGTGTGTGTGTGTCTGTGTCTGTGTCTGTGTCTGTGTCTGTGTGTCTGTGTGTGTGTGTGTTGCCATTTGGATTATTCAGAGGTAATGCTTATGTGATATGCCTGTGAGTGAAACTGGCTCAAAGATTCACTGACTGATCACCTTCATGGATGTTAAGCACAGGTTAGTGTGGACCTGAATTGTTGTTGTGTGCATGTATGTATGTGTGTCTATATTCAGTGTATCATCTTATTCCTCTGAGACATAATTGTTATGTATTGTTGTCTGTATTGTGCTGCTTTTAAAGTGTCTACATGTGAGTTTGGGAGTTATTAATGTGTTTTATGTTAAATATTACTTATTATGAATTTCTTGTTATGACTCCATGAATTCCATCTCTTGTTTAGGACAGCTGTAGCTGTTAAGAAGTCACAAATCAACAACTCAAGTGTTTGCATGTATGTGTGCATGTATATTAAATGTCATTGTATATTAAATTTCATTGGTGTGATTTGAGGTTCTGATTGGTCCCTGAAAAGTCAATTATCTCCTTGGTAGTCTTTCAACAGTTGCAATTATGCATTGGGGCAGACAAGCTCATAGTTATTTCATTACCATGCAGCTCTTATCTAATGATAAGAGATCATCAACAGTAAACCGTACTTGTGTCTAATCACCAATATTGATCCTGTATTTTTTTTTGTGGTAGTAGTTAGCTCTGTTTAGAAGTAAATCCCTCATGACTCAAGGACAGTGGCCAGCCCAATATTACAGACATATGTTGAGGAATAAATGAGCCAGTGTATAAAATTAATAGTTCAATGCAATGCTTTCTATATCATAGTCAGTAAAAAGAAGTTAGTATTGTCTTTCCCCGCATCCAATGTTTGGCTGGTGGAGGCTCGTTAGTTCACTATTATCTAGGGAAAGAACATATGGAAACCAGGGAATACTTGACTTTCAGATTTGTTCTCATACTTCACACTTTACAGTCATAGGCTGACTTCTTCCTGCAAGATCTTACCTACAGTAGCCTTTCAGGGTTTGTGAGTGCTTTCCTTTGGCTTCCTGAGGTGATACAGAATGTGTCAGTGAGCAGCCATTGTACTGGCATCTGATCTTCATTTTTATTGGGAGTCATGCCTGGTAAGAACCTGTGTCCTGGTGAAGGTGCAAGTTCCTACAGTATGAGTCTCTGCATTGCCCATCCAAGATATGTAACCTCTCATAACATCTCTGTCCAAGGTCAAGTTCAATTTATTTGTTTATTTTTGTTTCTCTCCTAGCAACCCAGTCTCTGCATGTGTGTGAATGCAGCCATGTCACAGAGTGGGTATGCAGGTCAGAGAAAACTTGAAGCTGGTTTTCTATTTCCACCACATTGTTCCAGGGATCAATATCAGGCCATTATGTTTGGTGACAAGTGGCTTTACCCACCAAACCAGTGTACCCAATTTTCCCAATGCTGCAATCCTTTAATACAGTGATATGTTCTGGTAATGCCCAACTATGAGACTATTTTCTTTGCTATTTCATAACTTTGCTACTCTTATGATTCACAACGTAAATTTTTTGGAGATAGCAGTCTGCCAAAGGGATCATGCCTCACAGTTTGAGAAATATTGCAACCATCTTGCTGGTCTCAAATACATATTTATTGCTTTGTAAGAAATTAAAACCTTGAAATCTCTTATGAACTACATGATGTATAAAATATGAGTGGTACCATTAAAGGGCTTTTGAAAAAATGTTGTGGGCATTGTATAGCACCTTTGGATACTTCACTGAGTGAGGAATGTGATTTCTGTTAGGAATGCCTAAGAGCAGAGCAGTCAAGCAGAAATTGTGATTTGACCTGGTACACTTGCTTGCAGATGACTTAGATGCCCAGCTTTATTAATTAACTGTTAAAATGGATATAATAACACAGGTCTCCTAGGACCATGGTAAGCATTGAATTGGAAAATGTAAATCAGTGAGGTCAGCATTTGATGCTAATTTAATATTGCCTTGGAAAGAAGACCTGCACACTTTTGGTAAATGGTAATTTGGAAGGACTCAGAACAATTGAGACTTTAATAATTCTTTTTTTTTTACCTAAAGTGTTTTACATTATTAAAAAGTAAGAATTACCACATAATTCTTTTTAGCATTCTTTTATTTTTTTGATATATTCTTTATTGTCTCCTTTCCTGGTCCACCCCCAAAATCCCATCACTCATCTCCCTGTCACCTGTTCCTCACTCAACCCTCTCCTGCTTCCCTGTCCCGGTATTCCCCTATACTGTGGCATCGAGCCTTTCCAGGACCAAGGGCCTCTCCTTCCTATGTTGTCTAAAAAGGCCATCCTCTGCTGCCTATGTGTCTGGAGCCATGGCTAACTTCATGTGGACTCTTAGGTTGATAGCTTTGTCACTGGGAGCTCTGGGAGTACTGGGTGGCTCATGTCACTGTTCTTCCTATGATGCTGAAAAGCCCTTCACCTCCTTGGGTCCTTTCTCTAAGTCCTTCATTAGGGACCCTGTGCTCAGTTCAATGGCTGGCTGATATTGTCCCCCTCTGTATTTGACATGCACCAGCAGAGCCTCCCAGGTGATAGCTATCCGGCTCCAGTCATCAAGCACTTTGGGGCATAGATAATAGTGTCTGGGTTTTGTAACTGTATGTGGGATGGATCCCGAGGTGGGGTAGTGTCTGGATGGTCTTTTCCTCATACTCTGCTCCATACTTTGTCTTTGTATCTCCTTCTCTGGGTATTTTGTTCCCCTTCTAAGAAGGACCAGAGTATGCATACTTTCCTTTTTCTACTTCTTCAGCATCATTTGATATGTGAATTGTGTCTTGTGTACTCCAAGCTTCAGGGCTAATATCCACTTAACAGTGAGTGCATACCATGCATATTCCTTTGTGATTGGGTAACCTCAGTCAGGATGATATTTTCCAGTTCCACACATTTGTCTAAGAATTTCATGAATTCTTTTTTTTAATAGCTGAATATTATTACATTTTGTAAATATACCAATTCTTTATAGTTGATTATAATAAAATTGCAAATACGAGATTTTACAGTACTTTCTTCTTATATGTACCCAAGAAGAGCTAGGTTGTGTTGCAGAAAACAAAGTAAATATTTCATAATTCTTGGAAATATCATTATAATTTTTTCTTTTATTTTTTATTTTTTTTAAATTTATTTACATTTCTTTTTGTTTTTGTTTTTGTTTGTTTTTAATTTTATTTTATATATTCTTTGTTTACATTCCAAAGGCTTTCCCCTTTCCCAATTCCCCCCTCACCATGTGTCCCATAAGTCCTCACCCCCACCCCACACCCCCACCCCACCCCTGTGCATTCCCCAATCACCCCCTGCAACACTTTCTCTGTTCTAGTACTCTCCTGCAAGACTGGAACCAGTCTTTTCTGGACCAGTGTCCTCTCATTCCTTCTCTTGGGAATGTTTTTATTTGCTAGTTTTACCTTGAGAATTCAGAGCTTCTGGGCTCATTAATATCCACTTATCAGTGATTGCATTTCATGTGTATTCTTTTGTGATTGGGTTAACTCACATAGGATGATATTTTCCAGATCCAACCATTTGCCTACAAATTGCATGAATTCATTATTTTCAATTGCTGAGTAGTATTCCATTGCATAAATATACCACATTTTTTGTATCCATTCCTCATTTGAGGGACATCTGGGCTCCTTCCAGCTTCTGGCTATTGTAAATAAGGCTGCAATGAACATAGTGGAGCATGTGTCTTTATTGCATGCAGGGGAATCCTCTGGGTATAAGCCCAAGAGTGGTATGACAGGGTCCTTTGGAAACATCATGCCCAATTTTCTGAGGAACCATCAGACTGATTTCCAGAGTGGTTGTACCATCTTGCAATCCCACCAACACTGGAGGAGTGTTCCTCTTTATCCACATCCTCTCCAGCACCTATTGTCTCTTGAGTTTTTAATCTTAGCCATTCTAACTGGTGTGAGGTGGAATCTCAGGGTTGTTTTGCTTTGCATTTCTCTGATAAGACTAATGATGATGAACATTTCTTAAGGTGCTTCTCAGCCATCCGAATTTCTTCTGGTGAAAATTCCTTATTTAGCTCTGTGCCCCATTTTTGATAGGGTTATTTGGTTCTTTGGGGTCTAATTTCTTGAGTTCTTTGTATATATTGGATATTAGCCCTATGTCGGATGTGGGGTTGGTGGAGATCTTTTCCCAATTTGTTGGTTGTCATTTTGTCCTTCTGACAGTGTCTTTTGCCTTACAGAAACTTTGTAATTTTATGAGGTCCCATTTGTCAATTCTTGATCTTAGAGCATAAGGTACTGGTGTCCTATTCAGGATTTATCCCCCTGTGCCTATGTCCTCCAGAGTCTTCCCCAGTTTCTTTTCTATTAGTTTCAGTGTGTCTGGTTTTATGTGGAGGTCCTTTATCCATTTGGAGTTGATCTTAGTACAAGGTGCTAAGAGTGGGTCAATTTGCATTCTTCTGCATATTGACCTCCAGTTGAACCAACACCATTTGTGGAAAAGACTATCTTCTGTACAACAGAAACTTCAAGTCCTTGAAGAAAGAAATCGAAGAAGACCTCAGAAGATGGAAAAATATTTCTTGCTCCTGGATTGGCAGGATCAATATAGTAAAAATGGCCATCTTGCCAAAAGCAATATACAGATTCAATGCGATCCCCATCAAAATCCCAACTCAATTCTTCATAGATCTAGAAAGAGCAATTCTCAAATTCATCTGGAGCAACAAAAAACCCAGGATAGCTAAAACTATTCTCAACAATAAAAGAACTTCTGGGGAAATCAATATCCCTGACCTCAAGCAAACTACAGAGTAATTGTGTTAAAAACTGCATGGTATTGGTATAGCAACAGGCAAGCAGATCAATGGAACAGGATTGAAGACCCAGAAAATAACCCACAGACTTATGGTCACTTGATCTTTGATAAAGGAGCCACAACCATCCAGTAGAATAAAGATAGCCTTTTCAACAAAAGGTGCTGGTTCAACTGGAGGTCAACATGCAGAAGAATGTGAATTGACCCACTCTTATCTCTTTGCACTAAGATCAACTCCAAGTGGATCAAGGACCTCCACATAAAACCAAACACACTGAAACTATTAGAAAAGAAACTTGGGAAGACCCTGGAGGACTTGGGCACAGGGGAAAAGGTCCTGAACAGAACACCAATAGCTTATGCTCTAAGATCAAGAATCGACAAATGGGACCTCATAAAATTACAAAGTTTCTGCAAAGCAAAGGACACTGTCAGAAGGACAAAATGGCAACCAACAAAGTGGGAAAAGATCTTCACCAACTCCACATCCGACAGAGGGCTAATATCCAATATATACAAAGAACTCAAGAAGTTAGACCGCAAAGAAACAAATAACCCTATCAAAAAATGGGGCACAGAGCTAAACAAAGAATTTTCACCAGAAGAAATTCGGATGGCCGAGAAACACCTTAAAAGATGTTCAACATCATTAGTCATCAGGGAAATGCAAATCAAAACAACCCTGAGATTCCACCTCACACCAGTCAGAATGGCTAAGATTAAAAACTCAAGAGACAACAAGTGCTGGCGAGGATGTGGAGAAAGAGGAACACTCCTCCACTGTTGGTGGGATTGCAAAATGGTAAAACCGCTCTGCAAATCAGTTTGGCAGTTTCTCAGAAAATTGGGCATGTCACTTCCAGAGGACCCTGGCATACCACTCCTGGGCATATACCCAGAGGATTCCCCTGCATGCAATAAGGACACATGCTCCACTATGTTTATAGCAGCCTTGTTTATAATAGCCAGAAATTGGAAGGAGCCCAAATATCCCTCAAAGGAGGAATGGATACAGAAAATGTGGCATATTTATACAAGGGAATACTACTCAGCAATTAAAAATAATGAATTCATGCAATTTTTGTAGGTAAATGGTTAGACCTGGAAAATATCATCCTGAGTGAATTAACCCAATCACAAAAGAATGCACATGAAATGCAATCACTGATAAGTGGATATTAATGAGCCCAGAAGCCCTAAATACTCAAGACACAAATAGCAAGTCAAATGATTCCCAAGAAGAAGAAAGGAGAGGACCCTGCGCCTGTAAAGATTGCATCCAGTTTAGTAAAGAAACCGAGGGGGGAGGGGTAATGATTGGGGAACAGTTGGGGGGAGAGGAACTATGGGAAGTATGGTGGGTGGGAACTGGGAAAGGGGAAAGCCTTTGGAATGTAAACATAGAATATAGAAAATAAAAAAATAATAATACAAAAATAAAGAAAGAAAAGAAAAGACTATCTTTTTTCCACTGGATGATTGTAGCTCCTTTATCAGATCAAGTGACCATAACTCTGTGGATTCCTTTCTGGGTCTTCAATTCTATTCCATTGATCCACTTGCCTGTCATTGTACCAATACCGTGCAGTTTTTAACACAGTTGCTCTGTAGTACTGCTTGAGGTCAGGGATATTGATTCCCCCAGAAGTCCTTTTATTGTTGAGAATAGTTTTAGCTATCCTGAGTTTTTTGTTACCCCAGATGAATTTAAGAATTGCTCTTTCTAGATCTATAAAGAATTGATTTAGGATTGTGATGGGGATTGCATTGAATCTGTAGATTGCTTTTGCCAAGATGGCCATTTTTAATATATTGATCCTGCCAATCCAGGAGCAAGAAATATTTTTTCCATCTTCTGAGGTCTTCTTCAATTTCTTTCTTCAAGGACTTGAATTTCTTGTCATTCAGATCTTTCACTTGTTTCATAAGAGTCATGCCAAGATACTTTATGTTGTTTGTGGCTCTTGAGAAGGGTGTTATTTCCCTAACTTCTTTCTCAGTCTACTAGTCCTTTGAGTATAGGAAGGCTACTGATTTGCTTGAGTTGATTTTATAACCAGCCACTTAGCTGAAGTTATCAGCTGTAGGAGTTCTCTGGTGGAGTGTTTTGGGGTTGCTTAAGTATAGTATCATATCATCTGCAAATAATGATAGTTTGACTTCTTCCTTTCCAATTTGTATCCAAATTGACTTCCTTATGTTGTTTAATTGCTCTTACTAGAGCATTGAAAAGATATGTAGAGAGAGGGGGCAGCCTTGTCTAGTCCCTGATTTTAGTGGGATTGCTTCATGTTTCTCTCCATTCAGTTTGATGTTGGCTGCTGGTTTGTTGTATATCACTTTTATTATGTTTAGGTATGGGCCTTGAGTTCCTGTTCTTTCCAGGACTTTTAGCATGAAAGGATGCTGAATTTTGTCAAATGCTTTTTCAGCATCTAATGAAATGACCATGTGGTTTTTTCTTTTAGTTTGTTTATGTAGTGGATTACATTGATTTATTTTTGTATATTGAACCATCCCTGCATCCCTGGGATGAAGCCTACTTGATCATGGTGAATGATCGTTTTGATGTGCTCTTGGATTCGGTTGGCAAGAATTTTATTTAGTATATTTGCATCAATATTCATAAGGGAAATTGGCCTGTAGTTCTCTTCCTTTGTAGGATCTTTGTGTGCTTTTGATATCATCATAATTGTGGCTTCGTAGAATGAGTTGGGTAGAGTTCCTGCTGTTTCCATTTTGTGGAATAGTTTGAAAAATATTGGTTTTAGGTCTTCTTTAAAGTTCTGGTAGAGTTCTGCAGTAAAACCATATGGTCCCATACTTTTTTTGGTTGGGAGATTTTCTATAACACCTTCTATTTCTCTAGGGGTTATGGGACTGTTTAGCTGGATCTAATTGATCCTGATTTAATTTTGGTATTTGGTATCTGTCTAGGAAATTGTCAATTTCCTCCAGATTCTCCAGTTGTGTTGAGTATAGGCTTTTGTAGTAGGATCTGATGATTTTTTTAATTTCCTCAGTTTCTGTTGTTATATCCCCCTTTTCATTTCTAATTTTGTTAATTTGGATACTGTCTCTGTGCCCATTGGTTGGTCTGGCTAAGGGTTTATCTATCTTGCTGATTTTCTCAAAGAACCAGCTCCTGGTTTAGTTGATTCTTTGTATGGTTCACTTTATTTCTACTTGATTGATTTCAGCCCTTAGTTTGATGATTTCCTGTCTTCTACTCTTCCTGGGTGAATTAGCTTCTTTTTGTTACAGGGCTTTCAGGTATGCTGGTAGGCTGCTAGTGTGTGCTGTCTCCAGTTTCTTTTTGGAGGCACTCAGTACAATGAGTTTTCCTCTTAGCACTGCTTTCAATGTGTCCCATAGATTTTAATAGGTTGTACCTTCATTTTTATTGAATTCTAAAAAGTCTTTGATTTCTGTCTTTATTTTTTCCTTGACCAAGGTGTCATTGAGTAGAGTATTGTTCAGTTTCCATGTGTGGGGAGGTATCTGGTTTTTTTGTTTGTTTGTTTGTCTGTGGGTTTTTTTCTATTGAAGACCACTTTTACTCCATAGTGATCTGATAGGAGGCATGGGATTAGTTCTATCTTGTAGTTGTTGACATCTGTCTTGTGACCAATTATATGATTGATTTTGGAGAAGGTACCATGTAGTGCTGAGAAAAAGGTATACTCTTTAGCTTTGGGATGAAATGTTATATATATATATATATATATATATATATATATATATATATATCTGTTAAATCCAATTGGTCTCAAGCTTCAATTAGTTTCACTATGTCCCTGTTTACTTTCTGGTTTCCTGATCAGTCCCTTGAGGATAGTGGAGTGTTAAAGTCACCCACAATTATTGTGTTAGGTGCAATGTGTGCTTTAAGCTCTAGTAGAGTTTCTTTTACAAATGAAGGTGCTCTTGCATTTGGAGCATAGATGTTCAGTATTGAGAGTTCTTCTTGGCAAATTTTTCCTTTGACCAGCAAGAAGTGACCTTCTGTGTCTCTTTTGATGACTTTAGGTTGGAAGTCAATTTTATCTGACATTAGAATGGCTACTCTGGCTTGTTTCCTGAGACCATTTGCTTGTAAAATTGTCTTCCAGACTTTTACTCTAAGGTAGTGTTTGTCTTTGACACTGAGTTGTGTTTCCTGTATGCAGCAAAATGTAGGATCCTGTTTCCATATCCAGTCTGTTAGTCTATGTCTTTTTATTGGGGAATTGAGTCCATTGATGTTAAGAGATATTAAGGAATAGTAATTATTACTTCCTGACATTTTTAATGTTATTTTTGTATATTAGTGTGGTTATCTTCTTTTGTGTTTGACGAGAGGGGGTTTCTATCTTGATTCTTCTGGGGTGTGGTTTTCCTCCTTGTGTTGGTGTTTTTCCCCTATTATCCTTTGTAGGTCTCGGTTTGTGGAAATATAATGTGCAAATTTGGTTTTGTCATGGAATACCTTGGTTTCTCCATCTATAGCGATTGAGAGTTTTGCTGGGTATCGTAGTTTTGGCTGAAGTTTGTGTTCTCTTAGAGTCTGCAGATCTGCCCAGGATCTTCTAGCTTTCATGGTCTCAGGTGAGAAGTCTGGTATAATCCCGATAGGTCTTCCTTCATATGTTACTTGACCTTTTTCTCTTGCTGCCTTTAATATTCTGTCTTTGTTTAGTACATTTGGGGTTTTGATTATCATGTGACGGGAGGTATTTCTATTCTGGTCCAGTCTATTTGGAGTTCTGTAGGCTTCTTGTATATTCATGGGCATCTCTCTCTTTAGGTTGGGGAAGATTTCTTCCATAATTTTGTAGAAGATATTTGCTGGCCCTTTAAGTTGTATATCTTCCCTCTCATCTATGCCTATAATCCTTAGGTTTGGTATTCTCATTGTGTCCTGGATTTCCTGGATGTTTTGGGTTACAAGCTTTTTGCATTTTGTATTTTCTTGGACTGTTGAATCAATGGTTTCCATGGTATCTTTGGCATCTGATATTCTTTCTTCTATCTCCTGTATTCTATTGTTGATATTTGCATCTATGGCCCCTGATTTCTTCCCAAGGTTTTCTATCGCCAAAGTTGTCTCACTTTGCGATTTCTTAGTTGTTTCTACTCTGTTTTTAGATCCTGGATGGTTTTGCTCAGATCTTCCACTTGCTTGTTTGTATTTTCATGTATTTCTTTAAGAGTTTTTTGTGTTTCCTCTTTCATGACTTCTACTTGTTGGCCCACGTTCTCCTTTATTTCTTTAAGTGATTTTTGTACTTCCTCCTTATTGACTTCTAATTTTTGATCCATATTCTCCTGAATTTCTTTAAGTGATTTTTGTGTTTGCCTTGAAAGGGCTTCATATTTTTGATCCATTTTCTCCTGTATTTCTTTAAGAGATTTATCTATGTGTTCTGCTATCAGCATCCTGACCAGTAATTTTAGATCCAAATCTTGTTTTTCTGGTGTGGTGGGGTATCTGGGACTTACTGCTGTAAGGGTGCTGGGTTCAGATGCTGCCATATTGCCTTGATTTCTGTTAGTAACGTTCCTACGTTTGCCTTTTGCCATCTGGTTATCTCTGGCCTTAGATGGTCTTGTAGTCACTAGCTGGTGCTTGAACCTCCTGTGGGCTCAAAAGGCTATTTCCCCACCAGTGGATTACTGGCTTTCCCCCGGTACAGATTGCTGATGTGTTGTTCTCCTCTTGGGTGCTGTTGGACCCCTGGTGTATCTTGCTCTAAGCAATGTTATATTCGGTTATCTCTGTGGACCTGATGCTGCTTGTCTTCTCTGGTTCTGTTTGCTTAGTTCAGTCAGCAGCAAGGATGCTGTCTGAGGCCTTGGGGAGTGGGGAGTGCAGAGTGCAGAGTGCAGGGACTCCCAGAGGGTCAGTAACCCACGCCCTGCTGGAACACAGGAACTGCTGCTCTGCCAAGCTCCCATTCTTAGATGACTGGCTGGCAGCCCGGGTCCCCCGAGATCTTAAGCTTGGGATATCTCAGGTATCTGTTTCTGCCCACTAGGTCTAAGCACCAGCCACCAAGATGGTCACTGTTAGGCAGAGTGCAGGGTTCCCCTCAGAGCATAGAGCACAGAGCCCACGCCTGGTTGGGGCCCAGGAACCCTGCTCTGTCTGGTTCGCTGCCAGGCGATCTTGAGTCCCCAAAGATCCCACGTTCTGGATAGCAAGAGTACCTTGCTCAGCTCTCATTAGTCCAGACTGCTGTAAGAATGCCGGTGGTGGCTGGCCACTGGATGTGGGGAGATTCATTGACATTTCAAATGTTATCTCCCCTTCCAAGGTCCCTTCTACAAACCCCTACCTCTTCCCCCTCCCCCTGCCACTATGAAGGTACTCCCCCACACACCCATCCACTACCACCTCAGTGCTCTAGCATTCCTCTATGCTGGTTCAATAGCTTGGAAAAACAAACACAAACAAACAATCAAACAAACATCTCCATATAAATGATGGATGACTATTTCTTTCTGTACATTTCCCATTTCAGAATAAAGTACTGAGGCTCTCTTGATATTAAGACATAGTTTCCTACCCAGAGACCTGGTTGTTTGTTCACTGTTATTGTTCATATCCTTAAACCTGAGTATGTGATGGGAATAAGACTCCAAGTAAATATGGGTTAAGCCTAGTACTGGTAACCTTGGCTTCTTTGGAAAGACATTTCTTTAATATAAAGGTGAGATGTACCATTGAAGTTAGAATTGGAGATGTTTATTTATTATTCATGCACTAAAAAATTAAGAGAAACATTGCTGATATTAAGAATGTCTTTATGAAATCCATCAGTAATATTTACCAATAAGCATTTAGAAAAACAGAAATACATTTCTGTTTCAAAACAAGCAAATATCCCTCCAAACTATAAATTTAAAATGAGCTATGATATGAACATATAGACTATGAATGTCAGAATTTTTATTATTGTAGTACAGATAAGGAATTAGCATTTAATATCAATTGTGAATTACTGAAGGAAGCTCCTTTAAAGTACAAAGTAAATAGAAACTAAATTGTGAAAAATCCTTCAGCCTTACATGCAGACTAATTACTTGTATCTAAATCAAAGAAGAATTGTACAGAAAAGATGATTGCAATAATGTCACAGCCATTTTCCTCAGTGTTTCATCATTTTTCTAATTCCCAGCAGAGACAAGAGAATCATGAGGATGGAGAACCAGAGCACTGTGTCCAACTTCCTCCTCCTGGGGATCCCCATCAATTCAGAGCAGCGGAATGTCTTCTTCACCCTGCTCCTGGCCATGTACCTGACCACAGTGCTGGGGAACATGCTCATCATCCTGCTCATCAGGCTGGACTCTCACCTCCACACCCCCATGTACTTCTTCCTCAGCCACTTGGCCCTCACAGACATCTCTTTCTCATCAGTCACAGCTCCAAAGATGCTCATGAATATGCTGACACACAGTCAGTCCATCTCATATACTGGGTGCATTTCCCAGGTGTATTTTTTCACAGTTTTTGGAAGCATTGATAGCTTTCTTCTGACCTCCATGGCCTATGACAGGTATGTGGCCATCTGTCATCCACTCCACTATATCATGGTCATGAATGAGGAGCTCTGTGTCTGCCTAGTTGCTGGGTCCTGGTTTGTCGGTTGCACTCATACCCTGCTGCACACCCTCCTCTTGATCCAACTGTCTTTCTGTGCCAGGAACACTGTCCCCAACTTCTTCTGTGACCTCACTGCCCTTCTAAAGCTGAGCTGCTCAGACATCTCCCTCAATAAACTAGTCATCTTCACTGAGGGAGGATTACTTTTCATCCTGTCTCTGAGTATTATCATGGGCTCTTATATTCTCATAGGAAGCACTGCCTTGAAGGCCCCCTCCACAAAGAGATTGATTAAAGCCTTTTCTACCTGTGGCTCCCACATCCTTGTGGTATCTTTGTACTATGGGACACTTGCAGGTGAATACTTTTTCTCTTCATTTCATAGTTCCAGTGACAAAGACATAGTTGCTTCTGTAATTTACACAGTAGTCACACCCTTGCTGAACCCTTTCATCTACAGCTTGAGAAAGAGAGATATAAAACAGGCTCTAGAAGTAGTTTTCACTAGGATCAACTGTTTTAAGTGAGAGGCATTTATCCTACATTTTATGAACACTTAGCTGGACATTTCCTAAAATTTTGTAGTTGATATTTCTCTGCATTTAATATATTAAAATATATTGTGTTGTGCAGGTTTTTCTGATTTTTCTTGGTTGTTTGGTTGGGCTGTGGGGTTGACCTCAAGGACTCACTTATGGTAGGCTCTATCTTAAGTCCTGTACAGTGTTCTTAATATGCCAACTGGATCAAGCTTAATTCTTGAGTTGCTTCATGTCTATCATTAGTCTTTGCTTGTTCATTATCCTACACAATTCAGCACTATGATCTATGCCTGGTGGACTGAGTCACACATTGTGGCATACAGAAGCAGGTTTATCCTGATATGGTACAGTTTAATTACATTTCTTCCCAAATGGACGGTTATAATATCACATTACTAGCTTGAAATCAGACATCATGGGGATAATTACAGAATGGAAATTGACCAGTTCTGCAAATATGTATTATTCAGGCAGCACACATAGTAGCATGTATAACTGGATGAGAGTTCATTTAGTCTTTATGTTGTCATCTCTACTTTTCATAGTCACATAAGAATGCTTTTTTCTTTTTAATTAAATATTTTTATTTACATTTCAAATGTTATCCCATTTCCTCATTTGTCCTCTAAAACTATATATCCCATTCCCCTCTCCCCCTTCTCACTCCCCCCTGCTTTTCAGATCTGGCATTCCCCTACCCTGAGACATTGAGCCTTCTCCAGGCCTCTCTTCTCATTGATATCTGAAAAGGCCATCCTCTGCTACATAATTAGCTGGAGCCATGGGTCCCTCCATGTGTACTTTGTGGTTGGTGGTTTAGTCCCTGGGATCTCTGGGGGTACTGGTTGGTACATATTATTGTTCTTCCTATGGGGCTGCAAGCCTCTTCAGCTCCCTGGGTCCTTTCTCTAGCTCCTCCACTGGGGACCTTATACTCAGTCCATTGGTTGGCTGTGAGCCGTAGGTATTTTGATCCCCTTTCTAGAAGGACCAAAGTATCCCCACTTTGTTCTTCCTTCTTCAGCTTCATGTGGTCTGTGAATTTTATCTTGGTTATTCTGAGCTTCTGGGCTAATATCCACTTATCAGCGAGTGCAAATCATGCATGTTCTCTTGTGATTAGTTTATCTCACTCAGGATGATATGTTCTAGTTCTATCCATTTCCCTAAGAATTTCAACAATTTGTTGTTTTTTTTAACTAAAAACAAGAATATTAGCCCATTTAATCACATAACCATGTACGTAATTATTTTAATTTTAGAGTAATATAAAATATAGTAGTTTTACATACTCTTTTAAAAAATTTTTATTGAATATATCTTCATTAAATTTCAAGTGTTATACCCTTTCCTGGTTTCCCCTCCCACAAAACCCCTAACCCATCCTCCCACCCCCTACCTTCAAGAAGATGCCCCTCCACCCAAACCACTCCCACTACACCACCCTCGATTTTCACACGGGGCATCTATCATGCTTTCATCGGACCAAGTACCTCTCTGCCCACTGATGCCCAACAAGGCATTACTCTCCAACACTTTTGGCTGGAACCATGTGTATCCCTTGGTTGATGGCTTAGTCTCTGGAAGCCCTGGAGCATCTGGTTGGTCAACATCATCATTTACCCATGTGGCTGCAAATCCCTTCTACCAGTCCTTCCTTCAACTCCTCCATTGGGAACCCCATGCTCAGTCCAATGGTTGGCTACTTGCATCTGCCACTGTATCTATAAGGCTATGGCAGGGCCCCTCTGGAAACAACCATAACAGGACCCTTTTCAGCACACACTTCTTGTCATCCACAATAGTGTTGGGGTTTGGTGACTGTTTATAGGATGAATCCCCAGGTAGGACAGTCTCTGTGTGGCCTTTCCTTCTATTTGTACCCCACAATCTCTATAATTGCTCCTGTGAGTATTTTGTTCCCTTTCTCAGAAAAACCAAAGCACCCCCACTTTGGTCTTCCTTCTTCTTGAGCTTCCTGTGGTCTGTGAATTGTAACTTCTTTATTTAGAGGTTTTGGGCTAATATTCACGTATCAGTGAGTGCATACCATGTGCACTCTTTTGTGATTAGGTTACTTCACTCAGGATGACACTTTCTAGTTCCATCCATTTGCCTAAGAATTCCATGAATTCATTGTTTTTAATAACTTAATTGTACTTAATTTTGTAGATATACCACATTTTCTGTATTCATTCTGTTGAGTGACTTCTGGGTTATTTCCAGCATCTGGCTCTTATAAATAAGGCTGCTATGAACATAGTAGAGAATGTGTCCTTATTACATGTTGGAGTATCTTCTGGCTATAGCTGGGTCCTCAGGTAGTACTATGTGTAATTTTCTGAGGAACAGCCAAACTGGTTTCCAGAGTAGATTTACCAGCTTGCAATCCAACCAGTAATGGAGATGTGTTCGTTTTTTGCCACATCCTTGTCAGCATGTGCTGTCCCCTGAGATTTTCATCTTAGCCATTCTGACTTGTATGAGGTGAAATTTGAGTGTTGTTTTGATTTGCACTTCCCTTATAACTAAGGATGCTGAACATTTCTTTAGGTGCTTCACAGTCATTCGACTTTCCTCAGTTGAAAATTCTGTTTAGCTCTGTACCCCATTTTTAATAGTGTTATTTGACTCTCTGGAGTCTAACTTCTTGAGTTCTTTGTATATATTGGATATTAGCCTTCTATTGGATGTAAAATTGGTAAAGATCTTGCCCAATCTGTTGCTTGCTGTTGCATCCTATTGACAGTGTCCTTTTACTTGCAGCAGTTTTACAGTTTTATGAGGTCCCATTTGTCGATTCTTGATCTTAGAGTATAAGCTATTCAGAAAAATTTTCCCTATGCCCATGTGATCAAGGCTCTTCCCCACTTCTCCTCTATAAGCTTCAGTGTATCTGGTTTTATGTTGTAGTCCTTGATCCACTTGGACTTAAGTTTGTACAAGGAGATAAAAATGAGCCAATTTGCATTTTTTTACATGTTGACTTGCAGTTAATCCAGCACCATTTGTTAAAGATGTTGTCTTTTTTCCACTGGATTTTTTTTTTTGCTCCTTTCTCAAATATCAAGTGATTGTAAGTGTGTTGGTTCATTTTTAGGTCTTCAATTCTATTTCATTGATCATCCTGCTTGTACAGTTTTTATCACTATTGCTCTGTAGTAGAGCTTGCGGTTAGGGATGGTGATTAGCTCAGGAGATATTTTGTGGTGAATATTTTTTGCTATCCTGGGATTTTTTGTTATTCCAAATGAATTTGCATACTGCTCTTTCTAGCTCTATGAAGAATTGATTTGGAATTTTGATGGGGACTGCATTGAATCTGTAGATTGCTTTTGGCAAGATGGCCATTTTTACTATATTAATCCTGCCAAACCATGAGCATGGGATATCTTTCCATATTCTGAAATCTTCTTCGATTTCTTTCTTTTTTTTTTTTTTTTTGGTTTTCATTTTTTAATTTATACATTTAATGGCAAAGAACTTAAAAAGAAAAACTGCACAGTGAAATTAGCCAGACTCAACATCGATACATTTTAGTTAATTCAGTACATTTAGAATAGCCATTCTGAAGCTGTGGGGCCTCCCACTAGATTTTACACCTTCAGCATCAATGATTTTATGCACTTGTTTGATTTTCTATGAAAAAATGATGAGTTTCTCTCTGTTGCTTCTGAAGTATTGATATTTCAAAATAAATATTTATTTTGCTATCATTTCTGATTTGTGCATTTTTTTCCTATAGCTCTGACTAAATATTCCAGGAACTCTAAAATTATACAAATGGAAATTGTACCGGAGAATTGTACATAAAATGGAATCTTCAGTTCTCTTGAATTTTAATGCAAAGCTATTCTAATATGAGGCTGGGTGGTGAGAGAGTTACCTGTGATTAGCATCAGACAGAAAAGCAGGAGGTGCCCAGATCTTGAGTTCTTAATGATTGAGCATATCCGTTCACAAGTCATTCTATTAGTCCAGGGTTACCTTCCATAAAGGAAGGAGAACTCCTTTATGTGATAAGAACTAGGCAAAGGGTCCAGGTTAGAATAAGTGAGACAGGCATGTGTCTCATGAATTTCAGATGTAGAAATTCTCCTGCACGCAAACAGAAAGACTTCAAATACCTGTGTTGGTCAATCCCAATTTTGAGCTAGACATGACAAATTTTAGTACTAAACCTTCTTAAACCTTCCAGCCTACCTCTTTATATATATAGTCGTCACTCTTTTTTTTAATTCTTATTTTCTATATTCTATGTTTACATTCCAAAGGCTTTCCCCTTTCCCAGTTCATCTTTGCTGCTGAAGTATGTTTCTTGTTTGGAGCAGAATGATATATCCTGTTTATGTATCCAGTCTGTTAGTCTATGTCTTTTTATTGTGAAATTGAGACCACTGATGTGGAGAGATATTAATGACCAATGATAGTCTTGTTATTTTAAAGTTGGTGGTAGTACTGTGTGTTTCTCCTCTTTTAGTTTTGCTAGTGGAATCTATTTCTTGTGTTTTCATAGATGTAGTTACCCTCTTAGTGTTGGAGTTTTCCTCCTAGGATTCTCTGTATGGCCAGACGAGTGGAGAGATACTGTTTAAATTGTCATGGAATATGTTGCGTTCTCTTTTTATGGTGATTGAAGTCTTCCTGGCTATAGAAAAATGATCATCCACCATGATCAAGTAGGCTTCATTCCAGTAATGCAAAGTTGGTTCAGTATATGAAAATCCATTAATATAATCCACTATATTTACAAACTCAAAGAAAAAAATCACATGATCATCTCATTAGATGATGAAAAAAACATTTGACAAAATACAACACCCCTTCATGTTAAAATCATTTGAGAGATCAGGAATTCAAGGCCCATACCTAAACATAATAAAAAGCAATCTACATCAAACCAACAGCCAATATGAAATTAAATGTAGTGATACTTGAAGCAATCTCACTAAAATCAGGGACAAGACAAGGATGCACCCTCTCACCATATCTATTCAATATAGAACTCACAGTTCTAGCCAGAGCAATAAGACAACAAAAGGCAAACAAGGGGATACAAATTGGCAAAGAAGAAATAAAGGTATCACTATTTGTAGATGATATGATAATATATATAAGCAATTCCAAAAATTCTACCAGAGAACTTCCCCAGGTGATAAACAACTTCAGGAAAGTGTCTGAATATAAAGCTAACTATAAATAAACCAGTAGCCTTCCTTTATACAAATGATAAATGGGCCAAGAAAGAAATTATAGAAGACAGGAAATCATCAAACTCAGGGCTGAAATCAATCAAGTACAAACAAAGAAACCATACAAAGAATCAACAAAACCAGGAGCTGGTTCTTTGAGAAAATCAACAAGATAGATAAACGCCTGGCCAGACTAACCAAAGGACACATAGACAGTATCAAAATTAACAAAATTAGAAACGAAAAGGGGGACATAACAACAGAAACGGAGGAAATTCAAAAGATCATCAGATCCTAACACAAAGGTATATACTCAACATAACTGGAGAATCTGGAGAAAATGGACAGTTTCCTAGACAGATACCAAATACCAAAATTAAATCAAGATCAATTAGATCAGCTAAATAGTCCCATAATCCCTAAAGGAATAGAAGGGGTTATAGAAACCTCCCAACCAAAAAAAGTACGGGACCAGATGGTTTTAGTGCAGAATTCTACCGGACATTCAAAGACTTAACACCAATACTCTTCAAACTATTCCACAAAATAGAAACAGAAGGGACACTGCCCAACTCGTTCTTCAAAGTCACAATTACGCTGATACCAAAACCACACGAAGATCCAATGAAGAAAGAGAACTACAGGCCAATTTCCCTTATGAATGTCGATGCAAAAATACTAAATAAAATTCTTGCCAACCAAATCCAAGAGCACATCAAAACGATCATTCACCAAGATCAAGTAGGCTTCATCCCAGGGATGAAAGGATGGTTCAATATACAGAAATCCATCAATGTAATCCACTACAAAAACAAATTAAAAGAAAAAAACACATTGTCATCTCATTAGATGCTGAAAAAGCATTCGACAAAATTTAGCATCCTTTCATGCTAAAAGTCTTGGAAAGAGCAGGAATTCAAGGCCCATACCAAAACATCATAAAAGCAATCTACAGCAAACCAGTCGCCAACATCAAAATAAATGGAGAGAAACTTGAAGCAATCCCACTAAAATCAGGGACTAGACAAGGCTGCCCTCTCTCTCCATATCTTTTCAATATAGTACTTGAAGTTCTAGCGAGAGCAATTAGACAACATAAGGAAGTCAAAGTGATATAAAATGGAAAGGAAGAAGTCAAACTATCATTATCTGCAGACGATATGATAGTTTACATAAGCGACCCAAAAAACTTCTCCAGAGAACTTCTACAGCTGATAAACAACTTCAGCAAAGTGGCTGGTTATAAAGTCAACTCAAGCAAATCAGTAGCCTTCCTGTATTCAAAGGACAAGCAGGCTGAGAAAGAAGTTAGGGAAATAACACCCTTCACAATAGCCACAAACAATATAAAGTACCTTGGTATAACTCTAACCAAACAAGTGAAAGACCTGTATGACAAGAACTTCAAGTCCTTGAAGAAGGAAATCGAAGAAGACCTCAGAAGATAAAAAAATATTTCTTGCTCCTGGATTGGCAGGATCAATATAGTAAAAGTGGCGATCTTGCCAAAAGCAATCTACAGATTCAATGCAATCCCCATCAAAATCCCAACTCAATTCTTCATAGATCTAGAAAGAGCAATTCACAAATTCATCTGGAGCAACAAAAAAAAACCCAGGATATCTAAAATTATTCCCAACAATAAAAGGACTTCTGGGGGAATCAATATCCCTGACCTCAAGCAGTACTACAGAGCAATTGTGTTAAAAACTGCATGGCATTGGCACAGCAACAGGCAAGTAGATCAACAGAATAGGATTGAAGACCCAGAAATGAACCCACAGACTTATGGTACCTTGATCTTTGATAAAGGAGCCACAACCATCCAGTGGAAAAAAGACTCTTTTCAACAAATGGTGCTGGTTCAACTGGAGGGCAACATGCAGAAGAATGCGAATTGACCCATTCTTATCTCCTTGTACTAAGATCAACTCCAAGTGGATCAAGGACCTCCACATAAAACCAGACACACTGAAACTATTAGAAAAGAAAGTTGGGAACACCCTGGAGGACATGGGCACAGGAGGAAAGTTCCTGAACAGAACACCAATAGCTTATGCTGTAAGATCAAGAATTGACAAATGGGACCTCATAAAATTACAAAGTTTCTGTAAGGCAAAGGACACTGTCAGAAGGACAAAACGACAACCATCAAAGTGGGAAAAGATCTTCACCAACCCCACATCTGACAGAGGGCTAATATCCAATATATACAAAGGACTCAAGAAGTTAGACCCCAAAGAACCAAATAACCCTATCAAAAAATGGGGTAGAGAGCTAAACAAAGAATTTT